>CALNVZ010003426.1:52380763-52462826 GCA_940671915.1 Paracentrotus lividus
ACCTCAAACCCTCAAACCAAACCCTAAACAAACCCAGAAAAAAACCCTAAAACCTAACCCTGAAAAAAAATAAAACCCTAAACCCTAAACCCTAACCTCAAAACCTCAAACCAAACCCTAGAGAGACCCTAAACAAACTCAGAAAAAAAACCTAAAACCTAACCCTGAAAAAAAATTAAACCCTAAACCCCAAACCCAAACCTCAAACCCTCAAACCAAACCCTAGAGAAACCCAGAAACAAACCCCTACAACCCTAAACCCCAAACCCTAAAACCTAACCCTGAAACAAACCCTAAAACCCTAAACCCCAAACCTTAACCTCAAACCCTCAAACCAAACCCTTAACATACCCAGAAACAAACCCTACAAACCATTTTCATTTTCCATTTTCGGACTAACGAACCTTTTTTACACTTTCGGACTAACGAACCTTTTTTCCATTTTCGGACTATTGAACTTTGTTTCTATTTTCGGACTAACAAACCTTTTTTTCCATTTTCCGACTAACGAGCCTTTTTTCCATTTTCGGACTAACGAACCTTTTCTATTTTTGGACTTATCCATTTTCGGAATAACGAACCTTTTACTATTTTCGGAATAACGAACCTTCAGAGTAACAAACAGCACCCCCCCCCCCTGCGGACTATCGAACCCGCGGACTAACGGACCCGCGGACTATCGGACCCGCGGACTATCGAACCCGCGGACTATAGGACCCGCGGACTATCGGGATGACCCCGTTTAATGTATTCGTTTACAATGTAGATTAACTTTAATGTTGTTGCACACTTTAATAGCACTGATATATTTGAATGTTTTCTTTTAATCCAACTGGGTTGTTCATATTACTATTTTAATACGGTATAGATTTTATCTTGTTCGGGGATTATAGTTTCAAAATTACATGGCAATAATATATTGTGTAACTATCTAATAATGCAACTACTTTTAATATATATTTCTTTTACATTATAGCTTACAGTTGTATCTCTCTCTTTGTATATCTTTACTCTTCTCTCCTTTAAATTCTTATGCATTCCTTTGGTTTTTTTTCTCCTTTCATCTTGTCCACCATTTCTTAAGAATTTCCTTGTTTAATCCTTCTCTCCTCTTTTCTCCAATAAATTTTAATGTATATCTTTCTTTTGTTCTTCTTTCCTCTTCTCTTCCTAGAAATCCTCATGTCTTTCATTGTTTTGTGTTTCTTCCTTCTTCTCTTTTAACATTTATTATTCATTTCTTTGTTTTATTCTTCCTTCCTACTATCTACCATTTCCTATGTATTTCCTTGTTTAATCCTTCTCTCCTCTTCTCTCCAATAAATTCTTATTTAATTCTTTGTTTTGTCTTTCTTCGTCCTTCTCTTCTATCATTCTGTATGTATTTTTTTGTGTTTATTCCTTCTTCTCTCCAATATATTCCTATGTATTTCTTTGTTTTATCCTTTTTCCTCTTCTCTCTTATAAATTCTTTTGTAATTCTTTGTTGTCTTTCTTCGTTCTTCTCTTCCATAATTGAAGAGTCTAGTGGAAGAAGTACTTAAGTCACATTTTTTCAAAAATGAGTTTATTTAATAATATCTATGTATACACCATCAGAACTGATTGCAAGAGTCGTTTTTGAAAAACAAATCCTACGTGCCCAAACAGGAAACCGCCCCATTTTCAAAACATGATGATGTTTAGTGAAGGAAGTACCTAAGTCCATAGTTTTAGTGGGAAGAAGTACTTAAGGTCGCAAAGTTTTAGTAGAAGAAGTACTTTAAGTCCACCCAGCTTGGGTCAAAGATTTTGTTAAGCGGAAGAAGGATGGGGGCAGCTCTGCCAATTTTAGGTATTGGGAGACCCCAGAAGATGATTTACCAAAATTCTGGCTGACAGCAACGTGAGGGGTTGCCTTAGTAGGGCGGTAAAACTTTTTTTTTTATGGGGGGGGGGGGGGGGGTAAGAACAACCCCATAAGCGTGTGGTTTCTGAGTAGGGTGGAAGTCGTAGTTTATTATGAACAAAAATTGGACGTTTAAAATCTGGAAACAAGGTGGGGGAGGGGCTATTGATCGTTTCAACCCCCCCCCCACGAGGCCCCCAAAAAAAATAATTAATAACAAAATTGTGATGTGTCAAGGTTCCATGATACGCAGGTTTAACTCCATGTTGGTGCAAGTTTTAAGTCAAGTGATAAATTTTTCCTACGTGGTTACGGGAGGGGTCTGAAAGTGTCCGCCCCCTTTAAAAAAATAGAAAGTCCCCCCCCTCGACAAAAAAAAATAATAATAAAATGGGTCAGCTAGGGTAAGGCCATTTTTGAAATTTTCTTATATGATTTTTTGTGTATCTGGTGGTCAGACATCACTTCCTGGGAAAAGGGGCTGTGCCCGTTAGCAGCAAAAAAAAATGGGAAAAGTGCCCTAAGAATGGGTATATCCACTGCCACCGCCACATGTATATTCCAAAAAGTTTCAGTAATGGTGCTCCAAAAGTGGCAAATGGCGCGTTCTGTTATAAATTTATGCTCAGCAGGCGAGATGCAGGGGGATCGCGGCATAGATTTATTGTTTAAAAGGAGCCCCATTTTTTTTAACGGTATTTGAAGCCGCATCCCCTTCCCCCCGTTATATAGGGTAAATACATTCAGCATGTTACTGGCACATAACCATATGAATGCAGAGAGGGATTGTTTAGTTTGTTAAAAGGACAAAAAACAATATAATGAATTGCCCGCAGAACGGAAACGCCACTTCAATAATTAATTTTATGATTTTTAGTGGAAGAAGTAACCTTCAGTCCAGCGGTTTTTTAGTGGAAGAAGTACTACGGTCCATAGTTTTTAGTGGAAAAAGTACCTAGGTCCGCAACTTCGCGGCTTGAGTTGATTATCGGGAGATCGAGTAAGCATTAATTTACTGAAGTTTGCCACGTATGCTTCTCGCTCCTGTAAAAATCACTCCACTAGTTTGATCTGAAATTGCAAAAAATTGTGATGTGCAGGATCGTTTGAAATATTCCAAATCCAACCCTTGTATCTCAGAACTAGTATTAGTGGACTTTAAGAAGTACTTCTTCCACTAACTCTTCATTTCCTTTATGTTATTTTTTGTTTTCTTCCTTTCTTCTTTCCAATAATTCTTTTGTGATTTCTTTGTTTAGTCCTTCTGTTCCATGTGTCTTTCTCTAAATTCTATGTATTTCTCTGTTTTGTCCTTTCTTTCCTGCTTCTCTTCTATAACAGACAGAATCACATCCAGGACTAAAACATAGGTGGGGATTAGGATACAATGTCCAATCATACATAAAGTTTTAAGGGAAGATTTTTGCTTATCATTAAACTGAATAAACATGCAATAATGATAGCGAAAGCTACTACAATTAATATAATAACATAAACAACAACAAGAATAATAATGATAACAATCATAACAATAATAGTTAACAATTTTATTTCTATCCTCGCCTCGCTTTTACTTTCCCTCTCCCTCTCTCTATTTAATATCCTTTATGTATTAGCTTGTTTTCCTCGTTCCTTCTTTCCCGCATTCATCATCCTTCATTTATTGCTTTTATCCTCTTTTTTTTTTAATATCTGTATGCATTTGTTTTTATCCTTCCTTCTGCCCATTTTCTTGTTCTTTTTGTTCATTCCTTTCCTCTTCAATCATTCTTTAGGTATTGTTTTTTTATTTATCCTTCCTACTTTACTTCCTTCACTATCCTTCATGTATTACTTTATTTTCATACTTCATGTCCTCTCTCGTTCATCATGCTTCATATTATATTTTGTTTTATTCTTCATTCTTTTATTCTTTATTATTATTTACGTATTGCATTGATTATTCGTTCGTCTTACGCTAGTTTTTGAAAACGCAGTGGGTATGATTATGACAAAGGTGACCCTAAAGGTCGCGATAAGTGTCACATTAGGAATTTCTAACAGCAACAGATACAGACCGTATCAGTACGTGTAGAGACGAATGTGGAGACATCTCTCCCTGAGGAAAAAACAACTGTAAATATATTTGGCCGCCTTTAATGTGATCAGGTACTGAGGTAATCATTATTTAAATAATACTAAGCGGTTCTGCAATAGCTCGAACCATCTTTGCCATTTGTGATCCCAGGAATTTCGAGATTCCCTTTAATCTTAATTGTGCTGGAATATGTAGTAACATATTTTATTGACAATGATATATCAAAAAGTTTTCTTATAATCGAAATAGATTCTTCATATTATTTTAATAGCGTATAATTTTAATCTTGAAAAATATAATTAGGAAAGTAGGATAAGTAGTCAATCTTTGAAATATAAACTAGCAACTTGAGTTTCGGAAACTAAGAGGGTCTGTAATTTGCTAGCTCTGTGTGCATTTACTCTTATCTTTAGCGAGATGTAGTTATTTTAATGTATTCGTCCACGCAATCGAGATCAACTTTAATCTTGTGTTGCATTATGTAGTTGGATAATTGGACAATGATGTACTCAAATCTTTCCTTACAATTCAACTACATTGGTTATATTACTCTATATCTCTTTACGTGCCACCCCGCCGCGACCCCTCTGCCGCACTAGTAATCCCTACATGCCAGGGTCTCTATCCCCCACTGCCAAGTTTTTTCCCCCTTGTACTTAAAGATGACAGTCAATACTTCCTCATAACTTTCTTAAAAGAACTTTCGACAGCAACGTTGTACTTAAAATATGTGGCATTCTTATTTATCTCTAAAGTCGCACCAAATTCTGCTTTTTAAAATAAGAGGGCAATTATCTAAACCTGCATTGTTTCAGGGCATGAATTGTTTTGTATTGTGTGCGATTTTTTGTGCACTAGGTCCTATCAAAATGTTGACAAACACATTAAATTACTCAAAAGAAGTTTAATGTAAATTGTGTAAAGAGAAAATTGGCCAATTAAAAGCCGGATGTGCCCGCTGCAGAATAAAGCAGATTAACCTGTGAGTGTGCAGTGCGCAGAACAATAGAATCGGCGTAATCAATCAAAGTTATTCCGAGTGTGCGCAATCATGCACGAAGCAGGGGAGGGTAGGAGACAAGGCATGGCTTAAGCAGTCAATAGTAGGCGAGCAAGCATGAGTATGGCACCGAACAGTAGGCTACGTATCATGCATCCGGCAGTAAGAGATTTTATAGAGTATAATTAACCGTCCATCAGGGGGGGGGGGGGTTCGGGGGGTTTGAACGAACCCCCCCCCCAGGCGAGCAGGGTCCGCTTGACAAAAAAAAAAAAATCAAACCCCCACTTTTGCAGCAGAAAAAATGCAGCAGATGCTTGAATATAAATACAAAAAAGGAAGATTAAAACACTTTATTTTTAGTCCCTCTACATGTAAAATCTTTCGCTCGCGCTTCGCGCTCGCAACTTTTTATTTTGGGGATGATAAACATGTTTTTTTTTTTCAGAACAAATTACATAGGAATTACACTTAAACCATTTCGCAGGAATGTTTTCGTTTGCATTTGTGTTCTATTTTTGTATTTTTAAATGATGTTATCTTCCATGTTAGGAAATGATATAACAGAAATAGGGCCTAGTGGCAGAGGTGGTGGAACCGGGGGCGGACAGGGGCACAGTGACCCCCACTTTTTCATCCACCCTAAAAGTGCCCTTATTCATGACGAAAAAATGTCCCTTTTCTAAGCTAAAAAAGTGTCATCTTTGTACTGAAAAGAAGCCTTTCAGGGTTTTCAAAAGTCCCGTGGACAATTTATGTTTAAAAAAAGGGGCACTTTTAATACTAAAAAGGGCCCCTTGTTACTCCATATGTCTTTAAAAACGCCTAATTTTCGTCTGACGCTTCGCGCTCGCGAATACTAAATAGGGTCCATAATGCACAATAAACTACAATTTTGAGTTCAAAGTTTTCTACTCGCGCTTCGCGCTTGGGGATATTGGGGTCTAACAGAGGCGGTGGCCCCTATTCTTAGCTAAAAATGCACTTTTTATATTAGCCCGTTGACGACGAAATTGTTTGGCCTGCTGTCATTACCCTGAGACGTGACTAAAAAAGAGACGACCCTGTCCGCGCGTGCGGGCTCTGGTTAAATCGCTCATGCGTAGCCTGGTCGCGTATTTTTTTTTTACACCACTGTTCTGCCATTTATTCAAAATAAGCCAACGAAACTGCTCGCGAGCGAGTCTAGTCGACGCACGCAGCGAATCTTGGAAATCTGAGTGGCTTTGCGCTAGTCTGCAAACACAAACTATATTTTGATAGCCGAACTCTTTACCTGCCCAAAGCCTCGGATTATGCCAATGTCAAGTCTCTGAGGATGTCAGATCAGTAAAAATATGAAGGTAGAAATAAGCACAGAATACACGAGTATCTATAGTACAGTGCAGTCTCGCTTCCATAAATACTAATGTGCATAAACACTAAGTGAGGGTTTGGACTTGCAGTCTAATTAGAAAAACTGGACTTTGGACTTGCAGACTGCGTGAATCTCCTGTCGCATCGGTCTTTTGTCAGCAACACTCTCTCTAGCTCTCTCTCTCTCTCTATCTCTCTCTCTCTCTTCGCCTTCTCTATCTTGTTACCTTGTATTTCTTCACTATCATTGCACCCCACCCCCTTCTCTCTCTCCACTCGATTATAATAGTTATTCATCTTGTTTGACGTGTGTATTTCTTCGATTAACCTGTTCATCATTTTGTTTAAATCATATTTCAATTGTATTTCTTTCTCTTTGGAAGTTATGATACTCAAAGTTTTGATAATGTGAAGTCGAGCATGCGAGCAGCTCGATCTCCCATGTGATGTGTATGCAAATTCGATTTATTTTTTTTTTTTTTTTTTTTTTTTTTTTTTTTTTTTTTTTTTTTTTTTTTTTTTTTTTTTTTTTTTTTTTTTTTAATGGTTCTTGATAAATTGATAAATGAATCGGTCAATTTGATAGAGGCATGTATGAACATAATTATGTTTTATGATTATATCGACCGCACAGATGAAATGATAAATAATTGTTCTTCTGAAAAAGGACACTTTATTGAATTTACATTACATAACACATATAGGAGAGCACCTCGCAAGTTAGTCACAGCGCCAGAATTGGACAGAAACAGATATTTCCAGACGAGTATTAGGTTGTCGATGTGTGCTTTAATAATAACCGTGGCCAAGAGACCGATCGGCAATATCGATAACATAATCACAAGAATCGATAATATCACAAATACTAGTAACCATAACATTATGGCGCAGAATCAAAATTTTAAATATTCATAACTTCGTTATTCTTTTTGTCGATGTTCTTCAAGCCTTCAGTGATGTTTTTCGTTTATTCTTTTCGCATTTCTGAAACCAATTTAAACCCAGTGTGAATTACTTTCATAATTATACACCTAAAGCAGTGAATGCAATGATGTTGCGTGTAGGCCTATAGGCCTATCCCTTTTTCATATACTTTTATTTAGACAAAGGAGCATAGTACTTCAGGGGCGGATCTAGCATTCTCCAATAGGGGGGATTTTTATTATTTTTTTTTAAATCTACATTTCCCTCGATCAGCTGCTTGACTGAGCTAAGCGTGTGGGGGAGGAAGGCCTAAATACAGTAAATTTTAAGAACTGTTAATTTTCTTCTTTTTTTCACGATCAAGCTAATGTATTCAATTGAAAATGCGAGCGCATTTTCAAGTCGACTCGCATGATTTTGAATCAAGTGTAATATAGATCGGATTCTCAGATTTGTTTGACGTTTTTGGCGTGTTTTTGTGGTTTTCAAACCAATTCGCAACTATTCGGGCTCCGATAGCTTAAAAACGAGGACATGGACCCCCGTTTTGAATGTTTCTACCCATTGAATATGTATTCCTATACAAGTTTGCAAATTTTTATGAAAATGACAAGGATTTTGAATGTGTGGGAGCATAATTTTGAATCAAGTGTAATTTAGAGTGGATTTTCTCGCTATTTGGACGTTTTCGGAGAGTTTTTGTGACTTTTAAAGCAGATTCGCAAGTATTCTAGCGCCGATCGTTCGAAAACGAGCACATGGACCCCCTTTTTTAAAGTTTCCACATATTTATGATGAATCCCTCTACAACTTTGCAAATTTTGATAAGACTGTCATGGATTTCTAAAAAAAAAGTGCACCTTAAACTATACTTATTTTATTTTCTTGTAGATTCCAAGCCTGGTTTTTGCCATTTTACGCACCATTTTTGCCACATGAGGGCGCTGCTGGCTCGAAAATAAGTACAAATGTGCCAGTTTAAACAATGTCCCCATCTTTGGTAAAACTTCGTAAACAAATCGGGAAGGTTTGATAAAGTTTGATACGGTTTTGAAAAAGTAAAGACGATTTTAACTCGTTGTTGCAATCATGATACTAAACAGAGCCAATTTCTTAAATTATGCGTACTTTCATCGCGATTCAAATATGGCAACTTTAAGTCCGTAGCAAAAAATCAAGCACATGAACCTATATCATTTTTTGCATTTTTGGCATACATAGATACCGAGTAACTCGTGCAAAATTTGGTGAAAATTACATGGACTTCGTTTCAACTGTGCAACGTCCGAAACCGTGCGAAGTCCATGTCATTTTCACCAAATTTTGCACAGAGTTACTTGGTAAAAAAAGCGCACTCCTGACTTGTGGTAAAAATGGTGCGTAAAATGCAAAAACATAATAGAGGCTTGGAATCTATAAAAAAATTAAAAAGTATAGTTTAAGGTGCACTTTCTTTTTAAGACATGACAGTCTAATCAAATTTTGCAAAGTTGTAGAGGATTCATCATAATAGGGTACATGCAGGTAATATGGGCAGCAGGTAATAATGGGCACCTGAAGCAAATCATGTCGTGCCGGTCGACCGGTGACCGGTGACCGGTGTGAGCACCATAATGTTGTTCATATGAACTGTATACGAAAATATATCGTCGTGAGAGCATCTGATGCCGAAATTTCTCTGAGAAAAATTGCTGAAAAACCACCAGGTAGTAAAACTTACGTCATTTTTTTACCGCTGGTTAATTTTGATATTTTCAAGAATGTGATGGTGAAGGAGTGGTTGAGGGGGTACCTCAATTGTTTTGTAAAGCTTATAGTTTCATTTTGATCATACTAGCGTGTACAGGTCATTTGTTTTTAGTGAAGGGTGCAATGATGGCATTGAATGCTTGCCTGACACAGCAACTTAGTGCAGGTAATATGGGACATACCAAATGGCGGAATGATTTGGTACTTAGTATTGAGATGAGGCGTCAATCTCTTTGCTACGATTTTTTTGGGTATATTCACAGTATATAATAATATAAATAAATTATTGTAGGCCTATATTGACTTGTATAGATGAAATAATATTAATAATATTAAAAAAAAATAATATACAAAATACATAACAAATGAATATATAGTCAAAGGATTTACTGAAGAGTCTTATAATTTCAAATTATATCTTAAAGTTAATGATTTTCAACATTTTAAGCAATTCCAGACATGGTAGAGTCATTGTAGTTTTAAAAACATACATTAAATACATGTGCCATATTACCTGCACATGCAGGTAATATGGGCACTTTGGTAATGACGTCAACATTTTGAAATTGCGACAGGGGGGTTGGTGATAATTGTTTTTCTTCACAATAAAAGTTAGAGCAGTAGTTCTTGATTCATATAAACAAAGATTAGATTGTGTGTCATTTCGTAATTTTATGCAAATTAAGCAAATGAGCTTAGGGGGCCCATATTACCTGCATGTACCCTATATAGAAATAAAAAATTAAAAATAAGGGGGGGGGGTCCATATGCTCGTTTTTTAACTATCAGCGCCCGAATACTCGCAAATCGGCTTGAAAAGTCACAAAAACGCGCTGAAAACGTCCAAAAAGCGTGATTTTCCACTCTAAATTACACTTGATTCAAAATCATGCTCCCAACGACATTCAAAATCCATGTCATTGTCATGAAAATTTGCAAATTTGTAGAGGAATACATACTCAATGGGTAGAAACATTCGAAAAAGGTGGTCCATGTGCTCGTTTTAAGCTATCGGGGCCCGAATAGTTGCGAATTGGCTTGAAAACCACAAAAACGCGCTGAAAACGTCAAACAAGTCTGAGAATCCAACCTATATTATACACTTGATTCAAAATCATGCTCTCGAACATTCAAAATCCATGTCAATTTCATTTTGCCAAGTTGTAGAGGAATAAAAACTAAAAGAGTAGGAACATTAATAAATGGGGGTCCATGTGCTTGTTTTCAAAATATCGGCGCTGTAATAGTGGCGAGATGACTTGAAAACCACCGAAACGTGGCAAAAATACTCAAAAATGTGAAAACTACATCCAATTTCCGACTTATTCAAAATCCTGCTCCCACTGAATGACACAAACATGCACCAACATAAATGCTTTACATATCTCTGCAGGTAGGTAAATAATGAACAAAAAGAAGGAATAAATAACACATTTATAAAGTTCATTTCCTGTTACTTTCCTCTAATAATAATCCTCCATATAAATCACACTTGGAATACAGCAATTTAGCAATACGTGTGATATGATGTGTATCTTGTTTACTATTTTCTATGTGTTTGTAGCTCATATGCAGTAGCTAGAACCTATAAGTACGTACATGAATTCAGAGAAGCTCTCGCGCGAAATAATTTGAAGTAGATTAGACTCGCTCGCGAGCAGTTTCGTTGGGATATTTTGAATAAATGGCAGAACAGTGGTGTAAAAAAAAAATACGCCGCCTGGTCGCACGCTGGTAATGGATCTTAGAAGGGAAGCTTGATTTTTATATATATATTTTTTTTTTCTGTAATGTTTTTGGTGTTCTTAGTTCTCAATTGACCCTTATAACTACATGATTGAGAATTCCTACATTCCCATGTCAAACTCGATATTACTACATAGAAAATATAATAATATTGTAAACAAGAAAAGCATTCATCCGGTTTGTAAACTGAGTATCTTGTCTTGGCCTGAAAAAAATGTTTACACCTTAATGAGTCTCGAACAAGGTGAACAAAGAGTAGCTTTTTTTTATTTTTTTCCCCCCCATATTTAAAGATCTCATATTGAATGTATTGAATTTTTTTATACCATGGCCTAAGATGAACCTATGTGTTTTAGTTACAAAAGAAACAAAAAATGAATTATGTCCTCTGGTTGCCGACTTGATTCGTGAACACATTGTCTCTTTACTCTTTTCTTTTCATTTCTTACAAACTTTAAACTAAGCCGTATATCCTCTTCTTTTGCAGTATTAATTGGGGGTTAAATGTTGTTAGTCATTTAGATTAGTTTTAAAGAATTTAAAGAATAGTTTTCTTCTCAGCTAAGCCACTGGAAGCGCTGGCTAATTACAGCCACCGATCGATACTTCTTTATATCTCCAGATACATCCGGGTTTTTGTGTGTGCGCGCCCATGTTAGAAAATCGCTCACACCTTGCGCTGATCCATTGAATTGTCATGGGCTAACAATAAAAGTAATACAAAGGAGGATCAGCGAAACCGAAAATGCTAAAAATCGCTGATGGTCACTTATATACACTGGTTGACGCAATTCTTCCTGAGTGCCTGAGACATATATTTATTTAAAAAGCTTACTTATTAAATATATCAAATAGTTATGACATGTTTTTCACTAGTATATGTCGCTCATTCTATAAATTAACTATTGCATAAAGCAAAAATTCAACAAAAGTAGTACAAAAGGTGAATTTTAGGGGGTATTTGGTGATAAAGATGTGGTTATAAGGGAACCGAGTATGGTTCCCGTCCTTGAGTGTGTTAGACGGGACCCGGGTATACCCGGTTCCCGCTCTCAACGGGTTAAAAACAAGCCTTTCATACTCTTTAAAAGTCCCATGGAAAATAATATTTCTTAAAAGTATCACTTACAATACTAAAAATTGCTCCTTTCTTTACTTCATATGTCTTTTTAAACCCCAAATGTTCCTGCTCGGTCACTATGCGACCTCGAACTGTAAAATTAACAAACAATAAGTATTTAAAAAAGGGTTGGACCCAGTGCTCTCTCCTGGAGACAAACCTTGTCAAAAAATTGGTGTTATTGTGTTTGGGCTAGATTGGGGGAGGCCTAGGTGCCTGCAGCCCAAAAAATATTCATAGCAAAGATTATTAATAAGCCAAGATTATTATGTATCTTCAACATGGATCCTAAAAAGAGTCTTTAAGGCACGATTTTTAGCTCAAAACTTTCAGCTCACGAATACTAAATAGGCTCTATATTGCACAATTAACTCCAATTTTGTTCTCAAAATTTTGAGCTCGCGCTTCGCGCTCGCATTCCTATGTATTCATTACTAAATGAACAACAAAAAAAAGCGCTTCGCGCTCGCGGATACTATAAGTAGGGACTATAATGCACAATTTTTAGCTACTTAATAGAGTCTATAATCATGATAATGCATATTATTGACCAAGTTTAACTCAAAACTTTCTGCTCGCGCTTCGCACTCGAAAAAAAAATCCTTGAAAAAGGTCCATTTTTTCAGATTTCGAACCCCCCCCCCCCCATAAAAATCCTAGTTACGGGCCTGTTTAATCTTGACAATATATTTGTGAAAGTAGGTGCAACAGTTGTTATCTAAGAGGGTGTGTTTCCTGACTCTGTGTTGGGCCTTTGACTACATCACTTTGGAATGTGGTCTCTTTCACATTATTCTGTATTAACTTTATCTTTGGCAAGATGTAAATAATGACAATATTTATAAAGCGCAACATATCCGTCTCAAGGGATGCTCAAGGCGCATGTAGGTACTTTAATGTATTCATTTACAATGTAGATTAACTTTAATATTGTGCTAGAATATATTGTTGCACACTTTAATAGCACTGATGTATTAGAATGTTTTCTTTTAATCCAACTGGGTTGTTCATATTACTATTTAAATACGGTATAAATTTCATCTTGTTCGGGGATTATAGTTTCAAAATTATAGGGCAATAATATACTGTGTAACTATCTAATAGTGCAACTACGTTTAATATCTATTTCTTTCACATTATAGCTTACAGTTGTATCTCTCTCTTTGCATTTCTTTACTCTTCTCTCCTGTAAACTTCTTAATCCTTTTTCCTTATTCCTTTGTTTTATTCTCCTTTCATCTTGTCCACCATTTCTTAAGTATTTCCTTGTTTAATCCTTCTCTCCAATAAATTCTAATGTATATCTTTCTTTTGTTCTTCTTTCCTCTTTTCTTCCTAAAAATCCTTATGTAATTCTTTGTTTTGTCTTTCTTCGTTCTTCTCTTCAAACATTTATTATTCATTTCTTTGTTTTATTCTTCCCTCCTACTATCTACCATTTTCTATGTATTTTGTTGTTTAATCATTCTTTCATCTTCTCTCCTATAAATTCTTATTTAATTCTTTGTTTTGTCTTTCTTCGTCCTTCTCTTCTATCATTCTGTATGTATTTTTTGTGTTTATTCCTTCTTCTCTCCAATATATTCCTATGTATTTCTTTGTTTCATCCCTTTTTCCTCTTCTCTCCTATAAATTCTTATGTAATTCTTTGTTTTGTCTTTCTTCGTTCTTCTCTTCTATAATTCTTTATGTACACTGTTCGTCATAAAGGTGGAATAAAATATTTTGGATTTGATTCCAGAGATTCTATGGTATTTGATAGACTGTATTTAAGCGGAAGGGTGAATGAATGGTTATGTAACGTTTGTACATAAAACAGGTGATGTGATAATGTATAAAAAAATGTAAGTTATGCAACAAGTTCATGGTCAGGCCTTTGATAGAAACTATAAAAGCCAATGGATCCTTAATTCTGCCTCTTTTCCTCACATAGCACTCTGTATAAAGAAGTCAATTTTTTTCGAGCTCCTTTTACTACAGGCAAAAAAAAGTCTGTATAGACTTACTGTACAATATGCCTGGTCCTATGGATATGGCAGTACGGCAGAGAGTGGTTGCACTGCGGCGGGAGGGCTACAGGCAGAGCGACGTTGCGGATTCCTTGGGGATATCCCAGAGTACTGTCTCCAAGATCCTCAAAAGGCAACGTCTGACAGGGAATGTGCGACCAAGGGTACCTCCAGGAAGGCCCAGGTTGACTACAAGACGAGATGATCGCCAACTATTGAACATCTGCTGTAGGAACCGGAAACTGCCAACGAGTCGCTTACAACGCCTGTGGAGAAGGCATCATGGAGTCAACGTTTCCGGATCAACCGTCAACCGGAGACTCCTGACCTATGGTTACCGAGCACGCCGGTTGACCAAGTGTCCACGCCTGGTACGTCGCCATAGGGTAGCTCGTCTTCGCTGGGCTAGGGAACACAGAAGACTCCTTCCTGGGCATTGGCAACATGTTGTCTTCACTGACGAGAGTCGTTTCGTCGTAGATCGAGCAGATGGAAGACAACGGGTGAGGAGATTAGCTAGGGAAAACCTTCGGGACGACTGCGTCCAAGAGGTGACTCAAGGTGGTGGAGGCTCGGTGATGATATGGGCAGGCATCCATCATGGTGGGAAAACGCCAATGGTTATTCCGGAAGGAAACGTTAACGCCATGATCTACAGGGGTGTTCTGGAAAATCACTGCCTGCCACACGCAAGACAAGTGTATGGGCACAATTTCATCCTTCAAGACGACAACGCCCGACCTCACAGGGCCGCTGTAGTAAGAGAATTCCTTGCACAAGAGGGCGTCGTCCAACTGCCATGGCCATCTTGCTCGCCTGATATGAACCCCATAGAGCATGCATGGGATGCTCTAGGTCGTGCCATCAACAGGAAAGATATCATTCCTCAAAATCGACAAGAATTAGCAGATGCTCTGATGGAAGAATGGGAAGCTATGCCTGTTGACGTCATCAACAACCTAGTGGACAGCATGCCATGACGTGTGGGTGCCCTGATAAGATCCAGGGGTGGACATACCCGATATTAGTGACTGAGTAATGATAACAGATATACTGTGATGAAAATCAACCAGAGAAATGATGATTTAATGTATTGTCAAAAAAAACTGACAACGATTAAAATAAAAAAATCCATAATGCGTCATTATCCTTAATTTCCTGTCTTTTGTAGTCACTATTGCTTTTTACATAAAACAGTATGAAAGCGACTTGCTGAATAATAAATTTGCTGTCAAAATGTTCGTAGGAGATTAACAAATAAATTAAAGTGGTTATGAAAACCATTGATGATATTTCAAGGAAGGCTTAGATGTTAATGTAATGAAGTTTGATTGAAAAAAAAAATATTCCACCTTTATGACGAACAGTGTATTTGTTGTTTCTTCTTTCTTCTCTCCAATAAATTCTTATGTATTTCTCTGGTTTGTCTTTCTTTCCTCTTTTCTTCTATAAATTATTATGTATTTATTTGTTTTATCCGCCTTTCCTCTTCTCTCCTGTAAACTCCTTTGTATTTCTTTCCTCTTCTGTCCTATAAATTGTTATGTATTTCTATCCTCTTCTCTTCCAATAAATCATTATGTATTTCATTGTTTTTGTCTTTCTTTCCTTTTCTCTCCTATAAATTCTTATGTATTTCTTTGTTTTGTCCTCCTTTCCTTTTGTCTCCTATAAATCTTTATGTATTTCTTTGTTTTATCTTCTTTCTCTCCTCGTCTCCTACAAATTCTTATGTATTTCTTTCTTTTATCTTTCTTTCCTGTTCTTTCCCAAAATTGTTTATGTATTTCCTTGTTTTGTCTTTCTTTCCTCTTCTCTTCCAATGAATAATTATGTATTTCATTGTTTTATCTTCTTTCTCTCCTCGCCTCCTACACATTCTTATGTATTTCTTTGTTTCATCTTTCTTTCCTCTTCTGTCCTATAAATTGTTATGTACTTCTTTGAAGTATCTTTCTTTCCTCTTCTGTCCTATAAATTCTTATGTATTCCTTGAATTGTCTTTCTTTCCTCTTCTCTCCTTTAAATCCTTATGTATTTTTTTGTTTTTATCTTCTTTCTCTCCTCGTCTCCTACAAATTCTTATGTTTTTCTTTGCTTTATCTTTCTTTCCTCTTCTGTCGTATAAATCGTTATGCATTTCTTTCCTCTTCTTTTCCAATAAATAATTATGTATTTCATTGTTTTGTCTTTCTTTCCATTTCTCTCTTATACATCCTTATGTATTTCTTTGTTTTATCTTCTTTCTCTCCTCGTCTCCTACAAATTCTTATCTATTTCTTTGTTTTGTCTTTCTTTCCTCTTCTATCCTATAAAGTGTTAAGTAATTCTTTGTTTTATCCTTCTTTCCTCTTCTGTCGTATGAATTGTCACGTTTTTTTTTTTTTTTTTTTTTTTTTTTTTTTTTTTTTTTTTTTTTTTTTTTTTTTTTTTTTTTTTTTTTTTTTTTTTTTTTTTTTTTTTTTTTTTTTTTTTTTTTTTTGTTGTTGTTCTGTTTATCTTTCCTCTTGTCTTCGAATGAATTCTTATGTACTTTTTTTTAGTTTTGTCATTCTTTCCTCTTCTTTCCAGTAAAATCTAAGGTATTTCTTTGTTTTGTCTTTCTTTCCTCTTCTCGTTTATAAATTCTTATGTATTTCTTTGAATTGTCTTTCTGTCCTCTTCTCTCCTACAAATTGTTATGTATTTCATTGTTTTGTCTTTCTTTCATCTTTTCTTCCAATAAATATTTATGTATTTTATTGTTTTGTCTTTCTTTCCTTTTATCTCCTATAAATTCTTATGTATTTCTTTGAATTGTCTTTCTTTCCTCTTCTCTCCTATAAATCCTAATGAATGTCATTGTTTTATCTTATTTCTCTCCTCGTCTCCTACAAATTCTTATGTATTTCTTTGTTTTGTCTTTCTTTCCCCTTTTGTACTATAAATTGTTATGTATTTCTTTGTTTTGTCTTTCTTTCCTCTTCTCTTCCATTGAATGATTATGTATTTCATTGTTTTGTCTTTCTTTCCTTTTCTCTTCTATAAATTCTAATGTATTTTTTGTTTTGTCTTTCTTTCCTCTTCTCTCCTATAAATCCGTATGTATGTCTTTGTTTTACCCTTCTTCCCTCTTCGCTTCTATAAGTTTTTATGTATTTATTTTATTTTATCCGTCTTTCCTCTTCTCTCCTCTAAACTCCTTTGTATTTCTTTGTTTTGTCTTTCTTTCCTCTACTGTCATATAAGTTATTATGTATTTCAACCCTCTTCTCTTCCAATAAGTAATTATGTATTTCATTGTTTTGTCTTTCTTTCCTTTTCTCTCCTATAAATTGTTATGTATATCTTTGTTTTATCTTTGTTTCCTGTTCTGTCCTATAAATTGTTATGTACTTCCTTGTTTTGTCTTTCTTTTCTCTTCTCTTCCAATGAATAATTATGTATTTCATTGTTTTGTCTTTTTTTCCTTTTCTCTCCTATCAATCCTTTTGTATGTCTTTGTTTTATGTTATTTCTCTCCTCGTCTCCTACAAATTGTCTTTCTTTCATTTTATCTCCTATAAATTCTAATGTATTTCCTTGAATTTTTTTTCCTTCCTCTTCTCTCCTACAAATTCTTATGTATTTCTTTGTTTCATCTTTATTTCCTCTTTTGTCCTATAAATTGTTATGTATTTCAAAGTTTTGTCTTTCTTTCCTCTTCTGTCCTACAAATTGTTATGTATTTCTTTGTTTTGTCTTTCTTTCCTCCTCTCTTCCAATGAATTATTATGTATTTCATTGTTTTGTCTTTCTTTCCTTTTCTCTTTTATAAATTTTTATGTACATGTATTCCTTTGAATGGTCATTCTTTCCTTTTCTCTCCTGTAAATTCTTATGTATTTCTTTGTTTTGTCCTTCTTTCTTCTTCTCTCCTATAAATTCTTGTGTATTTCTATATATATATATTTTTTTTTACCACTTCTCTTCCAATAAATCTTAATGCCTTTTATTGTATTTCGTTGTTGTTTTTTTTCTTTCTTTATGCTTGTTTATTCTTCTCTCCAATCTTGTATTATTTATTTCTTTGTTTTATTCTTCTTTCATGTCATTGTCTAGCATTTCTCGGGTATTTCCTTGTTATATCCTTCTTTTCCTATAAATCTATTGTTTGGTATTTCTGTCCACTGATTTTTTGTTTTTTTTTGTTTGTTTTGTGTTTCTTCCTTCTTCTTTTCAGTCATTCATTATGTATTTCATAAAGGAGTTCATTATATTGAATAATTGTAAAGATGAATTTAGAAATGACACTTTTTTCAGTTTCATATCGAAGTGGAGAATTAATGGATGTTTATAAAACTAGCTGCCTGAACGTCTGGCCAGCCCAATAACAAACCCATTTACACCCTCTGTGGATTTGAGCCTTGTCATGTCTGTCACCAATATCACATCAATTAAACTTGTTATGTACATGGCTATTATGAACTTGAATTTCGATGAGAATATTTTACTCTTGGAATAAAGTCACTCTACAATTAAATATATTTCTTTATTTTATTCATTTTTCCTCTTCTCTCCTATAAATTTTTGTATATATAATTGTTTTTGTGAGTATCTTTCCTTACTCTTCATCCCTGTTAAATCTTTTGTATTTCACTGTTTTGTCTAACTTCGTTCTTCTCTTCTATAAATCTTTATATCATTCTTTGATTTGTGTTTCTTCCTTCTTTTCTTCAATCATTTCTTATTTCTTTATCCTACTTGGCTACTATTTCTTGTGTATTTTTTTTATCACTCTTCTTTGTATAAATTCTAGTGCATTTCTTTGTATAATCCTTTTTCCTCTCCTCTTCCTATAAATTCTTATGTATTTCATTGTATTTTTTTTCTCTTCTTCTCCAGTAGATTGTTATGTATTTATTTGTTTTGAGTTTCTTCCTTCTTCTCTTCAATCATATATTTATGTATATCTTTGTTTCAACATTCTTTCCCCTACTCTTCCTATTAATTCTTATGTATTTCTTTGTTTTCTTTCCTTTTCTCTCCTTTAATTTCTTATGCATTTTATAGTTTTACTAGCTAACATTTATTAATGATTTCCTCTTTTTATCCCCCTTTTTTCTTCTATCCAAATTTATCATTGTTTGTGTTTTTTTTTTTTCACTTTACTTTTCTTTCCTCTCATATCATTCTTAACTCCTTACGTGCCACCCCGCCCAAACCCCTCTGCCGCACTGGTAATCCGTACATGCCAGGGCCTCTATCCCCCACTGCCAAGTTTTTTTCCCCCTTGTACTTAGAGATGACAGTCAATACTTTCTCATAACTTTATTTAAGAGAACGGTCGATAACAATGTGCTTAAAATATTTGGCATTCTTATTTGTCTCTAAAGTCACACCAAATTCTGTTTTAAAAAAAATAGAGGGCAGTTATCTAATCTTGCATTGTTCCAAGGCATGATTTTGTTTTTTATTGTGTGCGATTGTTTATGCACTAGGTCCTATCAAAATGTTGACAAACACATGAAATTACTCAGAACAAGTTTAATTTAAACTGGGTAAAGAGAATATTGGCCAATTAAAAGCCGGATGTGCCCGCAGCAGAATAAAGCGGATTAACCTGTGAGTGTGAAGTGCGCAGAACAATAGAATCGGCGTAATCAATCAAGGTTATTCCGAATGTGCGCAATCATGCACGAAGCAGGGGAGGGTAGGAGACAAAGCATGGATTAAGCAGTCAATAGTAGGCTAGCAAACATGAGTATGGAACCGAACAGTAGGCTACGCATCATGCATCCGGCACGTAAAGAGTTAAAGTATCACCTTTTCTTTAGTAATTACACATTCCCTCTTTCTTCATTGTTATGTCTTACATTGCTTATTTGTTCGTCATAGACTAGTAATTGAAAACGCAGTGGGTATGGTTTTGACAAGGGTGACCCTTTAAGGTCGCGATTAAGGTCACCGTAGGAATTTCTAACACTAAGGCCCGTATTCTGTTACGTGGTTTAGAGTTGTACGGCAATTGACAATAGAATCGAACAATAGCACCGTACGAGAAAAAACTCCCAGCCGAAAAAAGAACCTCCCAAACGTGTACAACTTCCGTACAGCTGGAAGTTTCTCGTGCACGAAATGCACAAGATAAAACCGGGAAATCCATTGAAATAATGACGCAAAGCATGATTTGTAGCCGCTTTATCCTTTGACTGCGATGTTGTTGCATTGTCGCTTGTCATTGCATTTTTAAATATCACGTCTTATTCATTAACAATTCAGTGGCCTGGGAAGGGAACAATTAACCCAGGGAGGTGGAAAGGGAGTTTTATTCTTTTGAATTAATCTCCTAAAATAGCTCCACGAATTTTTCTTTCACAAATGTGAAGTGTCCATATTGGCCAAAAAGCAATGAAAGTTGAATTGGATTCCGATATCACGCTTACATGCCATGCCCAAAAGTCTCACGTTAGGTGCATGCGCACCAATCTTTTCCTATTACTATTTTGTATGTTTGTTTTTTCTTTTTTTTTTCTTATTTGGAGGGGCAAAAGTGAATATGGAAGGGTGAAATGTAAATTTCCATATTTAAATATTCAACTCTTTACAGAGCCAACATAAACAATAAAACGTCAATGTTCATTAAACAATATCCACTCGGCGTCGAAAATCCCTACATCTATCAAATAATATAAATAATTATGGACCTTGAAGAATGGTGGGAATTGTTTCCATTCTTTTGTGTGTATTTTTTGTACATTTGTATGATGTATGCTCGCTATATTGAAATGGAGCGGGAAATTCTTTTACTGTGATGAAAAATGTAATCCATGCTTAACAAGATATATTATCAAAGCACGGATTATCTTTTCTTGAAAGCTTAGCGGTTCCAGGTTAGGCTTGACATGGCACAATGACAACGGACAAAGGTTTCAGATCAGGGGCGGGAACCAATTGCTGAATGAACTACTCGTTTTAGTATTTGAATCCCAATTTGCATAAACTGTTGTTGCTATCACTGACAAACACGTTTCTTGTCTCACATAGGCAACACAATAATAATATGCAAAAAAGGAAATCGAGTGGCCTATTTATCAAATGCCATTAATAATTCAGTAGTCTTGGAAAGAAAACATTGTTACATTTTCAGTTGAAAATGATAATCGGGTTTTTTCCCTCTGTAGAAATGGACGTATAGTGGTATCTGACGTCGCGGGATGTCTTCTGAGACTCGAACACTCGGAGACGTCCCGATAATTGTTTATGTATCATCAGAGACGATCCCCGACAAAAAAAAACCACACAGATTCGTAAGAAGTTCTATTTTCCTCGGACTCATGAGATATCGCGGAGATTTCATTGGAGACGTCTCGTTCGCGACCACTTTGATCTTTCCCGGACAAAAATCAAAACCGTATTCTAAACCCGTCCCAAAATCCAGTCTCAAATCAGGGTCTCATGGCAAATACCTTGAGATACCACCATAAAGGTGGTATCTTCACTTGTCCCCGCGACTTGGAACTCCAGGACGTCTCCGATATAAATATATTTTTTCTGTCGCGAGCATTCGCGGCGATTCGGCCGGGGAGACGGGGCGGGGGGGGTGGACGTGTCCCCCTCCCTCGATTTTAAGGGGATCGTCCCCCTTCGATTTTAAAAATGAACAAATTTTATGTAGTGATTAGCTTGTTGAAAGCTAAAAGGAGGTAAAATTTATGTCAAATACAATGCATCAAAAGTATTATAAAGGCAGAATTTTCGGGCTTCGGCGCTTCGCGCTTCCGCAATATTTCATTTAGTTTTTGCATAATGTTGCGAAGTATGCAAATTTTGAGGTATTATTTTTTCACTTTTGGGTGTTTCGTCCCCCCCCCCCCCCTCCCGTCGTGACATGAAATCGCCGCGCTTGGGTCGTGGGAAATATTCTCGGAGACGTCTCTGAGACGTCTGCGACAAAAAACATCCTAAACAATTTCAAACCATTCTCAAATTAGTAATTCAAACTAGTTCCAAAATCCGTTTTCCGTGTAATGACACAAGTGACTTGCCACATTAGTTTATTGTTGGTTTTTGCGTCAGTTGTCCTTTCTACAAAATGTCAGGTCAAACTAATACTTCAATCGTGTCGGAAAATGTCAATTTTGATGATTAACATGCAATTAATCTAATCGATGTGGAGAGTTCTATAATGCACCTCTTTATTAAACAAAGTTTTAACAACATTTAACTTCAAGTTAACGAGAAAATAGATAAATGAGCTTCCTCCGACATAAAACCCGCATAGCCATATCAAATTCTAAACCACCTATACCCCTAGTTTAGAATTCTTTAGAAATGTGTGTACATAAATGATCCCGAATGACGTCATCTGAATCTACTTTCGTACGATAGGACGCACGCTTCACTGACGCTTCATAGAGAAGCGTGCAAATCAGCGTTGCATTCTCGTCTCATTACCCTTACTATTTTCGTGCGACAGCACAACTCTAAACACCGCAACAGAATACGGGCCTAACAGATTAAACCAGTACTACAGGGTGTATCAATAAAAACGGGACAATTTTGAAAAGTCTGTCCAAATTTCGTTTCAAATTACGATATCTATATTTTGATGCTAATAGATGCTCTGAAGTCTTATCTTGCAAATGCAATTTAAAATAATAAATTTCGTTCATGCTTGAGCGCACACAGAACGTTTTTGTCGGGGGCTCAAAAAAAGGCTTGCGCACAAAATGGAAGAAAATGAGAAATACGATCATCAGACTTCTTGCTAATCAGCAGACTTACTTTTAACCTTTTCATTATCTTTGCCATTATTTTCGAATTATGCTTTCAAAATACATTTACAAAGCTATTTATTTACTTGAATTGCTTTTTGTTTTGTTTTGTTTTTTTCACATGTTAACATGTTATCTTTTAGCATTGAATATTCCTTCAAACTAAAAAAAATAAATAAAAAATTTTATCAACCCAAGAAAGGGGACTTGGTTGGTTGGTAGATTATTTGATTGATTGATTGCTTTGTTTGTTGGTTTGTTTGTTTGTTTGATTGACTGATTGATTGATTGTTTGATTGATGGATTGATTTATTAATTGATCGCTTGATTGAATGAAGGATTGGTAGATTGACCATTTTGAATGATTGATCGTTTGATTAATTCATTCATTGTTTCTTTGAATGATTGATTGATTGATCGATTACTTTTTTATTGATTATTCATATGGTTGATTAAATCGGAAGAATCATAGGAAATCACCTCATTACACTAACATAATCATTTATCAGTGTAAAGTAACAATCAATCCGAATGGAGTACCTGATTGAAAATAAATAATACTTTTTTTTTTTTAACCTCAGACAAAAACTTTCCGTGTTTGTTAAAGCATGAACAAAACAAACAGATTCAATCAATCAATCAATAAATCAATCCATCAATCAATCAATCAATCAATCAATTAAACAACCAACTGAATCCCCTTTCTTGGGTTGACAAAAAAAAAGAGAAGATAGGCCTATTTAAGTTAAAGGAATATTTATCGCAAAAAGATAACAATGAAAAGGAAAACAAAAGAATCAAAGTTAATAAAAAGCTTTGTAAATAAATTTGAAATCATAATTCGAAAATAATGGCAAAGAAAAAGAAAAAGTTTAGAAGAAGACTGCTGATTAGCAAGAAGTCTGATGATCATATTTCTCCTTTTTTCCATTTTGTGCGCAAGCCTTTTTTTGAGCCTTCAACAAAAATGTTCTGTGTGTGCTCAAGCATGAACGAAACTTATTTTTTAAAATTACATTTGAAAGATAAGACTTCAGAGCACCTATTAACATAAAAATACACACATCATGATTTGAAACAAAATTTTGACAGACTTTTCAAAACTGTCCCGTTTTTATTGATACGCACTGTATAACGTGAACAGACACGTGAGGAGACAACTCTTCGAGGAAACACAACTCTAGACCAATGTATAAGGATACGAGCCAATCAGCTTACACGATTGTATATTCGAAATTCAGTTGGCATCAGTTTGTATGCATCCTGCACTGAACGAGGACGATATACGTGGAACTCCTAAATTAATATTGAATAATCTGCCATTCTCTCAGCCATTGAAGCAAAATATCGGAGATTTACATCTTAATTTTCTTTTTATTATTTTGCCTGTCATGGAGGAGTGCTGGAAAAGGTGAGTTTTTTCGTTACTAATTCAAAACGCAAGTTAATTTGCTTGTTATTATTTGATTTATGTGGATGGGAAACGGCATTGTAGAATGCGTTTCACCAATTACCTTTTCTTCCATTAATGTGAGGAGATACAATGGTATACATAATTTATTTAAAATCATACTTAGCTGTTCTGCATTAGCTTTGGCAAATAATAGCGCTCCTTTTGTGAGATTACATTTGATCTTGTGCTACAATGCATAGTTTTTGATGAGCTAGGGTATATTAAAATGTTTCCTTATAATCCATACTAGAGTATAATTTTAAGCTTGAAAATATAATTGTTAAAGTGGGGTGCAGAAATTAATTCTCTAGTCTAACTCTAAACTAGGAAATTTGAGTTTATAAACTAAGAGCGTCTGTTTGCTGGCCCAGTGTGGGGCCTCTGACTACATCACTTTGGAAAGTGGTCTCTGTCACATTATTCTGTACTTACATTCATCTTTGGAGAGATGTAGGTAGTTTTATGAATTCGTCCACACAATCAAGATTAACTTAAATCTTGTGCCGCAATAATAGTTGTATAATTTAATAGTGATGAGATATTATTATTATTATTATTTCTTCTTTTTTTTTTACAAACAAACTAGCTTGTCCATGTCACAATTTACATACGGTATAACTTTAATCTTGGCAATATAATTGTGAATGTAAGCTGCAATTGTTGTTTCCTAAAAGGGTCCGTGCGATTCCTAGCTCTGTGTGGGACCTATGACTACATCACTTTGGAATGTGGCCTCTTTCACATTATTCTGTATTTACATTCATCTTTGGAGAGATGTAGGTAGTTTTATGAATTCGCCTACACAATCAAGATTAACTTAAATCTTGTACCTCTACATATAGTTGCATAATTTAATGGTAATGATATATTAAAATGTTTTCTTACGAACAAACTATATCACAATTGAAATAAGGAATAACTTTAATCTTTGCCATATAATTGTGAATGTTAGGTGCAATAGTTGATTTATAAAAGGGTTCGTTTCCTAGCTCTGTGTGGGTTCCTCTGACTACATCACTTTCAAATGTGGTCTCTTTCACATTATTCTGTATTTACATTCATCTTCGAAGAGATTTAGGTAGTTTTATGAATTCTTCGACACGATCAAGATTAACTTAAATATTAAGCCGCAATATATGAAGAGCTTGTTTCCAAAAGGGACTAAATCCATATTTTACCAAAGTTCACTTTTTAAGCTAAATATATGCACCTAGTACAAGGGATTAAAATGCCTAACATCGCATTCCAAATTTTTTTTTGCAATATAATAACCCTAACCCTTAAAGTTAGTCCTTATTTAACTAGCACAATATTTTTTTGATAATTAGGTAAACCCCAAAACCCTGCCAAAACATACCCTGCCACTAGCACAATCTAGCCATATACCTAACCCTAACCCTAACCTCAATCCCAACCCTAACCCCTAGCCCCTAAACCCTAAACTTAACCCCTAACCCTACACCCTAACCCTAAACCCTAACCCTAAACCCTAAACCCTAACCCTACACCCTAACCCTAAACCCTAAACCCTAACCCAATCTTAACCCTAACCCTAACCCCTAACCCTAACCCTAAACCCTAATCCTTAACCCTATGGTTTCCTAGCTCTGTGTGGCACCTATGACTACATCACTTTGGCATGTGGTCTCTT
Source organism: Paracentrotus lividus (assembly GCA_940671915.1). Classification (NCBI taxonomy): domain Eukaryota; kingdom Metazoa; phylum Echinodermata; class Echinoidea; order Camarodonta; family Echinidae; genus Paracentrotus; species Paracentrotus lividus. The sequence continues at coordinate 52,406,472 of CALNVZ010003426.1, forward strand.
TCAAATTATTTTGTATTTACATTCATCTTTGGAGAGATGGAGGTAGTTTTATGAATTCGTCCAAACAATCAAGATTAACCTAAATCTTGTGCCGCAATATTAGCCTATAGTTGCAGAATTTATTGGTAATGATATATTAAAATGTTTTCTTACAAAAAACCAGCTTGTCCATAACACACTTTAAATAGAGTTTAACTTTAATCTTTGCAATATAATTAAGAAAGTAGGGTGCAATAGTTGTTACCTACAAGTGTCCGTTTCCTAGCTCTGTGTGGGTCCTCTGACTACATCACTTTGGAATGTTGTCTTTTTCACATTATTCTGTATTAACTTTATCTTTGACGAGATGTACACTCTCAGAAAAATTTTAACCAACCGTTGGTTCAAATATGAACTTACCAACTGTTGGTTATACACGTTAACCAACCCCAGTTGGTTAAAATTTAACCAATTGTGTATTAAAATTGAAGAGTGTAGTGGAAGAAGTACTTAAGTCACATTTTTTCAAAAATGAGTTTTTTGCATAAATGATATTCACATACCATCAAGAATCATGTGCACGTATAAGATATATATATACAAAGTGCCCCCACCAACAACCCCAATTTCGAATAATTGGGGAGGTTTTTTGTAGTGGTAAGAAAGATTAAGTCCATAATGAGTGAAACAGTATTAATCCTGTGGTAGTGGAAGAATATTAATCGATATTTAGTGGAAATTTTGCAGGAAGATTGAATGTTTTAGTAAATGATTGCACCTATGTCGATTGTAATGAATTTCAGGGAAATACAGTAAATAATTTTGATGTTTTACATGTCAATGCCAGAAGTTTGAATAAAAATTATGATGAGTTGTTACCTTGCTGACCTGCCTCAAGCATAATTTCTCTGTAATTGGTATCTCTGAAACATGGTTAAATCTACTTCTGATATCAATTTATTCCAGATACCAGGATACTCATTGTTCATTCTGTCGAACTGACAAGTTGGAGGCGGAGTGCCTTGTATATTAGGAAGGACTAGTAGTAAAATTCGGTTTGAATTATCTGGTACAAAACCAGGTTATGAATCAATTTTTGTTGAATGTTCTGGTAACAATAGAAAACAGTAGTTGGTTGTGTGTGATTAAAGCACAAATACCGATAGTACACTTTTTGTGAAAACTTTGAATTACAGCTACAATCTCTTAGCAGAGAAAACAAAGATGTCTATATTATAGGCGATTTTAACCTTAATTTGCTAAATTAATGAATTCTGATGCTAAGGTAAAAGATTTTGTTGACTTGATGAATTCTTTGGGTCTATTTTCCCTTATCTCAAAGCCCACTCGAATCTCACATAATACAGCCACTCTTATAGACAATATATTTACTAACTGTTTCATAATGATTTTGATGCTGGTGTATTATGTTCAGATATATGGAGACCATTTGCCAATTTTTTGTGTTAATAAGGGTGATTTTGTCGATAAATCAAACAACCAGGCCACATTTAAGCGATTAATCACAAATGAAAGGATCTTGACCTTCAGCAAAACTTACTGCAATACTGATTGGCAGGACTTGTACGGCTTAGATAATCCTGAAGAGTCTTATGAATATTTTTATCGTCTTTTCACTGATTTGTATGACCAATGTTTCCCTCTTGTCAAGTGATAAATAAGAAGAAATGCCAAGAAACCTTGGATCACTCCTGGGCTTATTAATTCAATCAATCGCAAACATCATCTATATTCAATTATGTCAAACGGCAAATTGTATAAATAAAAAAGAAATATGTTGATTATAAAATGTTCTCGTTAGAACGCTCCGTTCAGCAAAACAGACATTTTATGACGACCTATTTCAAAGTGTTAAGGAGATATTAGGAAAACTTGGTCACATATCAATGAATTACTGGGCAGGGGTAGAAAGCATTTGATCCCTCAGAGATGTTTTATGAGGGGTCATCGTTAGTGTCAAGTAAGCAAAAGGCTGAATGTTTTAACAAGTATTTCATTGGATTGCCTGCTAAAAATAAGTAGGGAAATTCCAAACATTACCGCAGTCTTTTCATGAATTTTTTAAAGCCAAACACTGATAATGCGGTCTCTGTTTCTTAGACCAATTTCTTCTTTGAAATCATTATTTTGTTTCGTATAAATTCATCTAAGTCAAGTGGTTTCAAATGATATTGCCCTAGGGTTGTTAAAGAATGTATCAATTTTTTTGTTGAACCATTATGTCTTATTTTTAATAACTCGTTGTCACATGGGATATCCCTTCAAAATAAAGGTTGCTAAGGTTGTTCCTGTTTTTAAAAAAAGATGACAAGACAAATATTGCTAATTACAGGCCTATAGCTCTTTTTGCCAATATTTTCTAAGATCTTAGAAAAATAGTTTACAAGCGGTTAAACGAGTTTTATTGAGAAAAGACATTTTGATTCCTCAGCAATTTGGCTTCCGAAAACACTTTCTACTAGCATGGGTGTATTCAACTTACTAAATACTATTATAAAATCTTTGATGATGGTACTTTTGCCTTGGAATTTTCCTTGATTTATCTAAAGCGTTTGACACGATCGACCATGCCATCCTTCTTCGTAAAACTTCAGCACTATGGATGCGTGGAGTAGCGTTGGCTTGGTTCCAGAGCTACTTACAAGATTCGAACACAATATGGTCGTGTTGTTAATGTGTTAAATGCAATCTGGTAATATTCACTATGGTGTGCCCCAGGGTTCGGTACTGGGCCTTTATTATTCTTAATCTAACATCAACGATATAATCAAAACTCATCAAATTTGTTTTTGTATTCTTTGTTTGCAGATGACACTAGTTTACTATTGTTCATAAAACATTGCTACTCTCATGTCATTAGCAAATGTAGAAATCAAAAAGTTACTAGCATGGTTCTCTGTAATAAACTATTATAAATGTTAAAAAAACTAAATGTATTTATATTCGATCGCGAGGCAAAATTATTCCGGATAATGTGGATATTTCTTAATGTTGCTCATAGTGAACATGTTCAATTTCTAGGAGTAATTATCGACGAGCATTTGACTTGGAAACCCCACTTAGATTCAGTGTCTACTAAGGTTTCTCGAGGTGTAGGCGTTATATGTAGATTAAGATGTATTTTACCTGAGCCTATTCTAAGCTTTGTACACCAGCATTGTACTTCCTACCTGACTTACTGTAATGTTGCATGGGCAATACCTTTAAGACAATACATTGACAAACTAAAATTTGCAAAAGAAAATTTTAAGGCTTATCACCAATTCGACTTTCAGACACCTTAGTAAACCTTTATTCCTGCAGTTACAGTTACTTCCGCTTGATGATTTAGTTGCATTTAATTGTTGATTTTCATGTTTAAACTTCATGTTTGCCCCCAATTCTTGCCAACTAAAAATTTATTTCCCCTTAACTCTCAGATACATAATTATAATACACGTCAACTAAACCTTATCCACCGACCTCATGTAAGAACCAAGTTTCATTGAATTCTTTCTTAACAATTGTATCAAGGAATGGAACCAATTGCCTGCTGATATTAGGAACTGTACGACTCTTTATCGGTTTAGAGTGGAATGTAAAAAATACCTCTTTAAGAATCTGAGTTAAATTAATGTAGTTAAATTCTGAGTTGTTTCATACTACTAGCAGTTGACCAGCCTAAACGTGTGTGTGTTGTCTATGTGTGTGTGTGTTGTGTGTGTGTGTGTGTATGTATGTGTTGTTTTTATGTGTGCATGATTTACTTACCTTGTTTAATGTACATATCTGTAGTTTAGATCTTTGCATATTATGTATTTTCCTTCATTATTTATATCTCTTTTAGTTTAGTGTAGGGCCCCACTCACAAGCTTTGCTTCTCAGGGGTCCTAAAAAATCTTTCATATCATATTGTATTTTATGTATCACCTGATTATAACGTTTTGTACTCATATGTCTGGTTTTTGAATAAATTAAACTTGAAACTTGAACTTGAACTTAAGTCCATGATTGTAGTGGAAGAAGTACCTAAGTCCACCAAGCTGTGAGTCCAAGCTTTCCCTATGGGACGAGGAATGGGGCAGCCCTCCTATTTTTTGGTATTGGCAGACCCAAAATGTGTACTAAGATTTGTCTGACGTTAATGTGTACGTGTTTGTGTGTGTGTGTGTGTGTGTGTGTGTGTGTGTGGGTGTGTGCGTCAAAATAAAATTATTTTTTTGGGAGGGTAGTTAAACCCGATAGCTGGTTTTCACACAGTAGGGAAGTGGTAGTCTTTCATAGTGGATGCATATTGGGACTTTGCAAGAGAGTAAGCACAAAGCGCAGGTGGGCGGTTGATCAGCGCGCGCCCCCCCCCCAAAAAAAAATAATAATAATAAAAAAAAATTAAAAAAAAATAAAAATATTGGGGATGTCAAAGCATGCACAAACAAAAGTTTCACCTGCAATGTGGCTTTCTCAAGTCAAATATTATCAATTGTATTTCAAAGTCTTATCATTTTTGTAAAGTGGAAGATGGGCCCCCCGCCCCGCCCTTCAACATAATTTTTTTAAAGCCCCCAATCGGGTAAAGTAGGGCCTAACTTTTCCACTGCATAGGTAGTATATGTATAAGGTTATTTAGATGAGTTTTTATCACATCGTGTCAGACAGGCAAGAAAGCAGGTTAGACGGGCCTGCCCATAAAACACCAAAAATTAAAAAAAGTGCCCCAACATGAGTATAATAACCATCCGGTCAGGTATATATGACAAATTGCTACGTGCCGGCCGCTGCCATCTTAATTTCATATTTCATATTTTGTCAATTTATGTCACACAATAGTCATAAGCTGCTTTACAGGGGCTGGCCTCCTTAAAATCCCCAAATAGTAAAAAAAGTGCCCTAAAACAGTAAAAAAAAAAAAAAAATTATATTGCCACCCCCATATGATTAATCCCTATCAATAATATGGGGGAAATATGCAATGTTGGTCATAAATTCAATGGATCATATTTTATCCTCTTAATTCAGACAGGTGAAATCTGGGGAAGCAGGCTTCACCCTTTGAAACACCAAAATTTTGAAAAAAAATTGCCCCAAAATGGGTAAAAATAACATAATGACACCCCCACCCCCACAGTAAAAAATGTTAAAATATAAATATTAAGATGACACCATATTAAAATATGATAAAGCCTCAATTTTTAAAGAAATCAATACGAATTGCCTCAAACAAAAAACCCCCATGATGAGGTTTTGTAGTGGAAGAAGTACCTAAGTCCATGATTGTAGTGGAAGAAGTACTTAAGTCCACGATTGTAGTGGAAGAAGTACCTAAGTCCACGATTGTAGTGGAAGAAGTACTTAAGTCCACGATATGGTTTATTGATTATCGGAAATCGATAGGCACGAAATTACTCAAATATGGCATATATTATTCTTTTGTGATAAAAATCAACTCCACCAAGTTTGAATCTGAAATTTCAAAAATGTGATGTGAGGAGTAATTTGAAATATTCAAACGCTTATATCTCAGAACTAGTATTATGTGACTTAAGTACTTCTTCCACTACACTCTTCAATTTTAATAAAAAGTTGGTTAATCTATTTTAACCAACCCTAGTTGGTAAAAATTTTTAATACTTGATTGGTTAATTTCCTTTTTTTAATACATCATGGTAGGTTAAAAAAAATCAAGCGATAGACCGGACTGGACCGGCCTTTTGACAATTTGATCAAAGTATTGGTACAAATAACATGAAGAGTTATGCATGTATTATTATTTGTTGGCCTAAATAGGGTAGGCCTACATTAGCCTAAGTATTGGTCCAATACAATGTCATTACTTCGGTTGAGACGTTAGGTCTACAATCTAGTCCAGTATCTGAGATCTAACTGGATCTAATTATAGATCTAGAATATAAAAATGAGATGTTGGCCTATATTCTACGTTTAGATTCCAAGGTCATCACTCTTAAACCAGTCAAGTAGGCCTATTGGACTATATTCACATCGAGAGGTCTAAAAATATTTAGGCTAAATTTATTTATTTATTATTTATTTATTTATTCATGTTTTATTTAATACAAATGATAAAAAACACGGTGGAGGGTAGTTCGGTTCAGTTATAAAACTGCTTTACAACGAAGATGCAAGTGATGGTTCTAACGTAGTTCTACATATTTAGACAGCTAAATCTATGACCTCAAGACTTAGTCCGAGACCAAGCTGGTTGGAGAGCGAAGTATTTAGATTCTAGACCGGAGCTGCATAAATTTCAAGCAAGTTTAATACCTAAGTTAACGCTAGGTCTAACGTCTCAACCGAAATAATTAAGAACCGTACTGGCCATGTAGTCCAAAACATAATGCATGTTAGTCCTATATCACAGGCCTATACTCTTCAAGTCATTTCTACCTACCCATATACTTTGATCAGATTGTCAAGATAGGTCCAGCCAGACCAGCAGTCAGCTCGCTAGTGTAACCCCGTTGTCGTCGCGAGCAAAGTACGTGCGTAATGAATAGGCGCACTATATCTTACGTGTATAAATCAAAATCGCAAGATTTCTAGCGCGAGGAACAGAGCGCGTATCTTTGATAAATCCCCGTTTCCCATTGGTTGTTTTTCTTCCACGTGACAAATTTTGTTAACCAACTATTGGTAAAAATTAGAATTGGGCTTTTTTAACCAACCCATGCTTTTTCACGTTTAACCAACTTTTTTTTTTGAATACATTATTGGTTAATATTTTTAACCAACTCGTTTTAATATGCATTTTGTTTACCAGCGTTCTGAGAGTGTAGGTAGTTTAATGTAATCTTTTACAATAAAGATTAACTTCATTCTTGTGCTGGAATATGGAGTGGAAAATTTTAATAGCACGTATATGTATATTAAATGTTTTCTTTTAATCCAACTAGGTTGTTCATATTACTATTTTATTATGGTATAACTTTAATCTTAAGCAATATTGTCTAGTTTTAAAGTTGAATGGCAAATATATCATAAGTTGTTATCTAATAATCCAAGCACGTTTAATATTTATCTCTTTTACATTATATCTTACAGGAAATCAACTGGGAAAAGTTAACACTGTATCGTCTTCACTCTGAGAAGGACTACAGGTGCAGCAGCAGGATGTTTATTAACTTATTGAAAGTAAATAAAATATAATGATGAAAAAAAGACAGATGTATGAAACAAATATCAAAGAACAATATCAACATTTAAAAAAAATCAAAGTGATAACACTATAAAAGAAACACAACCAGTCCCTTTAAGTTTTGTGTAAGTTTATAATTATTACACTTTATTTTATGATAATTGGGTAAACCCCAAAACCCTGCCAAAACATACTCTGCCACTAGCGCAATCTAGCCTTATACCTAACCCTAACTCTCACCCTCACCCTTACCCTTAACCCTAACCCTAACCCTTATTCCCAACCCTTAACCCTAACCCTCACCCTTAACCCCCAAACCTAACGCCCGGGTACATGTTTTGCGAGTTACGCATAATTTTGTAACCGTGCTTCAGACCGAAAACTGCTCCAAAATGTGATTTCATGTACAAAGTCGATACAAATTGTGTTTTTAGCTAAAATTCATGAATCAGTGATTAATTTTGCTTTAATCTATAAAAATCATTTGATTTACTGATATTTATGACCAAAATAATGTCGCCGACAATTTTCATCAAAAAAACAATATCGTATTTGTGAGGGGTGGCCTGGTTGAGGTTGGATCATCTTTTTAAAGAAATACTTTCTAGATGGACAATAAAAACGCTTAAATTAGGGACTGTTTTATTATGTAACATATTAGCTTTCGTTTTATATGTAATCTGGGTTTTCATTTTTCGGTCCGGTCGGGAACTTTAAAAGTACAAGGGGGAAAAAATTTGGCACTTGGGAACATAACCCCTGGCATGTATGGATTACCAGTGCTGCAGAGGGGTTGGGGCGGGGTAGCACTTAAAGATTTAATTACTAAAAATAGTATAATAATATTTGCTTAGTATGAACTACAAGAAATTATGCTGCAGACCCGGTCCCAGCATTATCAGTGATTTTCAGATGTTTTAGCCACCCCATTACAAAGAAAATGAATTATTACGAGTGTATAGTTAATAAGTACAATTGTGACTATAGAATAGAATTTGGCAGGCAACGAGTTAATCGCATCGGAGACAATAGCCCGTTTCCGCACACACGGCTATTTTATCCCAGCCTATTCACCACACACACACTAATTGATTCTCTACACGCACTCGGTCTGATTTATACCCGCAGTGCCCGGCGTAGCGTAGCATACACTAACGCACAATCTCATACACCGATTTTCTTTCTTTGACCGACAAGAACACTTATTAGAAAATCTTCATTTCTCAATAATTTAATCTTTCACTCGGCCTCCAAGTGCCCACAACACATGCAACACTTATTGAACTACGATTTGGTAATATTTTAGCAATTCAATAAACTATTGATTTCAGTAGAACCTCCATAAAATGTCACTTACAAGACAAAATTCTAAACAACAGTTTTATGAGTTGCGCTCCAAGAAGGCAGTATCTTGGTTTTATTTACATAACAAAAGGAATCATCATGGAGATCACGTAATAACATTTCGCACCCCAATCCGGGCGTATACTATTCTTTCAACCTTGACGTCTATATAATTCTTATGTGACAACATACATAGAAAAAAAAACATCTGATTAGAAATCAATCATTATGAAGGTTATAACATATTTCTGACATTACATTTTCGTAGCAACAATGTTTGTGAAAAATAATAAAATGTAAAAGTATTAACATCTTCCAGACACTACACCTTACAATGAATCAATATATATGAAGCTAAATATATTTTTTTTTAGTTTTTGTATTAACTAAAGGTTATAGATTTTTATATAAATGTCTCCGAAGGATCCAAAGTATCTAGGGTTAATAGCATCTTATGGACAATACATCTTAGAAAACCCTAAAATCTGTATAGGTAATAACGTTATATAGATAAAACATCTTTGGAGAAACCAATATTATGTACATCATGGTAATAGTAACACTTCGCGTCAATATAGAAAAATGAAATATATGTTAAGGTGATAACACCTTATTGACATTACATCTTAGAACACAAGAAACCAGTATACATGTGAATGTGATAGAACTTAATATAAATGTCTCCGAAGAAACCATCTGGGTTTACATCTTACGGACAATATTTTTTTTCTTTTCAAAATATTTCTATTTCTCAACTTATTCGATACGCAAGTGGCACATGCACAGAAACATCTTAATTGAAGTAACATACATTTCAAACTAATATACATGTATAGATTTATATGTATTAATCACGTCAAATCACGCTTAAAAGAAATTCTTCTCTCGGTTTTTCAGTTTTGTTTTTGTTTTTGTTTTCTAAGCCAAGTTTATATGGGCAAATATTGTTTTTTTTATTCTCGTTTATAAATGCATTTACATGCATAAAATATTTTGCAAAACAACTATTTGATATTAGTAAGATGGAAGTTACAAAAAAAAAAATATTGTCATTGAAATTTGTATTACTAATATGTTTGGCTTCAACCATTCGTAAACTTTGTTCCAAAATGAAATTGTTTATTCACATCTAAGAAATGAATGTATTGTAACAATTGTATGAATGTGGATTTCACCTAAAATACATGTCGGAGAAATTTTTAATTCCAATTTTGAATTTTAAAAAATCTTGTGTTGATTTTTTTTTTTTTTTTTTTTTTTTTTTTTTTTTTTTGTCAATTGATATGTATGAAAGTGGAAAGCGAGAATTCCAATAATTAGAGTCTGAAAATTAATGATCATATCATCTTGCCATTTGGATTTTTAATGTGTAAATGAAAGGAACATGTTTCTTTCGAAACCTGTATTACATCACAATTTCGTAACCTATTTACTTTTTGCAAAACAGCTTAATCGTTCATCTATAAATTGATCATCATGATAGATCGCATGGAAGTTTGTAATTATCTTCTTCCATTCTAATGGTTTAGCATGTAAACGAGAAAAAAGCATAAAACGATTCATTTCCTAATTCACCTCATTTTTTCATAAGATGCGAGTTCATATGCGGGTTCACCCACAGAGTATGAGAAGTTATTTTTTTAAAAAATTAAACAGGGTTGTGGTATTTAAAAAGCGTCCATGCATCAAGAACATTAAATCAACATACTTCATATTACAATGAAAGACAAGAAAAACATCAAATTTGTGAAGTAAACGCTTAAAAACAAATTTTCCACTTCCCATTGGTAACCGTGTCTAGGAAACGCTTTACCTAATCTGCTTTTTTTATTTTTATTTATTGCATAATAATTGAATCTAAAACGTGCGGTATTAATCAAGCCCGCCTTCTTTAATGTCGTTGTAAAGTATATGTCTTTTTTATCCTGTGTGGTTCTCACGCCAAATGGAAATCAAATAAGAGTTGTTTTAATTCAACAAAAAGGAGTGTTGTGGATTCGGTATTTTACAAAATACTTATATGGATTTCGTAATAATGAGCTTTTTCATAATCAATTTTCACCGTATTAGGAATGCACCAATATACCATATATAAATGTAATTATTAGTATTATTATTTTATTCGGCACTTTCAGTACATGAAATACATAGTACATTATAATAGTAATGAAATATAATTGACATACATACAATTCAAAGAATTTGACACATCACCTCTATATGTAATGACCTGTTATATATATATATATGTAAATGTAAATACCTCTTATAGTCCTTATACATCACTGGCGTAAATTCCGGGGGGATGGGGGGATACATCCCCCCCCCAGATTTTGAGGAGGGGGGGGGGTGGCCTGTACAAACATCCCCCCCCCCCAGTTTTCAAGAAAGAAATGAACAAAAAATACACTAGATAATTGTGTTATTAACTAAAATAGCGCTTTCAATACTAAAAAATGCCTCTTTTTTTACTTCAAAAACCCAAATTCTTTTCAGCTCGGTCGCTATGCGACCTCGCACTAAGACTAAGTAACAAACAGTTTCCTAAGTATAACATGGTTGGATCCAATACCCTCGTCTAGGGACAAACTTTAGGAAAGGGGTTTGTTGACAATCAAAAACATTAAAATAGTTGTGTGCGGACTAGGTTGGTGAAGGACTTGGAGCCTGCAGCCAACAAAATTTTCATAGCAAAGATTGTGGATTTGTTTTCTATCGCTGTTATTTAACAAAGCATGTAAGATATATCTTCTAAATCGATACTAAATTTTTCGGCTCGGGCGCCTCACTCTTGCTGAGACTAAATAAGATCTGTACTGCTCAAAATAATATCTCCAATTTCTAGCTTAAAAATTTCGGCTCGCGCTTCGCGCTCGCATTACTTTTTCCGTAACTAAAATGAACAGGAATCAAGGCATCCATTATGTTTCGTAACAGCATACATTCAAACACAAATTTTCTTTGTACCCCCTTCCTCTGCGAATACATTTTTCTAAAGTTCTATGCCTCTAATCTAAAGTGTTCCCCTTTTCAGGAAAAGTGCCCTTTTTTCCATCGAGACCCACTTTCAAATCCGCTCCACTTCCTCTACTAGATGTTTTTTTTTTATAATTATAATTTTTTTCGCGCTCGCGGATACTGTGTTTTGATATTGTGACCCGGTGGGTGGGGGGGGGGGGGGGGGGGGGGGTAGGATTTCCGCAAATGTTTATTTATTTGTTCTCATCTTGTCATCATTTTGATTTATCTGAATGTATATCATGCCATAATGGCATTATAGGGCTCTGCCGAGTCAAGACCATCGGTCTTTTGCAATGTCCTAAATTTCATTTCATTATTTTGTAATTATGTATATTTAATTGCTTTGTTATTTACCATGTATCATCTGATATATTTGTATTTTGTATCTTTTTTATGAATGAAATTTGAATATATTGAATTGAATATTGGACCTTTAATTCACAAACTACCAAATTTCAGCTTAAAACTTTCGGCTCGCGCTTCGCGCTCGCTGATACTAAATATAATGCACAATTATCTTCAACTTTTTAGCTTAAAATTTTTGGCTCGCGCTTCGCGCTCGCATTAGTTTTTCCATTACTTAAATGGAAAGTAATCAAGGCAGGCATAAGCTAAAAGCATACATTCAAAGACAAATTCTATTCGCACCCCCACGGTCTCAAATCCGTTTCGCCGGATCTGCTATATGGGTATTAAAACGTTCCTTGTGTCACTAGTTCTTGTGTATGTCAAACAAGATCGCGAAAAGTTGGTAAATTATTTCGCTCACCCCCCCCCCCTACTCCTCGACACGGATTTACGCCGCTGTTATACAGTGGTGGCCAAAATTATTAGAACACCTGAACCTACACAAAGTCTATGGGATTATCAATGCCCTAGTTCATTTGCCGAAATCAGATTAAAGATATCTTTTGTGTGCCATGAGCTTTCATGACTCTTTAGCATAGGGTCTTACGTAAATGTAGACACCAAATTAATATAGTTTCGACCATATGGTGATGCGCAGCATTAAAAACAGTTGCGCTATGCGCTTTTGGTTTCCCCATAGACTTGTGTATTAAACATGTAGTCAAAATGCAAAAAAGTAAAATGCCAGTTACATATGCCGATTGCTCAAAAAGAGTTTGAGGTAGAAGTATGAAACTTAGCAGTCATATTTATTCTAATATACGCCAAATACATGCTAAAGTTTCAGAAAATTTGGTCAAATGGGGAGGGTGGATTCGCCCCCTCCCTTGGTGGTGAGATGACCAAAATAACCATGCCCATGAAGATTAAACCTGGTGTATAGCTTTGGTAACAAAAAAAAATCGGCATAAAACCGATTAAATATAGTCTCATGTTGTTCACATTGCGCTAAAAGACATGTGTGAGAGATTTTGTGATAATCCTTTCACGATTTCCCGGTGAATTTCAGTGAAATGTTTGAATCCAAACACAATTTGTAACGGTTTTGAGACCTTTGCTGGGTTGTCCTGTCCCCCGAACTTCCCGCATGAATGGACCGTAGCGATCTGTGTGTATCACCCACACAGAGAATCCCCATTGGTTTTCCATGTGAACGCCTAGTGCACACAAAGCTGAGTCGGGTCCCGTCTTATCTTTTTTATACTATAATATCGTGAAATAAAGACATTAAAACGAGATTCCATGTAATATACTTTCTTGTTACAGTTATACGATTCAGGCTTTCATATTATCTAACTGTGAATCCAAATTAAATTTTTCCTTCTCCCAACACTATACACCAGCTTTAAGACTATTATTTTCATTTAATGAAGACACACTCCTTGTAAAAGTATATTTTTTAAAAGGAAATTTCATGAGCAATTAAGATGTGTTGAAATATTAAGGGTCATTGGAACGGGGGACTTAAATAGGGGCACTGAATTAAAAATTTGGGGCCCTTCAAAAATAATTTTAAAATCCCACATGAGATGTAACTACTTCACCCTGTGTTGTTATGAATGCCATTTTTGACATCCTCAGGAAATTTCCTCTCAGAATATATATTTTTGTAGGGAGAGGCTTAAAATTTGTTACGTTATGACACTTTGTTCTTGAAAGGGGCAAGATTTTTAAGATTTTTCAATCGGTGGTGTAACATTAAAAAGGGCGACTTGGGGTCGAGTTCCTAACGTATGGCTTTGTTATTTAGTTTTTAAAGCATAATGATGATATTCGGAGACATTCCAACCATTTTATAGGTACTTAAATGGTCAACTGAATGAAAATTACTAAAATTATTTAAATATGCTTGGTGTTCTAATAATTTTGGCCACCACTGTACATCTTAGAAGAAACCAAAATACATGAATGTAATGATATCTCATAGGCATTACATCTTATAAGAAACCAGTATACATGAATGTAATGACATCTCATAGACATTACATCTAATAAGAACCAATATATATGAATGTAAAGATATATCATAGCCATTAAATCTTATTAGAACCAATATATATAAATGTAATGATATCCCATAATCTTTACATCTTATAAGAAACCAATATACATGAATGATTAATATCTCATTGGCATTACATCTTAGAAGAAATCAATAAACATGAATGCAATGATATCTCATAGGCATTACATGGTAGAAGAAATCAATATACATGAACGTAATGATATTTCATAGAAATTACATCTTAGAAAAAACCAATATACATGAACGTAATGAAATCTCATATATCTGATACATCTTATAAGAAACCAATATACATGAATGTAATGATATCTCATAGGCATTACATCGTATAAGAAACCAATATACATGAATGTAATGAAATCTCATTTAACTCATATATCTCAGATTTCAAATTGCTTTTAAAAATATATTGGCTGACTTTTGTTTTGATTTGTTTTGTTTTGGGGTTTTTTTCTTCTTCATTTGTTCTACTAAGTAAAAAAAAAATAACTTAATTATTCAAGCTCTGGGCTGTGATATCAATTCGGTCAGCGTGTGGAAGTTCCTATAAACCCTCTAGCTGTATAAAAGCTTGTAGTGTAGAAGTAACTTCATGGTGTAGAATTTCTTCACTGATGGCAAAAAATATTTTGTGTCGAGTTGGGTCATGCATTGTATAATAGCGTGTTTTTGTTGGTAGACGGAGGAACTTATGTAGAACGTTAGTATAAAAAGGGCCGTATTTTCCAAATAGCTCAAAACCCTCGTTTTCTATCTTCTTCAATAACTTTGAATAAAAGATTCCACTGGTGACCGCACATGTCCTCTTTGGCTTGTCAGACATTGTAACGTATATTATTGTAAAATAGATTCAATTCGAATCTAGGGCTTTCATATACAGTGCGTCCAAGAAAAAAAAAATGATGTGAGTCATATTGAAATGTTGGAGTTCTGTGACTTTGATATTTATTTCATAATAAAGAGTCATCTATATTCAATGATATCAAACCTATAACTGTGTTTTAACGGATGACTGAGCACTTGGGCTTTAAAAAAAAAAAAATCGTAAAATTTGTATTATAGTATATGCCAAGTTTGAGTAAAAGCAACTCAGTCTTGCACCCTTATGAATTTTTAGACCCAGGAGGACTGGCCAAAATCAATATATGAATGCTCAGAAGCCAAGGTTGCTTGTGACAAAACTTGGTAGAATGTGTTTTTCACCACAGTTATCAAAAATTCAAGTGCTCAGTCATCCATGATAGAACTGGTACAAGTTTGGTATTACTGGAGAGATTTTGAGTTAGGGTGGTATCTCACTTCGCGGAGACGTCTTCGCGACAGATAAGAAGTATTAGAGACGTCTCCGACACTTTATTCCATCGCGGAGACGTCTCCGCGACAATTTTCAAAAACTGTCTCAAAGCAGTTTTAAAGAACCGTATCAAAGTACTTTCCGCGACTTATGAAACGTCGGAGGAACTGGAAAGATGTCTCCGCGACTAGTTTCATAACCGTCTCCAAGAAGTCCCAAATCCGTCTGAAAGAATTTTCAAAGTAGTTTCAAAGTAGTTTCCGCGAATTGAGATTCCACCCTAACTCTTCGTCATGATAACACAATAAATAAATAAATATCACTAATCATTAAACACATACGACTTAAAATTTCAATATGAGGCTTTCAAAGTTGGGTTTACTTTTTCTTGGGACGCCCTGTATAAGACACAAAATGAAGTTAAGAATGTGAGCATGCGGGATGCGACCAAATGCTCAAACACCCGCTTTTCTCATCTGGCTTAAAGAATGTCAATGATGACTGAGGCTTGACAGACATTTTCAACGACTATTGTTGAAATACGAATTCAATCTGTAGGTTACATACCGGGGATACATGATTCTTTCACACCAAGGTTTTATTGTGTCAAATTGCTATGTCCATAACAACTGACCCTAAACATAGCAGCTGTTGATATGAAAATAACGTAATATAACTTATAAATTAGTCAAATAAAAATATGATTCTTGTTTAGTTTTCTTGACAAAGGGGGGAAATGGGGCGGGTCCGTTGGCCCCTGGATCCGCGCCTGTATACATTAATTTAAAGCTCTCGCTGATTGGCTGATAACTGACCTACGTTCCGGGCCGTGTCTTCGTCAAGAAGAATGTAATTCGCCCCCCCCCCCCCCCCCCACAAAAAAAAAAAAAAAAAAAAAAAAAAAAAAAAAAAACCTCCTACATTTGAGAACGGGAGACCCTACACCGGTAACTATTAGGGAAACGCTCGATTTTGCACACGATACCTCAAAATTGAAACGCTTGTCCAGCTGTTTCTAGCAAATACCAGTTTTACACCCTCTTTTCGCCGTACTATCAGTATGCAGGGATTGGGGTTTTGAACTAATGTCGTCTTCAACAGAGATATCATCATCCCCACTGCTCTAAAGTCCATTGATCCTAAATATTTATTCTTATTCAAAATTGATCACTGCTTATTTTTCTTTTTCGAATCAGTACTGTCGTATACATTCAACACTTGTTCGAGCATAGTGAAGTGCTGGTGGTCTTTTCTTTAAATGATTTTGGAGATCTGCTTGAATAACGTTTAATCTCAAATATTATTTAAAAGTCTTGAAAACGACACGATAAAGTATATCGTATCTGTTATGCTACTGTCATTTATATCCGTTACGTTAATTAATTTACCACTGTGCACAACCATGACCACTGACATGTCTAATTGTGGATTTTCCGCAGATCAGTCAGGGCATCCTCCTTTTGTACTGATAACCACGACTCAGGTATATCAGGCAATTGTGCGTCATGCATATCCGTTAGTTGGTGTTGGTAGGTCGCCATAAACCACATCCAATATTCGGATGTGCTGTTTGTTGGATCAGGCGATATGTCCCAATCCGGCAAGTAAGTCTTGTATTCTGTACAGTCGTGATAGACGAAATTTGTGCCAGTAGTTGAACACTTTCCGGAATTTCGGCACTTGTTTTCAAAACCAGGGCAATTTAGCTTAAGTCCTTCGCACCGTACAGAATAGTTGCAGCTCTCATGACACAGCTGGTCTTCGCGGACCTTGACACCATCACTAAATCCATCTGAATTCCAACGTATTCCTCCAATTCCCCTTGGTCGATGCTGAACACATGCATGACTTTTCCCAGATATTTCATAATGATCGAATGTGGTGTCTGAGCAGGGCTCCTTACACATGGGGCACTGTTCAGGACATCCCCAAATCCTGTCTAGGATTTGCTGTGGTGGAGGTGTCCCATCCCATTCAACAGATGTGTGGGTTACTTTGGCAAAGTTGTCTTGCAGATTATTTTGAATCTTATCCAGCTGGTCTAGAATGATCCTTTGGAGATTTCTGAAATCCTTCACTGTTCGAGCACTTACAAAGCTCAGGGTACTGACTGGTACCGCTATTTCCTCAGAGACTCTGTGACAGAACTTTTCAATCCACAGTGCCATCCTTACGTCACTCTGTCCCTCGACCTCAGCAGTTACACACTTAACACTTTCGGTAATACATTGTATGATCCTTGCCATATGGCTCGTGGTTATCTCTGCATACCTGGACATGGAACTTACATCTCGTCTCGAAAATATCTTGTCATTTGTGTATTCGGTAATCCATTTGAGGGCAAACGTTTTGGCATTTAGAATGTAAATTTTAAAATCCGCAAAATTTCCTTTCACAGCCAGATCATCCATCATTTTCACCATGAGATAGTGCTTGGTCATCTGGAAGTCCCTGATTACTTCATCGATGCATTTTCTTGGAACTGCCTT
Source organism: Paracentrotus lividus (assembly GCA_940671915.1). NCBI lineage: Eukaryota > Metazoa > Echinodermata > Echinoidea > Camarodonta > Echinidae > Paracentrotus > Paracentrotus lividus. The sequence goes on from CALNVZ010003426.1 coordinate 52,424,183, forward strand.
CTTTACTGCCTTCTGAACAATTCCTTTCAAATGTGTACAAAGAAGGTCACCTGCCATCTTTTCTTCAGTGCTCTGTTTCACCATGTTCTTGAAAAAACTCCAGGCGGTGTTCTTGTACTCTTGTAGCTTGGCCTGTACGCTATGCTTTTTGTTATAATCAAATTGCATCTGCGTGAACACCTGGACACAGTAACGGCTTACATGAACAGCTAGTTTAGCACAATATTGAGGGAGAATGGTGAAATTGCAGTCTCCATGCACTTTTGCATTATCATTATGAGTGTTAATTTTCTTCATGAGTATTTCTACAACATCTACGGCATGAGATTTCTTTAATTTCACATCTTGACTGTAGAGGTCTTTTAAGTAAACGCTGATTCTTTTCATGATGTTTTCTGTCAATGCCACTGTCATTTGTTTTGCGGTCTGTTCATCTTGACGTTTGGAACCAACCATGGCTTTGAAACCATCAGTGACAGTTGTCAAAAAGCCCGATTTCAAACTGATGTGTTCCTTGCTAACATCATCTACAGTAATACTACCTTCCAATAATGTCAGATCAAGTGCAGTACACAGGGGATGCTTCTCCAGCTCCTTTCTAAGAATGGGTCCATGGGCATGAAACCTTTCACGAAGAACCCCCTCCATCACTAAATCTATTGGCAGATCCCTGTCTGCTGTATCTGGAGGAAGCTCGTCCAACATTGACTTCCACATGATATCAAACTGTGCTTCCAGTTCATTATCAGATGCTTGTTTGCCTTTTAGTTTGTCTGCCAGTTTAACTGCTTTGCTCATCATATCTGACTCGTGCTTTGACCACTTCTGAGTCTGCAAGATTTCATATTGGCGTGCATTTTTCATTGAAATTAGATCAGACTTTCCTTCATCACGTTGTTGCACGACTGCAAAGCTCAACTGGTTTAGTTTGGACTGTTGCCACTGGATAACTATTTCCTGTAGATTGCAGTTCCTGAAGTAATCTTTCAGACTTGTCTTGGTTTCCTCAGCCTTGTCATCTAGAAATTTGGAGAATTCGGCGTTAAGGGAATGGAGGGATTCATCTAGGTCTTCGACAGTTTCCTGTATCTTCAACTTAATCTCCGCCTTGTGTAACCAAGATTTCAGTTCGTTTTGCAACTTCCACTCCAAAGTATAGTATTCGGATTGCAAGCTATTGTAGGCTTTCACCTCAAGGCTATTGCGGAAGCTAAACACGAAGTCATCAGAAAGGACCCCCTTCCATAGATCAGCAAGGCGAATGGACAGATCTGAAGCGGTCAGAAATGTCGTCTGCCTCTTTGCCATCTCTCCTAAAAGGTTCGATCTGACTGCACCCACCTTGTCACTGTAGCCAGGATTCGCATGGGCCATCGGTGGATTTCCGTGCCAAAGATCAGAAAAGTACCACACGTGTTTTTGGACATCAAATTCGATAATTTGGGAGAAACTGTGAATGCTTGTGATGTTCTCGCTGAGGGCTGCTTCTTTGGCCATATCATCCAAGCTCTCTTGTAGTTTCTGGCATCCATGCATCATCAGTTCTTCAGCATTAGCTGCTGGGACATTCTGATGAACAAATAGACAGGTTCTGTGGTCTTGGATGTTTAGCTTGACGAGGTTCATCCTTAATAAGGCATGTACTGCAATCTGCAGAATGTCTTTCATTTCAGCTGTGTTTTCCCCTTTGATGTTAATCATGGTCACATCTCCAAGACCAATCACGAGGGTTGCAAGCTCATTATCATGCTCATACTTAAGTTGACCTAGTTCAGGTGCCCGAAGTCCCTCCGTATCAACAACAACCACGTAATCAAATGGAAGGTCAGCATTTTCATCTACATGGATGAGTTGCATGTATGCCCCTCTTGTGCATCTGCCTGCACTGACGGCAAACTGTAACCCAAACATGGTGTTCAGGAGTGTAGATTTTCCAGAACTCTGGATTCCCAAGACAGAGAGAACAAAGAGCCTTTTTTCAGGAATGATATTTCCAAGTTTACTTAGCACAGCTTTCACCCATGCAATAGGGACACTTGATGCGTCTCCATCTACCAACTCCAAGGAGATCCCCCTCAACAGGAGTTTGGCAGCTATTTCTGGAAGATACTCCATATTACTTTTGTTGCTCCCGTTAACTGCTTCGTAAATCTGTCCTATTTCCCTGAAAAGGTTTTCTAGTCCAAGTGAGGCATTGGCAAGCTCCTTTTCTGCGTCATCTACTTTGGACTTTAGGTACTCCACATTTTCCTGTTTTTTCTTAGCCTCTTGAAAGTTAGTCCATGCCATGTTATACTGCCTGCGCAGACCTGGTAAGGTGGCTCTCGATTTTTCATCCAATAAGAGGTTCATCCACTTCAGGAAATACATAACAACATCTGGGTTCTCTTGCAGAGTTGACATAAACTCTTTGATGAAAGGAGTTAGTCTGTGGAGGCATATTTCAACTTGCTTTTCTCGAAGACGGTTCATCTTCTGTTTCACTTTATCAGCATGGTGTGCTGATGACGACCCTGAGTCCTTTCCACTTGCTCTGTGTTGCTCCTTTAAGAGTTTGCAGTATTCAAGCCATTCAGCACCTTGCAGCGGAAGAAGGAGGTCTTTGCAGTCAACAATTTTTGTACCTTCCATGTGGCTGACAACTTTTTCTGCCAAACGCTTACCCTCAAGGCAGGCTTCATCACCATCTTCATCTATAATAATCCCCATTTCACTCGCGCGTTGAGCGCAATTTTCTATAACTTTTCCAGAACACCCAACGATGGCCTTTGAGAGCTTTTCTCTAGCTTCAATCTTTAAATCACTGGCATTTTTTGGAATACCTTGTCCGGTGCTAGATAATATGATAGGGACGCCTTTCAGAATATCCCTGCCAACTGCCTTAAAAGAGGTCAACACTAGTTCTCGTGTGCTCTTTTTGTCATTTCCACTAATCAAAAAGAGAATGACTTTAGCACCAGATTGTAAAATCTGTTGGCATGTTTCAGTGTTACGGGTTATTGCCAGGTCTTTAACAGTGACAATAGCAAAGACAACGGATGATATTTCCTGCAGAATCTGCATCTGTTTCTTCATTAGTGCAGCATCGCCTCTTAAATTCAAGAACATTGATGTGCCTGGTAGGTTTTCATTCTCCTTGCCTGCTGATATAAACCAGGAACATTCTACAAGACCATTAGTAATCTTTCTGGGTACGGTACCATTGTTGCAATCATAGTTGAAGAAGGTATCATGACTGTCATCTCGAAGAATATCGTTCATTAGCTTTGACTTTGAAAGTGGTGGCCTGCCCAATCTAACAAACGTCACCAATGGAAATGGTTTTTCTGTCGCAGGTGTCTCTAAAGCTTCCTTGTTTTGAACAGTTATTAATCTGAGTGCCCATAGCGACATTCCAATATTGCCTTCTGTTCCTAGAGGGTACAGAAAAGGAATTGCAAGTTTGCAAACAAACAGCTTCTGAGCAAGTGTTTGTCTTAGAAAGTTATCACAACAGGTAAATATTGCCACCAGGACATCCAAAGTGTTCAGATGTGTTGCCTCGTTTCCATCATTAGTGTTTTGCATTTCAGAAAGCATAGCCTCAATGTCGTCTCCGGCCTCAGGTCTCTCTTCTCTTGATGATTTTTTAACCACTGCGAAAGGCTGGTCCCTAGCATGAAAATCAATCATAAGGAGTTTGTGTATAATCTCCCAGGGAAGGTCAACAAGCTTAAGTTGCTCAGTGGGCTTTTTAATGACCATGGCATCCAAAAGGGTAATCTTAGACGGATAGTATTTGTCTAGGCCTAGGGTCTTCAGAATATCTGAAAAATAATCTTGTTTACCATCTTCTGCTGCCTGATTAGGCTTTGCTCCACTATTGATGTCAAGGGTTTTCCTCGAAGCTTCCCCCTCCACTTCTTGTCTGATAGAATCACCCAGAATAGAATCACCATCAATACCACTTTGAATTGACTGCTCGTCCAGCTCTGATTTTGTGGGTTGTGTTGCAGATGCCATGCTCCTTTCTGAAAGAACAATCAGGAAGATTAAAAGTTAAGGTATCATAGTCGACTTTGTTTGAACTACAAAGGCAAAATAAACTTGACAATCATGCAAAAATTACAGTTTTACGGTCACACGCGAAATCATTTACATCTGTCTTCTCACGAATAAGTTATCCAATCAAAGGCAGATACTTCTCCACTGTAAGTAAATGCTGGGAATGCTGCGTTTTGTAATTTCCTGTCTGAAATATTGCCCGAAATTTCCAGGGACATTTTTTAAAAATCAATTTAATATCATAAAACATCAATAATAAATTTTCAAGTATCTGCTGTGAAATTGAAGGCCCCTTACATTGTGCGAATAACTATCGGACATTTTCGGGATACTTTTTGACCTCACGTGTCATTTGATCCTCATTATATAAAAATCATTGCGTCATCAAAATAGCTTCATAATTATGTCAAAATTCTTGATAGATCACCTAATTCGTTCTCATGGTAAATTAAATTGTTAGTTATTTATTTATTTTGTATTCCTACGACATTTGGAAATAGACCGTATCAATTTCCTTCATTTTCATGTCATCTATTGTGGTTATTATGGACATGTGCGGCGAATCTATTTTAAAGTCTTTACGTCATGATGACGTCATCCAGGTGCCATTTTGTAAAATTCTATCATTTATCATATCATCATAACGGATCATAAAAAATTCAGTCATATGTCAACAGTCATTAGGACATGCCAACAAAGGTCAACAAAAGTTCACGCGCGCGTAAACGCAAGTCCAAATCTAAAAATGCTCAAAATCACCCAAGTTCAATTCTAGACGGTCCTGCATTAGCTCGAGCTATTCCAAATAGCGCGTTATTTGAGAGAAACGCGTGATATGGCTCATTCATCGGATCAAATAGCGCGCTATTCAAATTAGCTTAAGCTAGTGCTGCGCGCGCGCATTCATATGCTTCTCGTCATTCACTCCTCCTCATAGCGTGCATGAAGTTTGATTTCATCTTCAAGGCTCCAGGGCGGGGGAGGGGGGTGATTAACTAACATGGGTTGATTCACTAAAGCCCAGTGACACATTGCGATGCGATTGCACTAAGATCCGATTGCAACAAATTGCCAATCGCATCGCAGTGCAATCGCATCGCAGGCCAGCGCACACATTGCAACATGCGCTGCATATCACCATGGTACCCCTCTTTTACGCGCAGGCGCGCAGCAATATAACCTCCATCTCTAGCCAATATGATTGGCTGAAATTATAAAAATCGCAGGAAAATCGCAGGAAGATTTGACATGTCAAATGTCTGAGATTTGATCTGTGATTCTTCTGCAACACATCGCATCGCAGTTGCAGCGTGTTGCAGGTTGGCGCACACACTGCAATTTTGTTGCAATCGCATCGCAATGTGTGCGCTAGGCTTCACATCTAAAATTTTTCCCAAATGGGAAAAAATCGATTTCAGTATTGATATCAATCCTAAGAGCGATATCAATTTTAGTCACTGATTCACTAAGGTGTTTGGGATCATACTGTTAAAATTGATCCCAAATCTAGGAGCGGTCGCGCACAGCTTTTTAGCATTGACTTTCTACATAAGCCTAATTTAATATGAGCGCGCGCATAACTCATTATTTCAAGGGAATGCGTGTAGCGTAAATTTAACAATTTTGATTATGACGTCAACAATGACTAGCACAATTGACATGCGCTACACCATTAACCTCATTCACCAGTCTATTACAAAAATTTAACCTGTCAAAATAAAATTTTCTGATTGGTTGATTGAGTGCATTCATGAATATTCATATAACAGAGCGTAAAATTAATCCCAAGCTATTTGCGATTAAGTGAACCAGTGAATTAGGATTACTTTTAGTCTGGGATTGAAATCGATCCCAAATATCGCTCTTAGGAACGATCGCGGGATCTGGGGGCGATTTACTAGCACACAATACACAATACAATAAAGTTATAATAGATTAAATTTCACAAATAAGCAGGCACAATAAATTGCGTACGCACTCGTCAACATTTTAAAATGCTCAAAATCACTTTTTTTTTTTTTTACCAAACTAGAGTACGTTTACGGCAATTTTGAGCATTTCAAAACAGTGCGCGAGCACTTATGTTAGCAGGTTTTCGCAGGTTTACGCAACATAACGCTATTACGAAATATAGAATTGACGTTTCTGTTATGAATACGCATTGAAAATATAGTTCTGAGCAAGTTGATACCTTGATCAGCTTTCTACGAATGCTAGTAAAGGAATTAGTATCCATAAAAGTTTGCAGCACATGCCTGCCCTCGCTATAGGTCATACATGGACAAAAACATGCCTACTAAAAAATTAACGGCAGCTCTTTTTAACGAAAGGAAACCCTTTTTTAAAATTTGGATAGCGTAGGAATCAAAGATATGATTTCATGTCTCATTTGATCCTCAGCTTACTCACTGAACCGCCCCTGCCCAAGTTAACCCTAACTAGACCGTGGGCTTTTGGAAGTTCTTAGAGCGGGGGAGGGGCCTCCAAGGCCCCCTTCAGATCTCGGCCGTCAACCACGCGATCGCGCTGAAAATTGGCACGCACGTCCACTGTTGCGTAATCTCCGTAACTTCATCGTTATTTTTCCGAAAAAACGTTTCGTTGTAATTATATATGCTTATTATGCTAATTTATGAATGAAATCATATTTTTGCTCTTATTCTCTCAATACATATCTCCTAGAATGCAAATGTTTGTGGTAATATTTCTTACAGCATTCCTAACAATTGCTCTTGAAAAAAATTCAAGTTTGCGATTCCATTTCTTACGAATTTTATTTTCTTTTTTTTTTAATTTCTTATCTATTTCTCTGTTTTTTTTACCGTTTTATATATTTTTTTTTTTCGACCATATTTGTTGGCATCATTTTTTCAAGTCATACATAGCAACAAATCAAATGAATATTATCAATTACGGCAACAGTAAACACTCATTTGTGAATTTTAGCTAAAAAGACAATGTCACATTGAAAATCCAAATATTTTAATTTCAATCTTTTTATTGTCTATATCCTTCAGAAGAGGCATACAGTAGATATACAGAGAGAAAGAGATAGAGAGAGAGAGAGATAAAGAGAGAGACTAAATTTGCCATTGATGATGAGGGATACGCATTCTAATTTGTACATTACCAATGCAGGCCTATTGTTAAGTTCTGCTGGTGAAAAGAAAGAGGTATTTCATTACACCTGTTATATGTTAATAAGGAAATGTGTCTGAGTGTACAATGATAGATAGACAGTGTGTAGTATGTAAAGTGATACACAACAGTGTGATTTTGCAGTATTTTACAGAGTAAACAAGGAATGCAATTATCATCGATGGCACATGGGATCGGGACACGAATCATGCGACGGTTCTAGCCGAAGTTTATCGAGCGAGACAGAGATCAAGTTACGTCACTCCGAAGGAAACATGGCGTCGCAAAGTAAATTGTGGAAATGGGCAAAAATGGTGAGCCGTATCACTCGGACAATTATTTGAGAGATGAAGGAATGAGACTCGGAAAACTCTTAAAACGGAGAAGCTTTCTTTGTGGTGATTTATAATTATATTAATTTTTGTAACCTTGACTTGGAGTTAAAACTAAAAGTTCTCATTACGTCAACCCATCGTTTGCAAGCAGACCTCAGCTGACCCTCCGAATTCAGGTCCCATACCCCCTTATCAAAAAACCTTGTTTGAAACTATTTGATGATGATGATGATGATGATCCACAGCATTTATATTGCGCCATATTTCTGTTGAGAACATTCAAAGGCGCAGGCTCATCCAAATTAAAGGTGTACGTTCCCCATAGTAGAGGGCTTGCAACGATCGTCTGCGTTCGCGGAGCGGGGTTGGAGCGGGGATGGCCGCACCCTTTCGTGAACACCGGGGGGGGGGGGCTTTTCTCGAAAGGCTGTGTTTAGTAGTTTTCTGAACCAGTCGTTTTTATGAAAATTATTCATTAAATAATAACAATATATTATTAATAGATTAAAATAGGAGAAATAGAGGAGAGCTTGCATTTTTTGTTACTGATATTGAAGTTCATAATTTTAGACCCCCCCAAAGCGGCTATAGCCCGATAGTCCGCTAGTCCGATAGTCCGCGGCCGCGCTGGGCGTCCGGTAGTCCGCAGGGGGGGGGGTAGTGTTCGTTATTTCGAAGGTTCGTTATTCCTAAAATAGAAAAAAGGTTCGTTATTCCTAAAAATAGAAAAAGGTTCGTTCGAAATAGAACAGGTTCGTTATTTCGAAAATAGAATAAGGTTTGGTTTTCCGATAATAGAATAAGGTTCGTTATTCCGAAATGAAAAAGGTTCGTTATTCCGAAAATTGAGTTATTACTGCCAAGAGCGAATGAATTAATAGTTGGAGACTGTGTTTTGGTCACCCATGAAATAACCTCCAGGTAAGGGGATTTTTGGGGGCCGGGGGGGGGGGGGAGGGGTGTCATTATTTAACAGCATCTGCTGTTAAATTTTGATTTTCGGAGATTTATTTCACAAAATTATCAACGGTGACTTCTACTGATAAAGAATTAGTTTCGCTTCTAAAGTCGGGCCGTTTAACAGTCCATAACTCAATAATTTCTTCCGCAATTGTTTTTGTTCTGTCTTTATTGAAAATTTGAAAATTATTTAAATGAAAAATTTATTTCAGCGGCAAATTCTTCCGGTGAAGAATAAGTGTCATTTTTAAAATTGGTCCGTTATCACTCAATAACTAAATATATTATTTCGCAATTGCATCCGTGCGTTATTCGTGTGGGGGGGGGGGGTGGCTGAATGGGCTCAAAATCACGAATGTATGGCAGGCGCGGATCCAGGATTTTCCAGAGGGGGGGGGGCCCCAACTTAAAAAAAAAACAAAATCTTTTTTGGTTTTAAAAGATACACTGTAAAAAAAAAAGGTAACTCGCAAGAAAATGAGTAAACTAATGCTTTACTCCCAACGGAGTAAATTTTGTTTACGCTTAACAGAGCTAGTAAAAAGATAACGCGCAGAAAATGAGTAAACATATTATGCTTTAGGTCCACACGGAGTAAATTTTTGTATACTTACAGAGTAAAAAGGTAACTCGCAAGAACAATGAGTAAACTAATGCTTTAACTCCCAACGGAGTAAATTTTGTTTTACGCTTAACATAAGAGCAGTAAAAGGTAAACCTCGCAAGAATGAGTAGACTAATTGTTTATACTCCTTTCGAAGCTAGAATGATACATAGATTGACTAAAAGTTATCTTCTTTTCTACTGAGTAACATTTGGCTCTATCTGCATGAGCATGAGTAATATTTTTTACTCAATTTCACGCGAGTTACCTTTTTGCTCAGTATTGGGTAAGATTTTACTCATTTTTTTTACAGTGTATAGAATGAAAGGGGCACATTCTAATATAAGAAATTGTAGATAATTGTGTATTACAGACCCTATTTTGTATCCGCGAGCGCGAAGGGCGAACTGAAAGTTTTGAGGTAAATATGTGCATTATGATTTAGTATAGGATTTCCCACTCAGTTTCGGAAGTTCGTCACTCCATTCGATAATCAGTTCATTCAAATTCCCAAAATATTTCTACAGCGTCAAATTCATCATTCAAATTCCAACTTAGGTCCTTCGCTTTGGTATTGAAAGCTTTCAAATCGAAATCCCCCTCAAAAGCAATCAGATTAGTAAATTACTGGAATGCGTGCTTTCCCGCATTCAAATCGCCCTGAGGCAATCAACTTTGACATTGGTTAAACCAAGTTGGTAGGCTATACAATTTGGCAAATTTAAACTCTCGGTTACTTTTAGATTAAACATTGAAGATAGCGATATCTTTTTCTGGAGCTCTATATCTATTCCATTAGAATGAATAAATAAATAAAATAAAATAAAAATGAAATTTTCTTTTTATTGAGCTTTACATCATTTAAAAAATTTATTTACTGTTGAGTGTTGTGATGAAATGACTATTCTTTTTTTTAAAGCTTTTAAAGCTGTGGTTAATTATTAATAAAATATCAAATATCACTATGGCGCCCCCAAGTTTAAGGTTAATCTGGCGCCCCTTAGCTTCAGGTTGATTTGCCTCCCTAAATGTAAGGTCGATTTGGTGCCCCTGAATCTAACATCGAATTAAAGCCAATAATTATGTCGCCCCTAAGTTTAATGTCAACTTTGCGCCCCCTTAGCTTCACGTCGATTTGGCGCCCCAAAAGTTTCAGGTCACTTTGACGCCCCTGGGTTATAGATCAATTTTGCACCCCTATTTTAAGATCAAAGAGGCGCCCAACTAAATTTAAGATTCTATATGTTCTAGGTCAACTTGGAGCCCCCTAAGTTAAAGATCAGAGTGGCGCCCCTAAATTCAAGATCAATTTTGCGCCCCTTAAATTTAAGATCGAAGCGGCCCCCTTAATTTAAGATTAGTATGGCGCCCCTAAATTTAAGGTTTATTTGGCGGTCCCTTAGTTTAAAGTTGATTTGGCGCACCCTAAATTTAAGATAGAATTGGCGACCATATGACGCACTGTTTTCCCTTTCATTCTTCCTCTTTTCCCCTCTTTTTTTCCCTTTCTCTTTATTTTTTTTCTTCAAATATTTCATTTTTTTTTTACTTCTCTTTCTCCTCTTTTGGCGCCCCCTGTCCGTCTAGCCCCCATAAAATACGTGCATGAATTCATTTGTTATGTGGAAGAGTTTTTATTTGTTGATTATGAAATTATGCAAGATAAAGTGTTACACGAATAAAAAAGAAAATGTTGTGAAAAAGAAACCATTTCATGAACTAATTAATAACTGGAAAAATATATCTCATACATACCGTAATATAAGGTACATACTCATTCACAATTGGTGCTAATAGCAACTCGCAAACATTTGATGAAAACAAATTATATGATTAAAAACAAAAACATATCCTGCAGCTATAAATTCAAGCCCTAATTTGAATGCTAATTACTGTAAGTTGAAAACTTGAAATGAATTTAAATGCTGCTTATGGCGGTATTGCGCAATCATAACAGCGTCTCTGCTAATTTGATTTACTGTTTTACGTATATAGTGCACTTAATCGGAATTTGAACAAGTGAAACATGCAATTTATTGATTGCTGGAAAAGGGAATCTGATCTCCGGAAATTCGACTGAAAGCTAAATCGTCCTAACTTGAATGAACCGATTATCATATGGAGCGACGAACTTCTGAAACTGACTGGGAAATCCTATATTATGATTTTTATATTTGAGTTAATTGTGCATTCTATACCCTACTGAATGGTGGTATAAAATTTTGAGCTCAAAATTGGAGTTAATTGTGCATTATGATGTAGTTTCCGCGAGCGCAAAGCGCGAACCGAAAAGTTGGGGGTTTAAAAGATATATTGAAGAAATAAAGGGGCACTTTCTCGTATTCTTATTCTTATTCAAATTATTTTGAGTATTAAAGTAGCTGGGAAGCCAGGGCGAGTTCCATGTTGTACCACCCCCCCCCCCCCCCCCCCCCCCCCCCCCCCCGCCCCCACCCCAGCTCAAGTTCGAAGTGATGCCCATGAATACCGGCCGCTCCTATAGGCTTAAATATATCGTCGATATAGGGCGGAGTCGCCCCACTCTTGATCTTAAATTATGAAGAAGACAAAAAGAACTGACAAAGAAAGAAGAAAGAATTAGAGGATTAAATGAATGTTTTGATTACTTGGTGTCATGTTAGAAATCTTGCAATATTTTATGTCGAACTGAGAATGAAAGATAGCAACCCTTGCGTCAAATTGTATACCTGAGCCAATCGTGTGAGAATGCATTTAAATAGAGAACAACTGTTGAGTTGTTTACAAATTTGCCGACTAATCAAAGCGCCGCGTAATCTACATAAATATGTCATACGCGCGCATGTCGGCAATTATCATAGAAACGCGGTCTCTTTTTCAACATCAAAGCGCAACACACTTTCCCACGCGTATACTTAAAACTTGCATCTGATCTGCGGAAGAATAATTGTGTCTGCAATATAATCATTCTCATGATGGACTCCGTTCGAGAAGCAATGGCCCGAATTCACAAAGGTGGTTTCTGCCAAACCCATGGATCCGTGGGTTATGTAGATTTTGTGTAATAAATACGCTTAATTTTAGCGCGTACTGTGAGAAAGGTCCAATATGAATGCGCGATTTTGTCACAGAAGCTCTAAATTTACGCTTGTCGCTATGGTTTTGCTGCTGTTTATTCAAATTAATTTAAATAAACCGTTGACTCAACAGTGGACTCATTAATTCAAAACCGTGGGCTCATTATGTTCAACACCATAGGCAACTGGCGTATATCCGTGCAAAATGACAAATCGCGCATTCATATTGGACCTTTTTAAAATGTACGCGCTACAATTAAGCGTAATTATTACATGAATATTCACAAATCCGCGATCCGTGGGTTTGGCAGAAACCCACCTTTGTGAATTCGGGCCATTGTTTTTCCCTACTCCGCACCCCTCCATTCTTCGACGATTGTTTGGACTTTGTTTGGTTCCCTTTCTATGTAATTGCCAGATTGCACGAAAGACTTTGCATGAGACTGGAGTGGAGGCGCGCGCCCCCGAGTCTTCTCCGGTCATATTCGTCCATGATTTTTGATAACCGCTCGGTCATCAAAATATAAAAAGAGGGTCAAGTATGTGTGTCTGTGTCCAACATAAGCGTCCGTGCCTCACGGCTAAAAAGTCTACTTTTCTATTTAAGGCTAATATTGTTGGAGGGAGCTTCTAAACTTCTATGCAAATGTAAATTTATTCAGAATAGAAAACACGCTAATTCTCTATCTCTCTAGAATTATGAACTTCAAAATCAACAAAAATGCAGGCTCTCCTCTATTTCTCCTATTATATTTGGGAAGGCGCGATAGAAATATTGGGTAATTATTATTATTATTATTATTAATTATCTATTTAATATTATATTATTATTTAATGAATAATGGCATAAAAACGACTGGTTCAGAAAACTACTAAACACAGCCTTTCGAGAAAAGCCCCCCGGTGTTCCCGAATGGGTGCGTTAATTTTACTCCCCTCCTCAACCCACCCTTCGAGAAAAGCCCCCCCCCCCGCGGTGTTCACGAAAGGGTGCGCCATCCGCCGCTCCACCCCCGCTCCGCGAACGCAGACGATCGTTGCAAGCCATAGTAGAGGGGTTCAAAATACGTACGCGGTAACGAACTTTGCAAGCTGCCCATTCATACCAACGATGTGCGACTCTTACGCAGTGGTCCAAAAAGCGAAAGCTAGAACGCCCAAACGATTGCCGAAGACATGAGCCAATTTGTTATCGGCAATGATTCGACCGCTCGGATGTCCCCGCCTGTTGTGCAAGCGAGAAGTATTATGCATGTGATAATCTCGAGATCCGAACACTGTATATATGCATTCATTGATAGTGCACTGATACAATGCTTTATACACAAACAGAGTATCCACAAACGCTGTACGCCTCGCACTCACAGCGCGATCGCGATTGGCTGGCGTGTATCTGCACTAATTTTGATTGACAACCGGCCGTATGCAAATTAAGTCATACTCTCGATCGTGAACAATATGGCGGCGACCACACAGATCGTATCTTGAGTCCTCGTTTTAGCTTAGCGATGCTCGTGCAGGACCCCCTTTAAGTTAATTACTACACATCTGTCGAAATAAGTAAGTTTTGAGGCATGATTTGAATTGTTCGATGCTGTCAATTTCTCGAAGCGAAGAAGGGAGGGAGTTCCAAATGCGTGGAGCAATGGATGAAAGGCACGGTCTCCATATCCTCTTAGGTGTGTGATAGGAACTTGAAGATTGATGCCAGTAGTAGATGATCGTAGGCCAGGACGTAGGCGGCGTCGTTCTATGAGGGAGGTCACATATCTTGGAGCTAGACCATGGACAGCCTTGAAAGTAAGGAGAAGGATTTTAAATTCGATCCTGTACCCAATTGTCAGCCAGTGTAACTCCTTCAGAACAGGGGTGATGTGGTCATATTTCCACGTACCAGTTAGAAGGCGAGCTGCAGCATTCTGTACACCCTGGAGCACTATCGACCCTGCATGGCCAGATAATTCCTGTTATCAAACTTTACGTTGAGCCAGGGGTAAATGATAAACAACAGCTGGGATGTTACGTAATAGTAGCTCTGCCTATGAGTAGGCCCTTCAAAATAAAATGATTGTATTTGATATATTTCACGTTTTCACAGGCATATTATATTTAGAAATCAAATATTAATTCGTTTTCAATTTCAAACGAAGAGAAAATAGTAATATTGATAAAATATATAGAAAATAAATGAAGTATAACAACTATATAATATTATATGATACAATAAAATGGATCACATTAATACAATTACATTTTGGTACGCATAATTCTATACATTACTAGAGAAGGTCCATTAAAGAAGGTATGTTAACCACTTTGAACTTGGAATTTGGGGTATCAATGTCTGCTTATTAAATAGATAGAATACTAAAACGGGTGTAAGAATTTGAGGCATAATACAAGTAAAACAAAGATTTGAAAATGATAATGGCACTTGCTAATTCTCTGATTAATCATGACATTTTGTAATAGTTGGGTGGTAAAACTGGTTATATCATTATATCATACTAACACCAAACTACTGTTTATAAAGAACTACGAGGACGTTAAAGGAGAAGGAAACCCTAGGATTCAATTAAATTGTATAAAACAGAAAAAATCAAAGAAACAGATCAACAAAGATTTGAGAAAAATTGAATAAATAATGAGAAAGTTATGAGTATTTGAATATTAGGATCACTACTGCTATGAAAATCCTCAAACTGGCAACGGGCCCAAGATGTGTGATGTCATACATGAACAACTTCCCAATTACTTTTGTACATATTTCACTTAAATTGTCTTTTTCATCAATTCTGTCAGTAGATCTGGTATTCTTTTTGTGGGAGGACATGTAATATAGGTTTTACAAAATATAACAATGGACAAAGAATCTGTCCTAAAATTAGAAAGAGGAAAAAAATAATATTTTTGGTATTTTTCTGTCCACTAAATAGGAGATTGTTCATGTATGACATCACTCATTTTGGGCCTGTTGCCAGCGTGAGGATCTCCATAGCAGTAGTAATCACAACATTCAAATGCTCATAACTTTCTTATTATTTATTCAATTTTTCTCAAACTTTCATTACTCTGTTCCTTTGATTTTTCTGTTTTATACAATTTAATTTAATCAAAGGGTTTCCTTCTCCTTTAAGTTGCAGAAGATGATGATTTTAAAGAGTTACATATCATTCAGGAATCTCAAAAGGAATGGAATAGGGCTGCGCCTGTATCGTTCTGTTCTACACCTAACTGGAGCATAGGGGGTTACTCTTCTACATGATCTAGACAGTACTTCCTGTCTGAGAGGGGGTAGCCAGTTTCTAAATTCAACTGAACACTGCAACGATCTACCAATTAAAGTGACAGCACAGATCATGACGCCTTGATTCGAGCCTTACGAGTCCAGTCACAGCTAGTGCATTATTGTACGTCACATATTGGTGACCTAGGATTATCCTAAGAGCTCTTTTTTGAACTCGCTCATTTTGTGAACACTGGTCAAGAGTGAGGGCTGAGTGCCAGACAGGGACCGCGTACTCCACTAGTGGCCTGACATACCCAGTGTATACAGTCAGGAGGTCCTTCCAAGGAAGTTGAAAGGGTTTGAGCTGTCGTAGCATGTATATTCGTCTATTGGCTTTCACAAGCATGTTAGAAATATGCGTATTCCATTTGAGATCAGACTGCAAGAATATGCCAAGTATTTTTACGGCATTTACCTCTTCAAGAATCTGGCTACCCAACTCAACATGAAGGGGAGGAAGCTGAGTTTTACCAAAGTATATTCTCATTACGTGACACTTGCTGGCATTAAAGGAGGACTCCGGGCTGAAATAAAAAAGTTTTGTAAAGTAAAGTTAAATTTAACAAGCACAACACAGAACATTTCATCAAAATCGGATAAAAAATAACAAGGTTATGCATTTTTTTAGGTATTGAATTTTTTTCGAAAAACATTTCTTGGCATTGTCTAATTATTTCATTTGAATATTTGAATATTCAAATGAGCAAAATGATGATGTCACAGTCCCCCTACTTCTTGTGTATTTTATTAAATTAAATCCTATTGTTCTCATTTTTTCATATATTTTTTCATATATTTTTCACATACTGATATAGGTTAAAGCACTAGTGACCTTGAACATTCCACAGGGATTAATCCCTGTTTTTATGTCCTTGGGGGAGAAAATCTTGATAATTGGTATTTCATACAATAAAATACAAAGAAAGTAGGGGGACTGAAACATCATCAGTTTGCCAATTTGAAGATGGCAAAAAATGTTTCTTAAAAACAATTCGAAACATAAGAAAATTCATAACTTTGCTATTTGTGATCCGATTTTTATGAAATTTTCAGTGTTGTGCTTTATAGATTTTACTTTATTTTTCTAATAATGCAAATCTCCAGCCCGGAGGAGTCCTTTAAGCATCATGTTGTTCACGTTACACCAGGTATTGAGATCATGGAGGGTATTTTGAACTTCACTGACCGTGTCCCGTGTTTTTGCTTCAGCCAGAGTCCACTTTTTCACTATTTCCACTTTTCTAAGCTGGATGCTGTTAGTGCGTCGTTAATGAGTACTAAAACAGGACTGGGCCCAAACGTGTCCATTGTGGGACGCCCGCACTGATATGTACCATCTCTGACAATGCGCCTTTATAGCGAACACACTGAGCACGGTCAGTAAGAAAGTCCATGATCCATGGTATTATACATGTTCGACAACCAAGATCTACAAGTTTGGATATAACAATTGTGTGATCTACCCTATCAAAGGCCTTGGAAAAATCAGTGGTAATGAGAGAAATAGTAGTGGATACTTTGTCAGTATTTTTGGTTAAGAAATTTACAATGTTAACTAGACAGTGTGTTGTTGATCTACCAGGTCTACTCCCATACTGATTAACATCAAGCTTCGGTGTGATGTCGGACATCAACCATTTCGTAACAAATAGTTCCGCTATTTTCGCAAAATGATCTGTAAGAGCTATGGGCCTTAACCTATCTATTCTTGCTGGAGTTTCCTTAGGAACCGGTACAACTATGGCTTGCTTCCATCTAGTAGGGACTACACCTTCGGAAAATGAACTATTCAGAATGATGCTCAGAGGGGCGCTGAGTTCACAAGCAAATGTTTTGATAAAGTCTGGCTGGAACACCGTCAGGACCAGAGGACGTACCCATGTTTATTTCTTTGAGCTCCTGGTATACTGTCCAAGGGTGAACTACATGGGGTACCCTAGGGGAGGGAAGAAAGCAAGGAAGTTTGGAAAGTTCTAAAGGTGGTATGTCTTGAGCAACTTCGGTGAAAACCTTGTTGATGGCTTCAGCGACTTCTTTGGCTTGGGGATGCTCGGCTTCTGGAACATGAATTGTCTGACAGGATTGCGTCCTGGACGTCATGACTTTGATATCTCAGTACCATGAGGCAGGATCGTCAGACTTCAGTTGGACGATACGTTCATTATAGAACCTTCGTTTTGCTTGCTCGATGGATCTCTTAACTCTGTTCCTACAGGCTTTCCAATCTCTTTCTGGACCACTGACGCTTAATGATCATTGACTTAATTTCTGTAGTGATCCATGGCTTATCTCTGTCATCGATTTTGACCCTTTTAGTTGGAAAGAAAGTGTTAATGCCAGAAAGAAGAGATGTATAAAATGCATCACATTTTTCTGATGCTGTGATAGCTTCCTTGACCTCTGACCAATTGTAATCAGCAATCCAACGACCAAATGATCTAATGTCAGAATCACGCATGGGTCTGACTGTACGTGTAGTGGTGCTGTTTCGACTGCTCCGACCTGTTGACTTTGGTAACCAATTGACGGCGTTATGGTCACTCATACCTATTGGTGAGGTGCTTTCTGGAATGTCGTAGAAATCGTTCATATTTGTCAAAATCTTGTCCAGTATGGCTGCGTTTCTGGTCGGACTCTTTACTACCCAGAGCAGAGATGTATTCGTGCAGATAGTATCCGTAGTTGGTTGAAGTCACCCATTATCGCGAATCAAGCTGTAGGGTGTTTTGATTTCAGTTTATCGATCGAATTAATGATGTGATCGATGAGATCTTGCTCTCTGCTATCATTGGGAGGTGAATATACGGCAGCAAGAAAGATGTTGGAATGCTCCCTTGGGAGTCGATGGGGGCGGACATGACACCAGACGATCTCCAGATCGTCTGGAACATTTAGCTCTAGTACGATCGAAGGATTCGTTTTGTCACTGATGACTAAGGAGACACCTCCTCCTCTTCAATGTACACGAATTATCGAAAAATGTGCATATCCTTCAATGTTGGAACAACTTAAATTGTCTGGGGTGAACCATGTCTCACTTATTGCGCAGACATCGAATTGATTGTGGCAGATCAAGGTTTCAAAATCATCAAATTTGTTTGCTAAGTATGAACTTGGTGTTATAGTGGTTGAAGCTAAATATAAAATATTTGGACAACATTCGGGTAACAAAGAACAATGTTATAACAGAGGTTGAAGTTAAATGCTATATAATTGTATCTGAACAATACAGGTTCACTCATATGACAAAGGAGTGGTAAGCAGTGACGTTTAGTAATTTGGAGGATTGGGAGATGATTGAACAATAGAAGTTCACTTAATTGAAGACGAGAGGTTTAGTTATGAGTTTATCTGGAGATTGGGATATATTTGAACAATACAGGTTCACTTAGCTTTAGTTGGGGAAAGGATAGCAGTGAGTTTTGATAGTTAAGATTCAAATATTAGTTGGATAGTATACGTTTATTTATATAGGACATAGGTGGTGTTTTATATGCTTGGAAGTCAGGTCCTTATATCCTGGGATGAATTTATAGTTCGTATATGTATGTCATACTTGAAGCAAACATGGAGACAGTGAATTTGATGGGAATAGAACTTAGATATTATTCCGTTCAAGCCAAATGGCATGTGTGTGTATTCACTTGAGTTTAACATGTGACAGACAATTTGTATTGACTTTGTACATGAAATCACGATTTAGGGCAATTTTGGGTCTGACGCACGGTTACAAATTCACTGTCTCCATGTTTGCTTCAAGTATGACATACATATACCAACTATACGATTTAGGGCAATTTCGGGTCTGACGCATCTTTACAAAATTATGCGCAACTCGCGAACCGTGTAGCCGGGTGTCGCAAATTTGGTCTTAAAAGATGCGGGAGATTCGGAGGAAAAAAGTCATGAAACATCGCGGCAAGAGCTTGTCACGTTCGTTGCGAACATATTGAGTGAAATGTCGAAGGGGGCCTCCTAGCACCCCCCCCCCTCCTTCCGGACGTAGGGATTAAGCACGTCAAGATAGTATACAAAATATGTGATGAAACATACCCATATTTTGTTGTGGATTACCCATTGGATGTGTGCTGTCTGATTCTGCACAAAATAAGTATGTTTTAAAAGCAGTTCTTAGTGAGAAAAAAAATGGTTAAAACACAGCAAAGTCCTTTCCGCTAGTGAGTGAACTGACACTTTTCACGCAGTCTCTTGGTTATAAATGCTGAATATTCGACAAACAGCAGGAGAAAGACGCGAAGCTTGGGGCAGTCGGTCGAGTGAGGGTTCCACCGTACAATCTCAATGGCACCAACATAGATCCGATTCTATCGGCATTTGATATTCGATTGCGCCGCATCCGCCGGTCCGGTGTCTGTGAGCATCGGTACCTGGGGACACCGGCACCTGACAGGTTGAGAGGCTGAGTTGAAGACCACGCCCACCGTATATACTTCCATCGAGAGACAGAGAGAGAGAGATTCTACTGTGAATACACTGTGACTCATGTGGACCGCTGTCTGATAGAAACTGGGAAAGGAATATACTAATCTCAAATAGTTGGAATTGTTGCAAATTGACGGTAAGACCTTGCCATACCGGCGCCTTCTTTTATTACACCACCTTTATATTTCATATTAACACTAATACTAATATCGGAAAACCCAATGAATACGATTGCCTCTATATCCTTTAGGTTTATTATAGCTTTGAGATATGGGGGACGCGGGGGACACTTCTGAGGAAGAAGCATATGAGGAATTTGCAACAGCAATGTACAGTCAAAATTTGGGACAAGGGACATCGGGTCCCCCTTCCCCTGTAAATAGAATTGACAGTGGGAATGGACAAATCATGGACACGTTTATTGGAAATGACACTGTAACAGAAAATGATATTACGAAAGATGGCAATGGTTGGAATACAAAAATGGGTCAAACAAGAAAGAGGCCCAGAGTGAGTAGTACAAAACTGGAATCTCCAAAGAGGAGAAATTATGATTTAACAGTTACAGTGGAAGGAATAGACACAAACATAGCACAAATCAATCCAGTAAAAATGGCAAAATTTTTACATCAAGAAGTGGGACAAGTAGAAAAGGTAGAAAGAAGAAGAAACAGCTTGAAAATAATTTGCAAGGATGAAAGACAAGTTTAAAACTAAAAAATTCAACGGATTTTGCAGGGAAAACAGTGAGAATTAAACAATTTGACCCAAATGAGTTCAAAAGGAAAGCTGTAATAAGAGTGAACACAGAAGTAGAAGAAAAGGAGATTCTAGATATGTTGCAGAAAGATAAGGTAGTGGCGGTAAAACGTTTCAAAAAAACAATAAATGGCGAAGTAAGGAACACCCCCTAGGTTCTTTTAACGTTTCAAAGAAGAGAAATTCCAAGATTCATTTCATTTGCATACAAAAGGTATGAAGTGTTTGAATACTTCCCGCCAGTATCTCGTTGCTTCAATTGCCAGAGATTTGGGCACGTGGCCGCAGGTTGTAGGTCAAAGATACGCTGCGTACGCTGCGGTGGGGATCATTCTTTTGAACAATGTAACAAAAAGGATGACCGTAAATGCTGCAGATGCGGAGGCAATCACTTAGCCGCATACCAAGGGTGTAAAAATTACAAAGATGCAACCAAAATTCAAACAATCAAACTACAAGAAAAAATCTCGTATGCAGCTGCGACAAAGAAATTCCACGATGCAGCTCCTATAGCTACACAAGTTCAGTCAAACAGAAGATATGTACAACCCAATAATCATGCCCAAATTAATGAAAGAGAAGATAATCCCAAGCCCCAAAACAGTTCAAGTCGAATGGTTCCTGAAAAAAGTGGAACTCATTCCAGTAACTCTAATGTGCCCACCCATGGAAAGAAACAAACAGAAAAGCATGAATGCGCGACAGCTGCACCTCAACAATCTCATAGCCAATTAAAAGAGCAAGAGAAATTCCATTTAAACCTAGAATTAACGAAAAACACTCTGAATTTTTTGTCTTTTATTGTATTTGTTATTAACAATATAGAGCATGAAACAACAAACTCTAATCGTATAAGACTGGTTGTAGAAGCGGCTCGGTTTTGTCTTGGGGTTAACATCCACCCTCAAATGATCCAGGAAAGATTAAAATAATAAGTAGGCACGTAACTGGGCAAAGTATAACATCGCTTTGCCCATGCCCTAGCCATATTTGGCACCTTACGTATGTTGTAGAAAGCCTAGTGGCTCGTTTATATTTTATGTCATTTATTTTTTCAACAAGAGCATTATTGGCTTTCCAGTGTAGTGTAGATAGCCTATTGGCTCTTCAAGATTTTAAATTACCAATTTTATCTATTACAAGAGCATTGTTGACTACCCAGTGTGTTGTAAAGAGCCTATTGGCTCTTATATGTTTTATTTCATTTAATTTGGCTACCCCATGTGTTGTAGAGAGCCTACTGGCTCTATTATTGGCTACCCCGTGTGTTGTAGAGAGCCTACTGGCTCTTATTGTTCTAAAGAGCCTATTGGCTCTTATATGTTTTATTTCATTTAATTTGTCTACAAGAGAATTGTTGGCTACCCCGTGTGTTGTGGAGAGCCTACTGGCTCTTATTGTTCTAAAGAGCCTATTGGCTCTTATATGTTTTATTTCATTTAATTTGTTCACAAGAAAATTGGTGGCTACCCCGTGTGTTGTAGAGAGCCTACTGGCTCTTATTGTTATAAAGAGCCTATTGGCTCTTATATGTTTTATTTCATTTAATTTGTCTACAAGAGAATTGTTGGCTACCCCGTGTGTTGTGGAGAGCCTACTGGCTCTTATTGTTCTAAAGAGCCTACTTGCTCTTATATGTTATATTTCATTTAATTTGTCGTCGAGAGAATGGTTGGCTACCCCGTGTGTTGCAGAGAGCCTCCTGGCTCTTATCGTTCTAAAGAGCCTATTGGCTCTTATATGTTTTATTTCATTTAATTTGTTTACAAGAGAATTGTTTGCTGCCCCGTGTGTTGTGGAGAGCCTACTGGCTGTTATTGTTCTAAAGAGCCTATTGGCTCTTATATGTTTTATTTCATTTAATTTGTCTACGAGAGAATGGTTGGCTACCCCGTGTGTTGTAGAGAGCCTACTGGCTCTTATTGTTCTAAAGAGCCTATTGGCTCTTATATGTTTTATTTCATTAAATAGGTCTTCAAGAGCACTGTTGGCTAGCCAGTGTGTTGTATTATGTTTTATTATATCTATTTCGTCTACAAGAGCATTGTTGGCTATCCAGCGTGTTGTAGAGAGCCTTTTGGCTCTTATATGTTTTATTTTATTTAATGGGTCTACAAGAGCATTGTTGGCTATCCAGTGTGTTGTACAGAGCCTACCGGCTGTTATATGTTTTATTTTATTGATTGTGACTTCTACAGCAATTTTTAAAAATTATATGTGGTACTTTTGTCACAGGAATGGGTAGAATGCTCCAATGGAACGCCTAATCCATGAATGGACATGGTTTTGAGTTTTATAATAGTATGATTAAAAGTACAAGTACAGAAGATAAACCTATTATCATCTGTATCCAAGAAACATGGTACAATGAATATAACACTATTACCTTTCCAGATTATAATCTGGTCACAAAAAACAGAAAATCGAACAGGCGTGGAGGCCTTGCATGTTATATACATAAGACAAACTCTTTCCAAATTTTAAATATACCAGAAGACGGGGAATATCAAATAATTAATATATTCATTAAAAAACGCTCTTTTTCGTTAGTAAATTTTTACAATCCTTGCAAAAAAATTATACCCGCTTTGCTGGACGAAATATTTTTTCAATGCAAAGGACAGGTAATATTTTGCGGAGATTTCAATTCACATAAATCCGATATGGGGTAGCATGAATTTAGATTCCAACGGGAAAATAATGGAAGATTTTATGCACACGTCTGACCTTATCCTTCTTAATGAAGGTACCCCTACGAGAATAGACCCACATACTGGCCGTTTCTCAAGTATGGACTTGACATTTACATCTAAGGAATTATCCAGTGTATGTAAATGGTCGGTCCTAAAACATAACTTTGGCAGCGACCATTTTGTCGTATGCTTAGAAATACCTTTCTTGTCTCAGTATAACAAAAGGGAGACAGAAAACTACAACTCATATACAAATAGGAATTATGATGATATTAATTGGAACTTATATAAACTAGAAATTAACAAACAATTACAAGACTGTAAAATGAACATCATGGATTCAGACATCCAAGGCAAGTATGATATTTAGTATGTATTATCCTTGAGTCCATTGACAAATTAACTACATCAAGGAAAAAAACATGAAACTAAAGCACCGGTACCTTGGTGGAACAAAGAATGCACTGCAGCAGCAAAAGAAAGAAATGCTGCAAAAAAACCGTTTTATGTATAAATCTCTACTTTATGAAGATTTTCAAATT
This sequence comes from Paracentrotus lividus, assembly GCA_940671915.1. Lineage (NCBI taxonomy): Eukaryota > Metazoa > Echinodermata > Echinoidea > Camarodonta > Echinidae > Paracentrotus > Paracentrotus lividus. Next base: position 52,448,046 of record CALNVZ010003426.1, read on the forward strand.
TATATGGAGAAAAAAAGAATAGCTCAGAAAATTTTTCGAAAAACAAAAGAGATTACTGGAATGAATATTGCAAAAAATTAAATCGTTCAACTGATACAGGGACTGTCTGGAAAAGAATTAAAAGTGTAAACAATGTAAAAAAAAAAAAAAAAGTATTTTTCTAGATGTTTTCAGCTCCTTTGACGAAAACATAGGAAAAGAGGAATTAGAAAGGAGGAAAAAGATTGAAGATAATTTTGAAGAAATCATAAATAACATGGGAAATCATGAAGACAATAATATTAAACGAAGATTTCAATATGGATGAATTGAAAAGCGGCATTTCAGAACTAAAAGATACCCGTATCAGGACATCTCCCCCGGAGGACAACTCCCCGGGGACATCTCCCCGAGGACAGCTCCCCCGGAGGACAACTCCCCCGGAAGACAACACCCCCGGAGGACAACTCCCCCGCAGGACATCTCCCCCGGAGGACATCTCCCACAGAGGACATATCCCCCGAGTACAACTCCCCCGGAGGACAACTCCCCTGGAGGACAACTCCTCCGGAGGACAACTCCCCTGGAGAACAACTCCCCTGGAGGACAACTCCCCCGCAGCACAACCACCCCGCAGGACAAGTCCCCCGGAGGACAACTCAACCATTCCGGATAACAGATCCACATGCACTCGTTAATTTTTGCTCCATTTGCGATTGTTTTTTTTTTAAACCGAAATAGCCATTCATGGAAATACAAAATCTTTGGCAATTTTTGTTTTTTCTGGCGAATGGTGTTAAAGTTTGGCAGCTATAGAGGCGTACTGATCTTGGAACCGAATTTATCGTCAAAAGAGAGAGAGAGATATCAACTTTAATCTTAAATCTCCATAGAAAGATGATCTGATTAGATTTTAGAGTATGTAGGTTAATGGTTAGGCCCGTAACTAGGATTTTTGCGGGTGTTCGAAATCTGACAAAATTAACCTTTTGAAGGGATGATTCTTGAGCGCAAAGCGCGAGCCGAAATTTTTGACTAAAAATGACCCGAAGCAGTATATTTTTACTATTATGGTTCTGTTTTTGTTGTTGTTGTTATTCTTTTACAAACGGTGGAGATTATCTTTCTTTTAGCCAAAAAACAAAAACAAAAAACAAAAACAAAAAGAAAAAAGAAAAGAAAAAAAAAAAGGATTTTCAAGCGCGAATCGTCAAGTCGAAATTTTTATACCACACCACTACAATTATACAAAAATACATGTACATAATTTGATACAAGGGTTTTGTTTCGTTTCGTTTTGGCTTGTTTCAGCAAATGTTTTTAGAATTATAAATGTTTTCATCGGATATGTTGACGGAAATACTGAAAAATTGGTTGATATACCGAGATGTTTTAATTTTCATCTACTTCTGGAGATATTTTCATACCAACACTAGTTGCAATAACACTCTCTTATGATAGCGATGACACGGCATGAATGCAAAGCTGTGCAAGTGCATACTTATGAACACACACCGTTCAGATATAACAATTGTCTGTAAAATCTTAAAACCAATGACAATGATTGTATTACATTATTCCTTGAAAAATGACAAAACAAGTGATGATGTTGGAATTGAGATTTGTGAATTTTTTTTTGATAAATAAAAATTGTGTTCTCGTTTAAACTGCGCCCATTCTATTTTGTTTAGGGTGTGATTAATTATTAATTAAATCTTAATTATCGTGGCTCACCCCCCCCCCTTGCTGAAGACGACTAGAGATATGTAAGCCTACTCGCCCTTCGTGCTCTCTTCTACTCCTGTAGCTTCATATTTAAAGCCCACGTATAGTTGTAGTAGAGAAAATTGCATTTTTAAAAAACTTACTCAACTTGTCCTTATATTGTTCCAATGACGTATCAATATATTGCCAAGTAATATAACCATGTACCATGCATGTCTTTTCATGATATATTATAGTTAGCATAAACATGGGGAGATGTTCTTCAAAATGAGGCCATATTTCCTTCACTCTCACCCCAGAACTCTGGGCATGCCACACCACTGCTGACTGGTATATGGCGTGGGTGCATTCTGTGTGTATCAGTCTGTGTATCAATAGCATATACTTTGCACACAAAGCACTGCACATTGCACTCTCCCCAGTGTGATCCTGTTTAGCCACGGCCCTTCAACAAATCCATTTACACAGTTTTGTTGCTAAATTCAGGTCTTAGAGTGGAATTTCTAACAAACTATTTTGTACACAGGGGTTATTTGAGGTATCAATTCGTATTATTCTGCTATGGAAGTAAAACAAAAAATATGTTCTCCCAAAACTATACATGAGCTTTAAGTTCCCCATTTAGCATCCTTCCCTTTTTTCAACATTTCTTTTATTTCTTGCATTTTTATTAATTTTCCTTTTCTGAGGGTCACATTTCGTTGGGGTACCTCTGAATCTGCTAAATCTAACAACCTTTTGAGGGAAGGAGTAGCCATTCATAGATTGGAAGGGGTGGTTCCAATGGATGATTAGCGATTAAACAAACATTCCCGTCCTCGCTTGTCATTACAGAAGGGTTACTCCATGCGAAAAGTAATGTAATAATTGTAACAGAAAGAAAAACCAAGAGTTTGGCATAAAATCAATAGTTATAAAGCATTTAAAGTTAGGGGAGATGTCATCCGGGGAGTTGTCTTTGGGGGGACCTATCCTCCGGGGGAGATGTCCTCCGGGGGAGTTCTCCTCCAGAGGAGTTGTCCTGCGGGGGAGTTGTCCTCCGGGGAGCTGTCCTCAGGGGGTGTTGTCCTCCGGGGGAGTTGTCCCTGGGGGAAGCTGTCCTCCGGGGGACTCGTCCTTGGGGGACCTGTCCTTCGGGGAAGATGTCCTGCGGGGGACCTGTCCTCCGGGGAAGTTGTCCTCCGGGGGAGTTGTCCTCCGGGGGAGCTGTCCTCCGGGAGTTGTCCCCGGGGGAGTTGTCCTCCGGGGGAGATGTCCTAGAACCAAAGATACCGCACCAGGAATTGACGGTATAATCAATAAATTTATTTAAAAACTTCCAGAAGAAGCTATTAGGATAACATTAGAGTTGTATGACGACATTTGGAATAATGGTGTATTGCTTTGCCAATGGTCATAGGCGATACAGATACCCGTATTATAAAAAGATAAACATGATAAAGATGCATCAAACCCTTTTTCTTACCGCCCAGTATCGCTTACACCCACTTTTTGTAAATTAATGGAACGTATTGCACTGAAAACCTAAACGGGTAGACCGACTAGCTTTAAAGCTAGTCGTAGTGATGCCCAGACTGACTAGCTTTAAAGCTAGTCGGTCACGACGGACTAGTTTTCCTTCAACACAACCCGGTTATTACGGACTAGCTTTAAAACTCGTCCGTCTCTACGGACTAGCTTGAAAGCTAGCCCATCAAGTTAGTCCGTCAAGACGGACTAGTTTTAATGCTCGTCGGTCACGACGGACTAATTTTAAAGCTCGTCCGTCGTGACCGACTAGTTTGACGAAGTAGCCTAAAAGCTAGTCGTAGTGATGCCCAGACTGACGAGCTTTTGAGCAGGACTAGCTTTACAGCTAGTCGGTCATTGTGTAAAAGCTAGTCCGTCGCGCATTTCTGCCGCGATGTTCTTGCTGCTGTCTTGACAGACTAGCATGACGGAGGAGGTTAATATGGCTTCACCACTGGTCAGAGACGTCAAATATGAAATATTAGAAGACATTATAAAGATACGATTAAAAACACGCATTTTGTCACAAGAATTTGAGCAAAAAAAATAAATAAATAAATAAATAAATAAATAAATAAACATTTTATTATGATGATATAAATCAGAAGACAGGAATTAATACAGGAGGCACAATTAGTTAATATTATGGCAATTATCAAATAATGGGGCACGAGGCCCAGGAGTCGCCGCCATGGCTTGCATCATCATGACTTTTTGTTGTAATGCAACTAATACATGTAATAGTGATGTCCTTTTCGCAATGCGCATGTTATTCAATCAATTGTACCACTTTCCATTCACTTTTGTTGCTAAGCCAGGAATTCACCAGCAATCTATAAGAATAGACGGTTTATTGGTTCTATAGTAACGAAGTATTCAATTAGCCTGTAATTAAAGGCGCGGTCCCACTGGCTCTTTAGGATGATTTGCGTATGAATTGCGGATTGTTGGTTTTGTTTTTGTTTTTTTGTTGCGGATGAACGAAATTTGTATACGCAACTCATGCGCAATTAATCCTCCCGTCAGTGGGACGGGGCCTTAAAGAATGGAACAATATTTCTAACCTACTCGTGAATGGCATACTTGTCACGATTTATGTTATTTCGGCTATCGTAATGCTCTCAGATTGTCAAGCAAAAACATCCTTTGTTTGAAAATGTTGATTGTATCCAACTTCTATTCACTGTTGTTGCTAAGCCGGGAATTCACCAGCAATCTGTAAGGAAATACCGGGTTCTTGGGTTCTATAGTAACAAGGTATTCAATTAGCCTGTAATTGAAGAATGGAGAACAAATTTGGAATCTACCGGTACTCGTGCATTGCATACTTGTCATGATAGATGTTATGTCTCGTAAGCTTTTAGATTGTCAAGCGAAAACAACCTTTGTTTCAGAATGTATCAACTTGATTATGCTCGGAAACAGAATAAATAGAGAAGGTACATTGAAACGACATTGCAACTATTTGTATCAAAAGCTAGTCAGTCATTCTAATAGATAAACTGGGTCCCCCAGCTACTTTATTGACCTAGTCGGTCACGTCGATGGACTAGCATGAAGCTTGACGGACGAGCTTTAAAGCTCGTCCGTCAAGTTGAGAGATGTAGATTCAGTTGTATGCTAGTCCGTCTTGACGGACTAACATGGCAGACTAGCTTTAAAACTAGTCAGTCTTGACCGACTAGCTTTAAAGCTAGTCGGTCAATTGACGGACGAGGTTAGGTTTTCAGTGTGTAAAAAACAGATTGTCCTGGTACATTGACAAAAATAATTTAATTACACCCATTCAATCTGGATTAACCGTAAAAAGAATTACAATCGACCATTTGGTCAAGCTAGAAACCGATATCCAAAAAGGAATGGTGAATAAAGAATACTCAGTCGCAATATTCCTTGACCTAGAAAAGGTAAATGATGTAGTTTGGAGACAAGGAATACTTAGTATATCAAATGTATGAACTTGGCTTCAAAGGGAAAGTAATGAAATTGATTTATGCTTTTATGAACAAAAGAGTCTGTAGAGTAAGAGTTGACAACTATGTAGCAGAACAAATCAATTGCAATTTAGGAATACCTCAAGGGAGCGTTATAAGCCCCCTCCTATATAATTTCATGATAAATGATTTAGAGGAAGTGAAGGAGATTGTCGAGATAGCAGTTTATGCTGATGATATATGTATATGGTTATCACACCGAAATCTTGGTTTCGTAAAAAAGAAATTACAGAGAGCTCTCGATTTCATTGAAAAATGGTGTGATAAATGGGGCATGCGCCTGTCGTCTTCGAAATCAAAAGCCGTAGTATTTGGTAGGAAAGAAAATAAAGATATAGACCTATTTATATATGGTGGAAAAAAAATACAGTTGAAAAAAGAACACAAATTTCTTGGTGTTTGGTTCGATGCGAGACTTACATGGTCTAAACATATAAGCGAGACAATAACAAGATGTACTAAAAGACTTAATCTTCTAAGACGTATAGCTGGCACCAAGTGGGGAAATAACTTTGAAATTTTATTTCTAGTGTACAAAGAATTGATCAGATCGATAATTGATTATGGTTGTGAAGCGTATAATGCAGCTAGCTCATCATTCAAACAGAAGCTTGACACGATACAATATCAAGCCCTAAAAGTAATAACCAACGCGGCACAACAATCCTCTTTAAAAGCATTACAAGTCGAATGCGGAGAGAGGCCATTACAACTGCGTAGAAATATATTCGCGGAAAAATACAATTATTACTTACATGCAGCAAAAAATAATCACCCTGTTAAAAAAATACTCAATGGATGCTGGCAATACGAAAGACACACTTGAAAAATTGGACAAGGTCTTTTTATCAAGAGATTAATACGAAATGTTACGAATGTCGAAAAACAAGATGATTGCTGTATTATAAAACCGTATTGGCACTATAAAACACCAAGTATATTGTTTGATATCTGTGACCAAATAAGTAAAAAAATCTTCGACAGGTTTATTGCAAACTGAAAATCGTAGAGCTCTTGAATGGCGAAGCGATGTTATTATTAGAAGAATGGAATTTTATTGGTTTATACATATATAAATGAATGCCTCAGACTAACAAGAGGTAATACAGGTAGGTGGCGGCTTTTTGGCATACCAATTAACTTGTATTAGAAAACACGGTTCAGAGTCATCTAAATAATTATACCTATAGTATGGAGCGAGAATTATTGCTATTCTATATGGCTCTAGGAGTGGATTATGAAGAACATGAATTCCATTTGCAGTGTTATTTTATCAGACTCAAAATCTACCAGTCTCAAGCCTAAAAATACTGCTGAGTGAGCATACATCTGAAGACCTAACCTCGTCCTGTCAATTGAGACTAGCTGTTAAAGCTAGTCGGTCCGAAGTACGGACTGGTTTAAAGCTGTTCCGTCATGTTTGTCCGTCTTCCGACGTGATAGCTTAAGTCTATCTTTACTGAACGACAGCTTAAAGTCTCCGTCAGCTAAACTCTTGTCGGAGATGTAAGAGCTTCGCCCTCAAAGCTTGTAAACTCGGTCTGTCGAGTTGGACGACGAGCGTCACTTTAAAGTAGTATAACGGACGGGTTTGCCTTATAAAGTTAACGGACTAGCTTTTGATATACATACACATTTATAATGTCGTTTTCAATTATTTATGAAAATTATTCCAAGGTTACTGAAGTAGTGATTATGAATAAGGCAAACGGTGTACCTATCAAGCAACTGCCAAAGTATTTATAACGAAGTTGGACAAAATTTGATATGAATTCTTAAAAATTAATCCCTTTTTAATATTGCTAGTACTGTGTGATACCGCAACAATACGTTGGTTGCGTTTTGTTTCTATTGTGTAGTCTATTATTTTAGAGCAATTCCATTATCGTCTGTATGGTAAATTATGTGCGTGTAAATACACGCACTTACTCCATTTATTCTGTTTCCGAACAGGATCAATGATTTTTGAATAATTAAATTTGTTTTGGCTTGATAATCTGAAAGTTTATTTTCTCATAACAAGTAATCTATAGGCACGAGTAGGCCTATAGATTCTCAATATTGTCGTTCTATTATTTAATTACAGGCTATTACTGAATACCTCGAACCAAGAATCTCGTCTATTCTATAGATTGCTGATGATTGTCGTTCATTATTTAATTACAGGCTATAATTGAATACCTCGAACCCAAAATCTCGTCTATTCTTATAGATTACTGATGAATGCCGGCTTAGCAACAACAGTTGAATGATTGTCCAGTTCCATTCAGCTGTGTTGCTAAGCCGGGCATTGTTAGCCATGCACCTTTCATTCACAGACACAGTTGTTGCTAAGCCGGGCATTCATCAGCAATCTATAAGAGTAGAGTCCATCCACTGAATAGACATGCGCATTGCGAAAGGACATGATCTATTATGTGCATTATCTGATGCGAATTTCGATTTTACGTGTAAACCGAAAGATACAGATTCGATATACACGCGTGTAACAGTCCCGCCGTGTAGAATAGTAGATTTTGATCATGGTGACGTTCCTTCATTGTGAGTACTCGTTTTTAATTCCTAATTAGTTATGGTTAATTTTCAGAATGACATCGTAGCCAATTATTTGCACATAAATTAATTGGTATAACACGCGAAACAAATTTTGTCTTGCCAATTGATGAATAAAATGTGGTGTGCTTTAAAATGATAACAATCTCATTAAATTATGAAAATATTGATTCTAATCTAATTATAAATTTATGTGTCACTTCTTTAGATTAATTGTGGATGAACTGTCTTATAAAATGTCAGATTTGACGTCTCTTGACAAGCCTGTGAAGCCAATATTAAGCTTATCTGTCATGCTAGTCGGTCAAGACAGAAGCAAAACCATGATCGCGAGTGCTAGTTTTTACACCTTGACGGACTAGCTGTAAAGCTAGTCCTGCTCAAAAGCTCGTCAGTCTGGGCATCACTACGACTAGCTTTTAATGCTAGTCCGTCAAACTAGTCGGTGTCACGACGCGACTAGCCTTTAAAACTTAGTCCGTCGTAACGGACTAACTTGACGGAGAGCTTTAAGCTAGTCCGTAATAGACGGGTTGTGTTGAAGGAAAGCTAGTCCGTCGTGACTGACTAGCTTTAAAGCTAGTCAGTCTGGGCACTACTACGACTTAGCTTTTAAAAGCTAGTCGGTCTACCCGTTGGTTTTCAGTGTAGTTATAGAAATATATGAAAAGATATATGGCCATAAACTCGTTTTGGCATATCGAAGTACATATTTGAAAGTGGGAACCAGCCCATTGTGGCTTATTAGGCCATGAACGAGCTGATTTACTGGCCAAACAAGCCTCGGAAAAGCAATACATAGATATTGCATTAAGTCAAAGCAAAAGCGAACATATAAGTTAAACGTACAAATTCTACAAATCCAAATGGCAAGAAACTTGGAATCGCGATGATAAAGGTACACACCTTTACAATATACAACGCGAAGTAAATGCCACTTTTAAAATAAAAGGATTTTGCAGAAAAGATGAAAGAATCATTTACCAATTTAGACTTGGTAAATGCTATTTAAATTACTATAAATATGTTTTTAAAAAACACGATACAGGATCATGCAACGAATGCTAAACGTTGGAAACAATTGAGCATTTCATATTGTCTTGTAAAAAATACGAACGACAAAGGAGAAAAATGTATAGATCAATAAAGAAAAATAATCCAAGCTTACGTGACTTATTAGGAAATGAGGAACATATAGGTAAAGTTCTAGCCTTCATAAAAGCCACTGGAAGATACAATGACCTGTAAGATTCAATGACCTGTAAGATTTTGGGAATCAATATACTTTTAGATGTTACTATGTCATTCTCCTAATGTGATGTCCTGAACTCCTGAATTTACTACGATACCAGAATGTATTAATTGAATAAAAACATTGTCAAAATGACTTCAGAAATATATAAAAGGTTCATACACCTAGTTTGGATTGAGAGAAAATAACATAATTAATTGAGCACAACTAATAATTTCTCTTTCTTTTTCTGACTATCGTTACCCTCCATTATAACAAACAAAACTATATAAAATATTAACCCTAAAAACTAATAATAATAACTAAATAACCATTGCACACAGCCATCTTGGTCGTCGAACCAACAACGCAACTCAACGAATCTGGGAAAACAACGAAAATAGAAGGAAAACACCCTCTATACATCGCCTGGCGGAAATCTTCGAATCTACGAAGGATAGCACGCCACTAAACCAACAACAACAACAACAAGTAAGGCGGCTAAAAATACGACCCCCCCCCAAAAAAAAATCAATTTCGGTAAAAAACAACAACAAGTTTTTCAAATGTTTATGGTACTATTTGACACCTAGAATAACATACTAAAAAGGGGCCGCGGGGGGGGGGGTCTTTAGCGCCCATCCCCACTTTTTCAGCAACCGTGTACAAAAACGTAAAAATGTCGCAGTCTCTAGGTTATAAAGGCTTAATATTTGACAAACAGCAGGAGAAAGACGAGTAAGTCGGCTAAAAATACGACCAAAAATATCTCTACCAGTAGAAAACACCAAAAGGTTTTTCAAATGATTTTGGTACTGCATGTATTTGACACCTAGAAAAACATACTAAACGAAAATAATCCAAGCTTACGTGACTTATTAGGAAATTGAGGAACATATAAGGTAAAGTTCTAGCCTTCATAAAAGCCACTTCGAAGATACAATGACCTGTAAGATTCAATGACCTGTAAGATTTTGGGAATCAATATACTTTTAGATGTTACTTATAGTCATTCTCTAATGTGATGTCCTGAACTCCTGAATTTACTCGATACCGAATGCATTAATTGAATTAAAAACATTGTCAAAATGACTTCAGAAATATATAAAAGGTTCATACACCTAGTTTGGATTGAGAGAAAATAACATAATTAATTGAGCACAACTAATAATTTCTCTTTCTTTTTTCTGAATCAGTCTACTCCTCCATTATAACAAACAAAACTATATAAAATATTAACCCTAAAAACTAATAATAATAAACTAAATAACCATTGCACACACCATCTTGGTCGTCGAACCAACAACGCAACTCAACGAATCTGGGAAACAACGAAAAATAGAAGGAAACACCCTCTATACATCGCCTGGCGGAAATCTTCGAATCTACAAGATAGCACGCCACTAAACCAACAACAACAACAACAAGTAAGCGGCTAAAAATACGACCCCCCCAAAAAAAAATCAATTTCGTAAAAAACAACAACAAGTTTTTCAAATGTTAGTGTACTATTACACCTAGAATAACATACTAAAAAGGGGCGCGGCGCGGCTGGGGGGGGGGGGTCTCTAGCGCCCATCCCACTTTTTCAGCAACCGGTTTACAAAACGTAAAAATGTCGCAGTCTCAGGTTATAAAGGCTTATATTTGACAAACAGCAGGAGAAAGACGAGTAAGTCGGCTAAAAATACGACCAAAATATCTCACCAGTAGAAAACACAAAAGGTTTTTCCAAATGATTTGGTACTGCATGTTATTGACACCTAGAAAAAAACATACTAAACAGGGGCCGCGGAGGGGGTGGGGAGGGTTTTAGCGCCATGCCCACTTTTTTCAGCAACCGTGGAACAAAACGTAAAAATAACCATAGATTGGTGATTATAACCTGCTGAGCCCCCCCCCCCCCCCCCCCCCCCCCCCACCCCACCCCCCCCCCCCCCCCCCCCCCATTTTGGGCTAAGCCCAGAACTTTCACAAACCTTCCGCGGCCCCTGCCAAAAATACTTTGTCTCGAAGTAGTTATTTTTAAAAATGTCCACCATTTACTTTTAATGCGATGATCTACGTACTATATGCAGCATTCATATCCGCTTTTGGTTTCTTGGTTTAAGGTGTCAAAACAATCTTTTCATACAGGTTTTAGTGAAAAAAGACGTTCAGGGTACCAGAAAATCTAAGATGGCGCCCAAAATGGCAGCCGAACATTAAAGGCTATCATTGCATATTTTAGCGACATCATATTGATTTTTATTCAATCAATTTGAAGTAAAAAGAGTGCATGGGTGCAATTTGCAAGATATTCAGTGGTCCAATGTGCCGGGATTCGAGATGACCTTCCAAAAGGAATCTTCAAGCTGGTCCCTAGCATGAAATCATTCATAAGGAGTGTGTGTATAATCTCCCAGGAAAAGGTCAGAGCAAAGTTATGCTACATTGGTCTTTTTAATGACCAAACATCCAAAAGGGTCATCTAGACGGATAGTGTTTGTCAGCTCTAGGGTCTTGATAAATATCTGAGAAATATCTTGTTTACCATCTTCTGCTGCTGATTGGGCCTTGCACCACTTTTGATGTCAATATTTTCTCGAAGCTTCCCCTCCACTTCTTGTCTGATAGAATCACCCAGAATAGAATCACCATCAATACCAACTTTGAATTGACTCCTCGTCCAGCTTGATTTTGTGGGTTGTATTGCAGATGCATATGCTCCTCCTTTCTGAAAGAAGAAGAATAGGAAGATTGAAAGTTAAGGTATCATAGTCGACTTTGTTTGAACTACAAAGGCAAAATAAACTTGACAATCTTCTCACGAATAATTATCCAATCAAGGCATGATAACTTCTCCCTGTAAGTAAATGCTGGGAGTTAAAGCTCCCTTGCGTTTTGTAATTTCCTGTCTGAAATATTGCCCGAAATTTCCAGGGACATTTTTTTTTAATCAATTTAATTCATAAAACATCAATGATAAATTTTTCAAGTACTGCTTGTGAAATTGAAGGCCCCTTACATTGTGCAATAACTATCGGACATTTTCGGATACTTTTTGACCTCATGTGTCTATATGATCCTACATATTATAAAAATTCATCTTCATCAAAAATAGCTTATAATTATGTCAAAATTTCTAGATAGACACACTAATTCGTCCTCATGGTAAATTAAATTGTTAGTATTAATTTAATTTTGTATTCCTACGACATCTGGAAATAGACGTGTCAATTCCTTTCTTATTTATGTCATCTATTGATGGTTATTATGGATTGTGCAGACGAATCTATTCAAAATCATTACGTATGATGACGTCATCCAGGTGCCATGTTTGTAAAAATTCTTACATTGATCATACATCATAACGGATCATACACTGAACAAACCTACGTCTCCGTCAATGGACCGACTAGCTTTTAAAGCTAGTCGGTCAAGGGTAGGACTAGACTTAAAGCTAGTCTGCCATGTTAGTCAGTCAAGACGCGCTAGCATACAACTGATCTACATCTCTCAACTTGAACGGACGCTTTAAAGGCTATCTCCGTCAAAGCTTGATGAGTCTTATCCCGACGTGACCAGACTAGGTCCAACAAAAAGTAGGGGTAGGGAACAGTTCATACCATTAGAAATGATCTGACTAGCGTTCATTCTGATAGGCAAATAGGTTTGCGAGATAAGTGAGTCGTCGTTTCAATGTCCGTATTCTCATTATTCTGTTATCCGAGAAGCATAATCAAGTTGATACATTCCTGAAAAACACAATAGTAAAAATGTTTCTCCTAATTCTTCAATACAGGTAATGGACATACCTGTTTACTTATAGTAGCAACACCTATGGTATCTTCCTTACAGTTTTGCTTGGAATGTTATTCGTGAGCACCTTCATGCAACAACCGTCCGAATAGAAGCTGACAAACATCAACATCCTCCAAACAAAGGATTGTTTTTCTTGGCACATCTGAGAGCATTACGATAGCCGGGAAATAAATAGAATCGTGAACAAGTATTGCCTTTCACGAGAGGTTAAAATTATAAGTTGTTCTTCTTACTTTTTAGAGGCCCGGTCTCCACATAGTATCTGGAGAGTGGGAGTTATATATTGCGCCAATTGAGATGGCGTTATTACAAAATTTCGTGCTCACATCCCGCAAATAAAAAACAAACAAACAACAAACCAATCCTGCCAATTACGACTACGCAATCATAACCTTAAAGAGCCAGTGGGAAACCTTGCGCCCTTTTAATACAGGCAGAGTTGAATACAAACTTCGTTACTCCATAGCAACCCATGAACCGTCATTCTCTAATAGATTGCTGGATGTAATATTTGCTCTGGTTTAGACAACTAGCAGTAAATAGAATAAGTTGGTACCAATTGATTATGAAACATTGCGCATTCGACTAAATAGGACATCACTATAGTGTACATTAAAGTTGCATACTCTGTTTGTGAATATTCCAATTTAATGAGAATCTAGTTACACAGACCACACACTGGATATACCCCGTAAGCCTTAAGATTTTGATTAATGAGCATCGTCCTTCCTGATGACATGAAAATGATGTGGAGCTACTCTTTCTTTATTTATTCCTATGGTTTCGAGTTCACGATAGCCGTTATTTTTTCAACCATAGATTAATGCTATTAAAATCACCAACCAGCGCAGAAAAATTATGTTTCTCTTTGCCTCAAAAAGCAAATTATTTCATATTTTTTTTAATATTGTGTGGTATTTTACACTTGATTTTGTTAAATAATTTACAATATAAAACAAGTTAATTATATCACATGATGCAAATGAAAAATTTTAATTTTTAATAATAATAAGGTAGGTTCTGTTTCCAATATTTCTCTTTAGATTTCTTAAGAACTCTGAAAGAAAAAGATATTAGGAGATAGAAGAGCTGCGACAGTTAGGAGACTTCTGAAGGGTCAAAGACCAAGTCTATCCGCCGAAAATGCAAAGCAGGTGGCTACACAAAAAAGTCATGATGATACGACAAGCCATAGGCGGCGACATACTGGGCCCCGTTCCCCCCATATTGTTAATGTGGCACTTAAATGCCTTAAAACAATTGTGCTCTGTATTTAATTCCCTGTCTCTTGATTTATAATCATCATAATCAAATGTTTATTATTTTTTTTGCTCAAATAATTTCTTGTGACAAAATGCATGTTTTCTTAATGCCGTATCTTTATAATGTCTTCTAATATTCTCAGATTTTGATGCGTCTTGACCAGGGTAGGATGAAGCCACTATTAATAACGTCGTCTCGTCCATGCTAGTACTGTTCAACATACAGCGATGCAAGAAACATCGCGAGGCAGAAAAAAGCAGCGACAGGCATAGTTTTACAACAATGACCCGACTAGCTTGTGAAGCTAAGTTCCTGCTCACAAACTCGTCAAGTCCTGGGCAAGTCACTACGACATTTAGCTATATTTAGGCTAGTCTCGTTCAAACTAGTCGGTCACGACGGACGAGAACTTAAATTAGTCCGTCGGTGACCGCAGGATTAAACTAGTCCGTCCTTAGGGATAACTATCTTATAGCGACAGCTTTCCAAGCTAGTCCGTAGAGACAGGACGACGTTTTTAAAGTAGTCGTAATAACCGAGGTTGTGTTGAAAGTGCAAACTAGTCGCGGTCCGTGACCGACTCAGCTTTCAAACGGTAGTTCAGATCGGGGACATCACACGAACTAGGCTTTAAAGCCTAAGTCGGCTTCTCACCCGGTTTAGGTTTTCAAGTAAGTAAAAAATTCAGTCATATAGTTCCAACAGTTCCGATGGACCATGCCA
>CALNVZ010003426.1:52475344-52523034 GCA_940671915.1 Paracentrotus lividus
GAATGCCTAATCCACCTCGATTCAGTAGGTAGGCTTTTTGATGTGAGGCATTTTCTTTTGTTATGTGTTTTCCGGACAATGAGTATTTTGCAATGTAGCGAACTTCTGAAATGAATGGAGTCGAAACACAGGAATTCTTTTTGTCCTGTATTGGGGCATGAAGTGATCGATCTTGGTTTCAACCACATTCCTTTCGATAGGCCTGAATAATTCTTTTGAAAATAATTCGCCAAAAAGTTTTGAACATGTTCAAAATTTCTAGGCGAATTTATTTATGATCGATTGCAAGTGCATAATTCAGTGAGATACCCCCTTTAGGGGGTATCTCACTGGTTGCGAACCCAGGCGAATTTACAGAGTGTTATATATATAGAGGATCTACCAACTCGTTGCGCTTGTTAACAAGCATAAAGGTTACTCTTATCAGAAGAATGGCATGTTTTCTTTTAGCGATGCTTGTAAGCAAGATCAACCGGTGTTCTCGTTGTATAAGATTGCATATATGTCTGTGACTGCTTAGTTAGGCAACTTCAAAGGGTACTACGTATCATAAGGAGTCTTTCGGTTTGTACTGCCTTGTTGAGGCAAGCACAAGGGGGTTGTCTGAATGATCAGGCAGGTTGTTCTTTGTAGGCCCTCTGCCGTGTTAGAGCAAGTAAGGTGGTATGTAAGGTATTGGGCATGTTTCTTTTGTACTGCTTTTAGCGAATGACAAACGCATGCGGCCCGGGAGCGTTGAAGTAGACTGAGCTGAGCGAGAGGGGGGGACTGAGGACTAGAAGATGACAAGACATGGTCATTTCTAGCTACGTGGCTGAGAGAACTTGGGCTGAACCGCCCCCCCTCAAGGCACCCGCTCCACAACCCCTCGAAGGGGGGGTTTTTAATTCACGTGAATGCTTCGGAACGAACATATCATATGAAACAAGTCAGTTTTTTGCTGTTTTTGGTTCGTGTTAGTACGGGTGGGTGTCGTTGTGTGCCAAAGTGAGATATTGATTGTCAATTATGCAGTCATCGGGTGCAGAGATGAAACAAATATATAACAAAATGGAAATGATGATAGTGGAATGATATTAACAAAGAAAATGACTTACCAGCTCAAGAGGTACCGGTCAGACGCCCAGCCACCGCCGAAGTGAAAACTTGAAGTTTATTGCGTTATTGGTATATGACATAGCAGATCAACTATGTCACAAAGACACTATACGCTGGATTATTATTAATTTCCAAAAATTTTAGAAATATTTATTTTTCATCGGCGAATTCTTATCCGATTCAAATTATGTTGACCTTCCCATAGATATTGTATAGCATACAGTAACCTATTATATTGTATATTCACCATTTCACACACAGAATTTGCACTGCAATCGATCATAAATAAATTCGCCTAGAAATTTTGAACATTCAAAACTTTTGGCGAATTATTTCAAAAGAATATTCAGGCCTCGAAAGGAATGGTTGTGAAACCAAGATCGATCACTTCATGCCCCAATTCAGACAAAAAGAATTCCTGTATTCGACCTCCATCATTTCAGAAGTCGTTACATTTCCAAAATACTCATGTCGCCGGAAAACAATAACAAAAGAAATGCCTCGCATCAAAAGCCTAACCTGAATCGAGGTGGATTAGGCATTCTATGTATACGAAAATCTCTAAATTCGCCCGTGTCCAAATGTTCGCACTCAGTGAGATACCCCCTTACGCGTAAAACATACCGTGTGCATGCAGTCTTGATGTCCGTACTCGTGTCCGAAGTAGGCGTACCGGGCGCAACAGTAAGTACCGCATAGCGAGTAAAATATCTCAAAGACTCTCAAAGACCTTTAAGACTGAGACGTACGAGAGTGTCGTCAGTTTACTCATGCTAGTGAAAACAGGCAATATAAAATTTCTCATCAGCATCTCAAAACTTTACGATGTTAGGTTTCACACCCGATCATATCCACCAAGGCCGTAGCCAAGTTGAAGAGAAACTCACTGCACAATTCGAATTAACATGACAGTTACTTAAGGGATACTCAAGAAAAAAAGATAGGTATCCAATAATTTTTTCTGATACTGATAACTCACTGTGGAAGGGAGGTGGCTTGTACTTAACAAAACGAACAATCGAATAAAAGCACTCACCTGCAAGAGTAGCAAACGGGTTTTACTCATGGAAACTAGTTCTTGTTTTATGTGTGTGTAGAGAGAGAGAGAGAAGTATAAAAAGAAAGAAAGAAAATGCTGACAGAAAGAGAGAAAGAAGAAAAACCACAAGAAAATGGAAGACTATATGGACAATATCCGCAGGAAACAGAAGATATATGGTCCTTTGCTGATGGACCAAGAAAGAGAGAGATAGAGAATAAGGGGAAGGAAGAAAGAGGGATACTGATCAAGAGAGAGAGAGAGAGAGAGTAAAAAAAGAAAGAAAAAAAATTAGGCTTAATGAACATGTGTTACTGACAATCAGTCACGTAAGATATTATTGATCGAAATGCTGTACTGCGTTTGCAGTTATTGTATGAACAGACACTTTAACTAATTGTCGAGTCCGAAGGCAAACCCTCATTAAAGTCTGAGGTAATTTTTGAAGAAACGGGGGGGGGGGGGGGGATAGGGAAAATTACAAACTTTGTTTCATATGTCTGAATTGTCACTATTGCTGCGCTAAAAATACCATGAGCTCATAGTTTCTTCTTTACAGTGATACCAAACTTAGCTCCCACCTTCTGCCACTTTTTCAGTTAGAGCCCATTTCCCACTAATATGTTTGCCTCTTTGCCAAAATCTGCTATCAAAGCGCAGTATGTCTACAAAAATCTCAACGTAGGTGGCGTAAATACTCGATTCGAAAGACACAAATTGCGAAACAACAAAAACATAGGATTACAACGATTTTGGGAAAATAGTGGCATGCGCATAAAGTGCTTATAAAAAATTATGTGCTTAAATGTTCAACCCCTTTTATATAATATTCACCAGGCTACAATTAATTTTCTAGAATGATATTGCAAATATACCGCTTTAATTTCTACTTACTACTTTAATTTCCATCATTATCATCAGGGGAAAAAACAATTGTACTACAATTTCTATTTGCCTATGTGTTAAATAGCTGTACTGGTCCAAATCAAAAACACATTTTCATGACCTCAATGAAACTCACGAAACGGCGTAGTTTGGTCCGTATTAATTTATACAAAATTAAAGTGTATCCATTAAGTATAATGCATCCAATCCTCGTCCATTAAGAAAACAGTAATTTAATGACGTCAAATAATTTAAAAATGCTCCAATTATATCCCAGTGGTCTATAGAAGCAACTCTCATGTCTTATTTATAAAATTTAATCAGATAAAGAACCAATCAGAAAACGGTAATTGAATGACGTCATAGAAATGTGAATATACTCTCATTCTGTTTCTTATGTCTCGAAACCCCATATTAGTCACACTCATCAAAGCAAAATGAAAATTTTCGTGCGTTACCATTAATATTTTTCCTTGACCAATCAGAAAACTGTACTTAGATGACGTCACACGAATTTGAAAATGTTCTTATCGAATTCTACGTGTCTGAAAACCCCAGACTGACCTCTCATATAAAGTCATTATGTGGTCTTTAAAGAAAAATAAGATTTGACGCAGTTTGAGGCGATACTGGCCCACTCTGCGATGCCCTGAAGTCTCCTGACACGTCACTTACAACGCGTCGAGACATTTCCAAGGTATATTTAAGCGTGAACATGTGTACCATGTGTTACTGACAATTAAGCACGTAAGATTTTATTGATTGCACTGCTGTACTTCGTTTACAGTACAAGTCAACCAGTTATTATGTTTATAATATTCCACTTGAACTTTAGATGTGACGTAGCATGGAAATATAATGAAAGTTGGTATTTATATGTTTCAGCGTTTCATTTTTTGCTATCTAATTTTTTCTCTATTACTGTAAGAAAGGGGGAATTAAAAGAAAGTAGAATGAAGGGGCAAAACAAAAAAAAAAAAAAAAAAAAGGGGGAGGATTGAGTACAAAAGATAGAAGAAGAATGGAGAGAAAACATAGAAAGGAGGGAGACCGAACAAGAAAAATAGAGAAATAGAAAGGCAATAACATGTTGACAGAGAGTGAGAGATAGAAAGATGGAGAGAGGGGGAAAACATGAAGAAAAGAGTCCAGCGGACAAGATCCGCGTGAACAGGAGATATGGTCCTTCGCTTCGCTTCGGGACAAAAATAGAGAGAGGGACAAATAAAAAGAAAATGCTGACAGAGAGAGAGAAAAGAAAATAATCCAGCGAACAATATCCGCGGGGAACAGCAGATATTGTCCCTTGTTGAGGGATGAAGAGAGAGTAAGAAGAAGGATGAAAGAGGGAGACCGATCAACTGAGACTCGGAGAGAGAGAGAGAGAGAGAGAGAGAGAGAGAGGAAAAAAGAAAGAATCATGCTGACAGAGAGAAAAAACCAAAGAAAGCGGAAGAAAATGTAAAAACGGCAATATCCGCGATATCCGTATCTATGGTCCTTCCCTAAGGGACCAAGAAGGAGATAGAATAAGGGGAAGGGAGAAAAGAGGGAGACCGATCAAGAGAGAGAGTGAGAACTAGAAAGACAAGAACATGTTGAGAGAGAGAGTGAGAGATAAAGAGGGAGATGGAGAGAGGGGAGACATTAAGAAAAGAGTCCAGCGGCAAGATCCGCGTAAACGGCAGATTTGGTCCTTCGCTTCGAGACAAAAATAGAGAGAGGGAGAAATAAAAAGAAAATGGTGACAGAGAGAGAAAGAGAGAGAGAGAGAGAAGAAAATGTTCCAGCGGACAATATCCGCGGGGAACAGCAGATATTGACCCTTGCTGAAGGACTAAGAGAGTAAGAAGTAGGATGAAAAAATTAAAAGCGAACAATATCTGCGGAAATCGCTGATATAGTCCTTCACTTTCAGCCAGCAGACCAAATCTGCTGACGGACAAGATCTGCGGTATAGGCTACCGCAGATTTGGCTCTCTTTGAGTCGATATCTGTGGGTCATGAGCGATATCTGCGCGCAGGTATCGGCTAGTCGTCACTATCTGCGGACATGCCAGGATCCGCAACCACACCGGCTGCAATGCTCCCCAGGGAGTGGAGATTGTGCACTGTAAAGTGCGGGATCGAAAAATGAATCCAATGACCGGGGTAATAATATACTGTAAGCGCTTTGGTCTTAACAGGTAAAGCGCTTTATAAGAAACCGGTATTATTATTATTAATTACACTGGCTTTAGCAGTGCAGCTTTTACGCGCGCTGCGTTTTGAAGGAATAAATATTCCTACCAGGTCCCCATTCACCTCACCTGGGTCGAGTGCAGCAAATTGTGGATGAATTTCCTGCCGAAGGAAATTAACGCCGGGTTGGGATTCGAACCAAAAAGCACGCTATTCAAATTTGCTCAAGCTAGTGTTGCGCGCGCGCATATACGGTATATGCTTCTCGTCATTCAACCCTCCTCATGGTGCATGGGTGTAATTTGCATTAAAAAATCCAAAAGGGTAATCTTAAACGGATAGTATTTGTCTAGGCCTACGGTCTTCAGAATATCTGAGAAATAATCTTGTTTACCATCTTCTGCTCCCTGATCTGGCTTTGCTCCACTTTTGATGTCAAGGAATTTCTGCTCGTCCAGCTCTGATGTTGAGGGTTGTATTGCAGATGCCATGCTCCTTTCTGAAAGAAGAATCAGGAAGATTGAAAGTAAAGGTATCATAGGCGTCTTTGTTTGAACTACAGAGGCAAAATAAACTTGACATGCAAAAATTACAGTTTAACGGACATGCGCGAAAACATTAATTTTATATCGGTCTTTTCACGAATAAGTTATCAAATAAAAGGCAGATACTTCTACACCGTAAGTAAATGCTGGGAAGTTGAAGCCTCCTTGCGTTGTGTAATTTCCTGTCCCAAATATTGCCCGAAATTTCCTGGGACATTTTTTTTTCTCTCATCAATTTAATATCATAAAACATCAATAATAATTTTTTAAGTACTTGATGGGAAATTGAAGGCCCCTTACATTGTGACAATAACTATCGGACATTTTTGGGAAACATTATGACCTCATGTGTCATTTGATCCTCATGTATACAGATCATGACATAATCAAAATAGCTTCATAATAATGTCAAAACTCTTGAAAGACCACCTAATTCGTCCTCATAAAAAAAATTAAATTTTAGTTATTTATTTATTTTTATAACCAATTTTGTATACCTGCGACATCTGGAAATCGACCGTGTCAATTTCCTTCTTTTTCATGTAACTATTGTGGTTATTATGGACATGTACAGCATTTAAAGACATTAGGTCATGATGACGTCACCCAGGCGCCATTTTGTAAAATGCTATCATTGATCATATCATTATAACGAATCATTAAAAAAATCAGTCATATTTACAGGACATTATGTTAATGTCAACAGTCATTAGGACATGCCAACAAAGGTGCACAAAAGTTCACGCGCGCGTAAGCGCAAGTAAAAATTTAAAAATGCTCAAAATAGCCCAAGTTCAATTCTAGGCGGTGCTGCATTAGTTATAATAATAATAATAATAATATTCACTTATTTACCCAGGGTAGCCACTTCAGCTCGTAATGAACTGGTCTCCCAGCGAGCCCTGCATAACATAATGCTATTATTACCCCTCTCAATTTCCAAATACCGAGCGCCTGGCTAGAAGGCAGAGGGTCCTATTCTTTAAGTCTTTGGTATGACTCGACCGGGGATCGAACCCACGGTCTCCCGTTCATGAGGCAGGCACTCTACTGATTGCGCCAACATGTCCGGTTGAGCTTTTCCATTTGGCAAATTGGCAATTGTACCAAATGGCTATTGGACCAAATGGCAATTGGACAATATGGCAATTGGACCAACTGGCAATTGGACCAAGTGGCTCTTCGACCAAATGGCTATTGGACCAAATGGCATTGGACCGATTGGCATTAGACGACATGGCTATTGGACCAAATTTCATTGGACGTAGTGGCTATAAACCTTTTCAACGGATAACAGACGTGTTCGCGAAAGCCTCACAAGGTAATCAAAATTTGTGACTGTGTAATGAAGAACTTCATTTAATCTAAAATGCATATGATATGAAAATAATTCCACAGAAGTTAATGTTAAATTTCACATAGAGGTAAACTTTATCTGCACGGAGATAAGTTATGGGGTAGGAAATTCTAGGTTCTAATTCTCCTCAAAGATCTCACAGCCTTATATAAAAATTTTCATTTTCGACAAGCATCCAGTTATTATCTACTATAAAAACCTTCTCCTTTCTTCATGAAAGTTCACGTCTACTAGAACCATCCTGAATTATCTCAGTGTCATCTCTTAATTCCATGGTGTAATTGACACGTACACACAATACCTCTTATATTGTAATCTTCTTTGCCTGGTCAGACTTTTGTCTACTGAGTTCAACACAAGATCACTCTAGGGGAGACCGGGGACAATATTGTAACACTTTTTCCAAATTTTACTTATCAACTTTGTTATAGCTCAATACTTGCTTAAAACTAAGTAAAACGAAATGTGGATATCTTAGCTCGACATATGAATAGGTTTGGGTTAAGTAAAACTATTTATATTGAAGCCATTATCATTTAAAAACAAGAGGTCGAGTGTTACAATTGCCCCTGAAGCCTTGTAACGGTTTATGCCCATTACGTCCAATGGCATTTCGTCCAATAGCCATGTCGTCTAATGCCAATCGGTCCAATAGCCATGTCGTCTAATGCCAATCGGTCCAATGCCATTTGGTCCAATAGCCATTTAGTCCAATAGCAATTTGGTCCAAAAGCCATTTGGTCCGATTGCCAGTTGGTCCAATAGCCATTAGGTCCAATAACCACTTGGTCCAATAGCCATTTGGTCCAATACCCATTTGGATTAATTGCTTAACGAACCGTTAAAACTGTTTAAACTCAAACAGCACATGGAGCGATGAAATATACATGCTCTGTACACAGGTTACGTTTTTAGCGTGTTTCTGCTGGGGGTGGGAGCCTCTGTTACAATTGCCCCGTGTTACAATTGTTCCCGGTCTTCCCTACATTTCAGAATACTAAGAATTATTTACTGCTGTCACCGTATACTGCTTTCTATATATCTACTGATTAAGATGGACCCAATATAAGCTGAAAATTTTGCACTGCCTCATTAAATATGCGGCCTAAACAAACCTACTATCACATATTATTAATGGAGTGTTGTGACAAGACTTAATTGAGACATTTAGAAATAATTACTCTTTTTCTCTCTTGCATGGAACTAAAATTCTTAACTTTTTATATTGTTACACCAAACTGGTAATTTCTCATCTGCAATAATATAGTTATAAATTAATTGATAGAGGAAAATAATATCTCTCATAATTATTTTTTATGTAACATCTGGAATACTGGATCATCGTTAATATCCCTGTAAATTGTCCAAATGTATACTCATGACTATTTGACTATTGACACCTTGATGTAGACACCACAATTATTTCTCACAGATGGATATCATATGAATTAGGAGTACTTGAAAGTGATGGCAGAATTTTTGTTGGCGCCATTTTGGAATCCATCTTAGACTTTTAGACATAGTAGAAAACAAAATTTAGTAATCACCTTTCCGCATTGTATCCGCAAGATGTGTCAGCTGAATCCCGTCTAACGTCTTCACCAGTATATCCCTTGCCTCAGAATTTCGTACAGTCTTTAGCCATTCACAAAGCATCTTATATGCAACTTGCGAGATGTTACTATTTTCATTCTCGAACCGACTTAGTTGAGCCTCAGTGAATTCTAGAGCTAGACCAACTCTTCTAACGTTTATTGGATCCATATTGTCAGCAAGGAGATGCAGTTCACGCTCTGTCACATTTCCAGGACTGAATCGAATATAAAATGTAAAGAAAAAAATATGTGAATCACAGCGGTCCATCAAAGTAGCTTGTATCGTTTTCCATTAGTTTTCTTGGAAAGAATATCTTCTTATGAAAAAAATATCGTAGTATTTAATACAAAAGAAATTATGAGTTTTCGAAGATAACCAACTAACGAAAATGGATAAGGACCTATGCAAAAGGCCGACTGTTTTTAACTGGTCTTTTAACATTGTGGATTGTACGAGAAGGAAAAAGTGGGGTATAATAATTCTTATGAAAAAAATATCGTAGTATTTAATACAAAAGAAATTATGAGTTTTCGAAGATAACCAACTAACGAAAATGGATTAGGACCTATGCAAAAGGCCGACTGTTTTTTAACTGGTCTTTTAACATTGTGGATTGTACGAGAAGGAAAAAGTGGGGTATAATAATTCTTATGAAAAAAAATATCGTAGTATTTAATACAAAAGAAATTATGAGTTTTCGAAGATAACCAACTAACGAAAATGGATTAGGACCTATGCAAAAGGCCGACTGTTTTTAACTGGTCTTTTAACATTGTGGATTGTACGAGAAGGAAAAAGTGGGGTATAATGATTGCTAATGCTAGTAATAAGGACCACTCGTCATAATAACCGATGGTATACATAATAGTCAAAACGTGTAAGTTTCTATAACCAACGGTTCTGAGAGTACCTCACTTGCCATATATATTTTCTCATTTACACGATTTATGACATGTAAAGAAAAGGGCTTTTATTGACCTTAGGTATATGATTTGAGAAAATGAGCACTTTATCTACCTCCCTTTTTATACCGAAATTACGGCCACATTTGAGGAATTCAGAACAAAACGCCGCAACAACAAAGAAAGTTCATTTACCGAAAATCAACGATTCGTGTCAATGTGTCAATATATATAATATGGCTAGTGGCGACAGAGGGCCGTTGGTCATAATGGGAGTAGAGGATTGCAAGTTATAATGAAAATTTAGGGTCTCTAGTCATAATGTTAGTGGAGGGTCGCAAACAATAACGGGAGTTAAGAGATTGCTTACCAATATGGAAGTTGAGGGTCACTAGTCAATATCAAGTAAGAGGGTCGCTAGTCACAAATAACATTAGAAGGTCGGTAATGATTACGGTCATGTGTCACATGTTGGGGTATAGTAAAAGGGTGGAGGCATTACATTTTGGAGGGACAATTATTTCTTCTTTTTTTTCATATAGCATGACAATGATGTACAGTCATGAGCTGTGCAATAACTCATATTGTAAATAATTTATCAGGCTACATGTCTGAGAAGTTTCAGCTTTTTTATGCTCATAGTACTAATACAAAGCATGCGCGGATCCAGAGACGGACTTTTGGGTTAGGGTTAGGGTTAGGGTTACGGGGGGCGAAAACAGGTGAGGATCCAAGAAAATCGAATTGAATGCATTTCGGGGTCCAATTGTCTGGGGACAAAAGCGGCTCTATTATGTTTACGCATGGGCCCCGTAAGTTCATTGTGTGACTCCGGTCTGCGTCCGCTACTGGCGAAAAGGTACCTTAAAATTTGTTCACGTTATGCTGGACAGCCAAACACGTACACGAAATTTTTTTCACGTCGGCCTTCGGCCGTCAACAAATTTCAAACGTACTTCATAATAGGGGTAGGTCATCCTATCGTTCGGTCACGGAGAATTAACAAGCAGCAAAAAAACCAAAAAAAAGAAGAAAAAAGGTTATTAATATTTCAACGGGGTGCGTTCAAGAGGTATATGTACAAATGGTATGCTGTTTTTCCAATCTTACGGGGTGCACCCGCACCTTCCGCCCCCCCCCCCCCCCCCCCCCCCCCCCCGGCCTGGATCCGCGCCTGCAAAGATAACTTGAGTGGAGTAGGATAAGGGGTGGAGGATCCTACGGTGGAGGCACGTGTTGAAGCATAGGAAATTCCCATTTTTGTTACTTTGTTATTCTTTGTGGCGTTATATCTTGGCAGCCAATCGGTCTTATAGGTTGAGTGATATATCATTCTCTTCGGAATTTACCTGGTTTTAGATAAATGTGAGGTAGGTCTTTCAAAAGTCATTTAATCAATTAATTAATCAATTAGAACATACTTAAAATGCAATTTTATAACAATAATTTTTATTTTTTTTCCTCATTTGCTTTGCATGCATGTAGATACACAATTAAGTGGACACATATTACTTGCAATAAAATTTGTTTGAGTTGTAATCCAAATGTAAAATACAGGATTTCTGCTCTTTTGGGGCAATTTTTTCTCCTTTTGTGACACCCTGTAGCTCACTAAGAAAATGTAATTTTGTATTACAAGTTAATATTTTTTAAAAGCATAGGGTCTTATTAACACAATCCAAGATGATTCATTTCATTTGGTTCAAAGATTAAGAAATTATTTGCCAGTAAAATTGTGAAGTCTTTTAAACTATTTTTTCCTGTAACACTCTGTATAGCTTTTATGACACACCCTATACAGGCACAAAAATATGTTAATCATCTTCCTGTCAATCTCTGCTTTTAATATAATATTTTATCCATGTCTGACTTATTACTAAGAAACTAGAGGTGTTTGATTGTGACATGTTCATTTCTACAAATGTTTGGACATGTAACGCATTTCCACCCAACTCATGACATTTGGCCATACATGATAATCAGAGAAGAGGGTCTCCAGTCATAATCGAATAACAAGGTCTCTAGTCATAACAATGAAATACACGTATAGGAAAAACGGTGATTATCGTTTTGTATAGCTTATATGGTGGCACAAACAAAATGTTAGATACAAAACGATTTAAACGAGCAAAATACAATTCACTTGTATATTTCATGACATTCCTTATCGAGTAGCGTGGTTTTTTGTTTTTTGGTTTTTTTTGTTTTTGTTTTTTGTTTTTTTTAATGACGATACATTGCACTTCTATCACCTGTGCTCGCCCCCCCCCCCCCGTTCGCTTTATATTATCATGATTATGGACCATTCTTGGTCACGTGTGTGACCGAAATTATGCAAAATCTTGACTTTAATTGGCTATAACTCTAACAATTTTAAAAATATACTGATTTAATGTTTATATCATCGTAATATATTTTGTTGGCTATCATTTGTAAACATTTTTGATATTTACAATATGCATGTTCAAGGTCAGAGGTCAAAAGAAGTGGGTCACGTGTGTGACTTCACAGAACGGCATGATTTTTGAAAGTTCAATTTCATTTTTAAATTCCTGTGAGTTTAAAATGATGAAATGTTTCTTATTGCTGTGAGATATGCATTATGGACCTGTAACCAAAAATACCACTGGATAGGAGTCATCTCTGAAATTTCTTTTTTAATCTATTATTTTATATCGTGATGTCGGGTCACGTGTGTGACATTTTAGTGGGTCACGTGTGTGACCTATGGCAAATTTACAGAAAAATGAATATATTATGTATTATGCAATAAATGTACATTTCGAGCAATTACTATATCCGCTGTGGTAAAAAAATTTATGAACTCGACCCTAGTCAGTCAATGGGGTGTTTGGTAGCTGTAAAGACTGGGGGAGGGAGCGGGTAGGGACGGGGGGCCATGATGCCCCCTATAAGATCTTGGCTGTTGAGCGCGCGAGCGCGCCGAAAATTTGCACGATGGTAAGTGTGTGATGTAACCACAAAAAAGCACTGTTAATTTTCCCATAATAATAATAATCTATTTTATATAAATTAATTATGCTAATTTACGCATTGTATGAAGTCATAATTTTTGTTCTAATTGACCAACTACTGCTTCTGGAATGCTAATTAGGTGTTTGCATAATCTTTATAGGATTCCTAACAATTGTACTTGGAAAAAAATTTGATATCGAACTAAATTCCTTGTGTATTTTATTGTTTTATAAATTTCTTATGTATTTCCTTGTTTTTTTCGACCATTTGTTTTGTTTGTTTGTTTGTTCTTTTTGTTGTTTTTTTTGTTGTTGTTTTTTCGCAAAAATTATTGCAGAACCATTTGGAGCATAATAATGCTAAAATAAATTAATTTCAGGCAATGAAAGTGAACATAATCAGAATTTATGACCGCCCCCACCCAGCGGGTCACGTGTTTGACCAATGTGTTTGCTGATTAATAATCAAATTAAAACTTGTCATGGATTCATATTTAGTGAGATGCAAGGTATACATTAAATCTAGCTTTGATGAAATAATTATAATAATACCAGAGCCATGGTTAAGACGGGGCTTAACACTTTTTGTGTTTTCTGGGTACTTGTGTGTGACATTTTGAGGGCAGTTAATTTCCAGGGTTGATTATCTTAATATAATCAATTTAACAACATTATTTTTGGGGGTTAGATTAAAAAGGAATAGAGGTAAATAGTAATATAATGACAGTAATCCAAGTAAGGAAGTCAGCATATCCATTCCAGTCAGGGTTAAAAAAAATGATATTTTATTTACCGTTTTTCCATTTAATTATCATTTATGTTAATTTATGCAAATGAGTATGAACAATTGCAAAAATCACGAAAAAAATCAGTTCGTGAAACTTCAGACATTGCTCTATTTGAATATGCAGCTTAAAATCAAAAAGCAAAAATTTATTAGTCCCCAATAGGTTCACTTTTCAAAGAATGGCCGAATAGCCTGGTCCCTTTTTTTAAGGCTTGGTCACACACGTGACCCGTGGGTCACGTGTGTGACCAATTTCAAAGTTAATTAATAACTAAATTGAAAGCTGTCATGGCTTCATATTTGGTGAGATGCAAGGCACATTATATCTAGCTTTGGAGAAAAAATTGTAATAATAATAGAACCATGGTTTTTTGGGGGCGTTAACTTTTCGTGTTTTTGGGTCACGTGTGTGACATTTGATGGCAATTAATTTCTTTAGTTAATTATCTTAAAACAATCAATTCTACACCATTATTTTTCATTTAAATTTAAAGGAATGAAGTTAAAAAAGGGTATAATGACAATAATCAAAGTAAGGAGACCAGCATATACAATCAAGTCAGGGTCAAAGAAATGATATTTTACGTACCATTTTTCTATTCAAATTTTTTGCATGTTAATTTATGCAAATGAGCATGAAAAATTTGTAAAATTAAGATAAAAAATGCATTTCATGAAACTTCAGACAATGCTCTATATGAATGTGCAGCTTAAAAACAAAAAGGACAAACTTTATTTTTTCCAAAAAAGGTTCACTTTTCAAAGAATCGCCCTTATATAGTACCGTCGCACAAAAGTTGGTTGTCAGTTAGTTGTCTGTTGGTTGTCCGAACTTTGTCCGTTTTGATACACAAGCGCCACGCTGGTCATACCCGTACTGTGCAATCATGCAGCAGTCAAGTGGTTAAGGGGCACAATAATTTTGTGACAGTGTGAGATCCTCGGTGTGGGAGCGAAGCGACCGATCGGGGGAGAGTGTGGAAGGGGGATACCAGCCCCCTCACACGGCACACGGCAGTGACTGTGTATAATAAGTATTATATTAATCTAGTAATGCAATGGAATAGTGACTGCACTATAGGGAGATTTAAAAAAAACTAAAGTTATCTGTCTTTAAGTTTTTGACAACTTCGTTGTTAACCGCTGATTTTGGTACAGTCATGACAGTGTGAGTTTAACACCAAGGCCCCGTAACACAAAAGTTAGCAATTGATTGCAAATTTTGAAGAACTACTCTGATTGGCTGCTGGGCAGTATTTTGAACCAAAAGTGTGTGTAACAACAATCTTGATTGGCTATTGTCACTTTGCGATTGATTGCAAATCTTTGTGTTACTGGGCCCAGGGGTCCTTTTCTCAACACCAATACATGTATAAGTCTAACTTCTTGACTAAATCGGAGATAGTGATCATCTTATCCGCTGACCGTTTCATGAAGCCCTCTTTGCCAAGATCGGGGGCAACATGCTGACTAAATATTTATGATACCTCCGACCCGGTCATATCTTTTTTCGTCATTATCGGCGCCATGACGTGGGTAGATTGTCATTGCATGCAAAGGGGACTCGATATTTTGAAAATATGATATTCTGTAATCAATCGATAATAATAATAATAATAATAATAATAATAATAATGTAGTGGTACGATCTATTGACCGTTTTCCAAATTAATTAATTATGATAATTAATTGATTATAAAGTCAATTTTAAAGAGGGCGCTAGGCCACTAATTGTCAGTGCAAGGTTAGAAGGTTTCATAGGTTCATTTATTTAAGTTCGTTCACATTAATTTAAGGGATCTTATTATGTATGCACTATAATTGCATTGAGTCAGGAATCGTATTGAGCTATTTGGAGACGGTTCCTGCTTGAGCGGTAGTCGGCATTCATGACATTCGTACAGGTGCTATGTCGGTTAATTGTATTTCGGTTAACAATAGTAATGGTATCTTGTCCTATTCACAGCTTTTCCGGGCTCAAGGTTTTGGGGAATATTTTAATTAGCGTCCCCTGGCACATTTCTGGTCATGTTAGACACGCTTACTTTTGGAACCTAAAAGCACGTGCTCTATTGTTTATTGTGCAATGTACTAGAGAGGCGAAAGGGTGCGCGGTGCTTTCATTGGTTAGTTTGTTATACAGGAGGCGGGGCTTGTTGGACTCGGTAGCCATTTTATGTTTGAGCTTTCGAGTGAGCCATTTTATGTTAGAGCTTTCGAGAGCCATTTTTGTGTTCGAGCTTACGTTGGCCATGTTGAGTTAGGCATTTTGTTGCGGATCGAAGCATGGTTTTCGCGTCTTTATAAGCCCAGCCTCTGAGACTGTTTATATTTAATTAATGCACCTTTACCGCTTTGCTTGTGACTGTACGTGGAGTTCGTCATTTTATTTCTTCGTTATATATTTAATGAATACCAAACCGAACTTTACTTCAATGTGTCAGCCGCCATTTTGTTTCCTGAGTCCTATAAGCTGAACTATAATTTCCCCACCGTAATTGGAGACTGAACTCGGAGACCTTACTAGGAGTCTGTACTCTTATATTTGGGGATGGGGGTGAATTAAGCCTGAACCACCACTCGTTTGGACTTTTGAGTTTCGTACATCGTCATCGTTATCGTCGTCGTCATCGATTTTATTGGACTCTTGGCAAACGACGTAAGTTCAATTATTTTGACATTACAACATTTATATTGATCGGGCCTCCGGTACAGTTCAACTTTATTTGACGATCCCGTTACATGGTCCTAAACGCTTTGCAGCATACTGCTTCGTCCTTTTGATAGAAGATGGAGAAGTAATCGTCGAGATTTTGTTCATTGTGTGATTCTCTTCGGGTTATCGTCAAGGAATCTGCTGGTGCGTCGGTACGTTGTCGCAGGAATTTTGGATTTGAGTAGGTGCTATTGGGCAGTTCTTGAAGTGATTGATTGGAGGACTGGCAACCCCGAGTTGAACTCAATTGTCGCAGGAGTTATGGATGTGCAGGAAGTAGGATCTATTGGGCAGTACTCGAAGTGATTGATTGGATCCCTTTGAGCGATGTTTGGGCTTTAGGCCCTTCGCGGAATGGCAACCCTGAGTTTCAACTCAATTAGTATGTGCACCTATTAACTGCAGCTCATCGGAAAAGCGGTAGATTCCCGAGAAGATGTCAGAAGTACATACCTGTTTTCAGTGTGTATGTGTGTATGTTGCGATTATTACGTACTCCAGTCAATTTGGAATAGTACATCAACAGATAAAACGAGAAATACACAATGTTTAATTACCTTGAAAACTTATACGTCTCTCTTTATTTAAGAATACTGAGCAGCAAAGGCCTTAGATAGAATATTTATTACAAACCATTTAAACATGAATATTCATACACAACAAAAAAAGAAGGTGATCTAGGTTACATACTTTTTGGAAACTAGATCACCTTCACTAGAAACACTTTAACTCAGTAACTTTTTTTTTTTTTTTTAACCTTACACATGAATATTATCTTACAATGAGCCAAAATACTGTGCCTATAATATACGCAAGGATATTTATCAACACAAAAAAATCAAAGGTTATCAGACTAAAAACACAACGAAACATTCCAATAGAATAGCAGAATAGTAAAATATGTCAAAGGCAATACAAAACCTACATGATAATAATGACATTATTGTATCGACGATATGAGTAAACTACACAGTTGATTCAATCGGAACACGTAATTTCGTTTCCATGAATAATTAGGAAATACACCAATCCGTACTAGAAAACCGTTCTCGCGCCGCACACCAAGAACACAACTATTCATACAGTATTTTGCATTCTACAAACACGACATAAAAAGAAAAACTCATCTGGAAAAAACTGAATATTCATTAAAATGCCGCACAATAAACTCCGTCCATGGAACTCTTAGCTATGCCAGACACTCGCCTCGATAGTATGAAAGAATTTACAAAACTCATTAAATATGTCTAGTTTATGCCAAAAACTAGATCAATGGCCTTGCCCTGGTCTACATATGAAATACAAGTACAATAATGATATGAGAACATGACATACTAACAATTTTCAATTTGTGTACATTGTATGAAAAAGAAATAACTTTAGTGACTCTTTCCCAAGCAAAATATGTTGTCTGGAATAAATATAACAATAAACTGATCAATCTATACTGATTAAAAGAGACTATCATTCTCTTTTCAACATATTTATTACAGCAGATATTAAGAGTGCCAAGCATAAACTAATCTTCAATTCATTCTTATCCCCAGTACAAACATCATAATATAGAAGCAATATATAGTCCACCAATACCATAATGCACATCGAATATTGATTTTTTTTTTTTTTTTTTTTTTTAAGACAACTTTTTATACATCCATTTACCCTGTAAAAATAAAAAGAAAACATGGGTCAATAGTAAACACAGAACAATCTTAATCAACATATAATCTCATTGGGTTTTGTTAATGACACAAATATTCTATCCTTGTATAGAAATATTCTAGTTTCCTTGAATATAATGATAATTTATTTTGACATCTAACAATGTTTTTAATTTTTTTTTATTCACTTTTTTTAATATCTTGTGTTTTTTGTGTTTGTTGTAAACTGTTTCAATAAGTATTGACTTTGCTTAAACAGGGATCACTCTCAGAGCAAAAATGTTGAGTACAACCCTATTGAAACAATGCGAGGTTCCTATTTCTGAATCGCTCCAAGGAAACCTACTGGTCAAGTCTGTGAATATCAGTCAATTCTTTTTACAGTGTTGAGCAAAACCTCAAATGGCTAGACTCTGAGACTAAACCAAGACATTCTTTTTCAACTGCTGAATATCTACGCTGCGTGCAGTGTGCCAACTTTT
The DNA here is from genome assembly GCA_940671915.1 of Paracentrotus lividus. Taxonomy (NCBI): domain Eukaryota; kingdom Metazoa; phylum Echinodermata; class Echinoidea; order Camarodonta; family Echinidae; genus Paracentrotus; species Paracentrotus lividus. The sequence goes on from CALNVZ010003426.1 coordinate 52,493,569, forward strand.
TGGAAAAGTAATCCACAGGTTCTGACACCCATGGGATCCTCCTGGAGAGAACAGCATTAATTGACTCCCAAGTCATTTTGAATCAGTGCAAGTTGAAATGGTTTTTCAAGGTTCGGGAGTACATGCAAATGGCTTGGACCCAGCACATGCCATTCAATTTTTGAAATGCCTGTCTCACACATTTCAGACCAATCAAACCTCACCCCCTTTACTCCAAAGAAGGCTAGTGAGGGGGCGACAATGTCACAGAAGTTGAACAAACCGTTGGTAACACCTGCACATTCCAAGAAATCTAATAAGATTTCTTTTTGGATGAAGGGAGGGGTAGTCAAGAACAGCTTAACTTTCACCTTGAGGGTGTAATGTGTCCAAGTTCAAACTCATCTGAATGGCTTCACTATCAAATTACATCCTCTGTGCAATTTTTCCATGTCTCATCTAATGTAGAAATGAGCTCTAATCCTTGTGGTCCACATGATGCATCATTACACTAGGATATTTCTTTCCCTTACTCCTTTCATCGGCTTTCTCACCAATGACAGCGAGTTATCCTAGGTTCACCAGTGTATTGGTTGTGAATGTGAAACACTTTTTTTCTCTCGGCTAATCATTTGCCCATTGCGTAGAATCAATAAATTTCCCCCTCAATTTGGCAAACTTACCTCAACCAATTCGCCAACAGCCGACGACCCAAGAACTAATACACTAGTCCAAGCTTCTATCTCATACAGAAGGAACTGCGCCTTCCTAACCAGTCGTTGAGAACCTTTCAAACTGAAATCCTCTCTCAACTGTGAAGGTACCTCGCCTCCATCTCGTGTTTCGATGTAAGCAGGATGACTCATCAGCAATAAGCAACGGTTTGTGTTAGCAACCCTCTGTGTCTCTGAGTATTCGTTTAAGGCAACTCTTACCATAATCAAGACAATTGGAAATTAAGCATTATCTAGACATGAGAAACAAAAGCTTTAGAAATACTGCATATAGTTCCCATCTATGCTTATCCAGATAATTATTGTTATTGACCAAGCTTTTGTTAGTGTTTAGCAACTCCATCTCATTACATTTTCGACGCAACCAGCTGTCGACTGTCGGCATTACAACTAAAGTCCAATTCGGTAGATGTATTTTCATTTTTCACGATAATTTTTTTCCTCTAGCATTGGATCAGTGGGACTTGAATATGTCTGTCTTTTTACAGAAGATAACACAGTCCGTGTCTCTCAGCTCTCGACACGTCAACTTCTGAAATACCATCCCTCGATCTACATACCATAGTGCCCTCTGTGACCCTAAGATTCATATTCCTATCAGAACTATTACAGTAATCTCGAGCAGGGTACTTAACGTCTTATTAGTTGGTGACCTACCCCCTTATGTGTCAATTCATACCCATCTGCCAACATGGCAACATTTCTTACATTTCCGACAGGTGTGTCATTTACATAAGCTCTGATCTCTGGAGACTGCACCTCTTAAACTCATCAATTAGCATAACCTTCTCAAGACTCATATGTGGCTGATATCTTCAATGACCTGATCCATCGATCAAAAGCGATTTCTTTTCGACGAACAAACTCAACACAAGTTCCCCTGCCTCTCCTCTTGAGAGTACGATCTGCTGCCGGTTAAGCTTCCGGAATCATCTCAAATCTTTCGAAGAATTGCATCCTTCATTGTCTTGTAATCAAACGATTGATCAAAACTCAATGCAGAAACAACAGATTGTGCCTTACCTGAAATCACTTGCTGTATGAGCAATGCCGACTCTGATTCTGGCCACTCCATCCGTTTGGCCATCCTTTCAAACAAGAGAAAGAAAGAATCCAAATCATGTTCATCATACCTAGGAAGAAGCTTAACCCTAGCTGAAAAGTCAGATTCCATTGAACGTCGTTCTCTCAACTCACTAGACTGACCACCGGCACACCGGGTCATCTCCAAATCCAACCTCTTTCTTTCCATCTCTCTCTCGTGCTCAGCTGCCTTCAACTTATCTCGTCTTTCCTCGAGTTCAATCTTAGCTAACTCTAACTTTAAGGCAACATCATCATGTGTCGACTGACCAGAAACAACATCATTGCTAGGTCCATTAGCATCTTGTGATTTTTGTGCATTGTAAAGAGTTAGACTAGTTTCATCTACATGTGCTGATATCAAATCGACTAGCTCGGCCTTGCTTTTATTACCTGTAAGATTTAGCGATAACTTCATCCCTACCGCTTTCAAATCAACCTTGCGCAACGCCTGTAGCCTTTTAATAGACATCTGTTCACTCATGAACTTATCAACGTCAAAATCTGCCATCATGTAGTTATTGTAAACTAGATCTATATGCTACTTTCTCTTTATTAGCAACTCATGCACTGTCACACACACATCAACCAACCAGCAACTGTATGACACGAGTCATTGTCAACACACGACACGAAAATGATCGGTTGGGACTACAACCAGTTCTAACCAAACAGAAATCGAAAGTGCAAAGTTCGGCACCGCATTTCAGCTTTATGAGGCTGAAAACTCAAAAAACAGCTTGATAGTCGTTTGGACAAGCCCCCATATTACGTACTCCAGTCAATTTGGAATAGTACTTCAACAGATAAAACGAGAAATACACAATGTTTAATTACCTTGAAAACTTATACGTCTCTCTTTATTAAGAATCTGCACGCAAGGCCCCTTTGCAACATGAATATTTATTACAAACCATTTAAACATGAATATTCATCACACGATGTCTCCGTCATCTGCTCTTAGCTGGTTGACACCCTTCAACCGAACGCGTGCGAAGTTGGGAAGAGGCGGAGATTGAGGCGGTGACCTGGTCAACGCAGAACGCAAGCTCTACCAGCCAGAGGGCTGAACTTGAGGATCTCTGCCGGATGGATCAAGTTGGTGTTGAGTCAGCAGTTCGACGATAACCAATGAGTGTATATTATATAACACCAGCAATAAATGATGAGCATTATACTCATGGACACTTTACATGTAACTGATGCTATGAACATTGAACAATGACTTTGAATTTTACCCCTTAATATTTAATTTAAAATTAATATGTCCCTCTGATAAAATTGATGTGAATGATGAGATATTGGAATGTCTAGTTGGTATCGACATGATATTGGTATACTCGTAGAATAAGCCTGAATTGCGATTTTGGCAGTGTTAGTTATTATTTTACCCTGTAAATTCTACCCCTGTAATAAACTCTTTAATTAGGTAAGATTAACTACTAGGATCATATTAAATACAAATCACCAGTTTATAAAATACCACGGCATGATCTGACATAATACCTATCACAAGTAGGGGAAGATGAATGACCCCGTCCAGCCGTTGGGTTTATAAATGTTATGAATATCATTCAACTGATTAAGGTAATTAGCTAAAATTTAAATTGACCTTATAAAACATTTTTTTTTAATAAGATAAAATATAAATCTATAATATCTGGGTTTTAGGTACTTAGATTTGTTTAGGGGATACTTGTGAAAGTTTTAATCATAATATAATGATTTAATGATAATCGAGAACAATTAGGTGCTTATTGGTCAGGGTTTTTCCAAAACATTGTGGTAATTCGACGGATCCCCATCTTTCTAGCCGGCTAAGATTATATTGTGTGTCTGAATATGGGAGGCTGTGGTATTGAAAGTACTCTAGCTCTCAAATCACCACAGGCAGACACATTGTATTTCTGATTCCGGTAGTTTATGGAGTCCGTTAGAATTGCTATAACTAGGATAACCTTATTGAATTTCGAGATAAGAAATATTAAATTGTATTCGTGGATATTTTGGTTTCTAATCGTATTAAGAATATAACATTTGTAGGTCTTTATGTGGATTACTTTGGATAGTTGGCAATTGTTGAATAGATATTCTTTTTAAACTCTGATTGATAAAGTGGTCACTAATGTTTAAATGCAACTTTAAAATTTTTCGGCTGGATCTTTTGGGGGTTGTTTAACATTGAACTTAATTGGGTATGGACATGTCTTTTTAGGCTGGGCGTTATTATCAGGACTATGGTCGTATGAAGTTATTATAAGGGCTTATGTGAGATAAAGCCACTGATACGGAGATCAGTGTGTATAGCTTTATATACACAACAATAAAAAGTAAGTCCCCCCCCCCCCCCCCCTAATGAAAATGATGTAACTTTTGAACCAAGAGGAGTTTCACAAATGTTATTACGTGTGATTGTAGGTAATTTTATCAGCTTCCATTTTGGTGAATTTTACTGAAATTCGTTAAGTCATGCTTCAATGAGCACAGTCAAAAGGCAAAAATGTCACTTTTCGAAAGTCACTAGGTCAGTGTCATAACTTTAATTTAATAAAATTGGAACAAATTCAAACTTTTAAACAAAAGATATGTTCAGGAGTGTTGTTGCACTTAATTTTTACACGTCGAACGTCTTTTGCATTAAATTTCACGGTGGGATGAACACGTGGTAAAATCTGCAAAAACTGGATTTTTTACACATTTTAACTTTTAAAAATGATCGATTATGACGGATTATGCAATCAGGAAGAGTGTTTTAAACAATATTCATCAATTCACGGTTGAATGAACACTTAATAAAAGTAAAAAAAAGAGGATATTTTCAAATTCCTTAGGTAAGTATTGTTCCATTTTGTGTAATAAAATCATTTTATCAACATTTTTTTGTTATATGTATGTCATATAATTTTTTTCAAATGATGCCATGGCATTTAATTAAAATGTTACGCCTCAATGAACATGTGATACGTAAAAAGCCATTTTTTCGTTTGTTGACTAAACTTCAATTGCTTACTTTCGATAATTGGAACAGACCTTCTTGGATAGTTCATTTGATTCGAGTTTCACGAAAATTCCAGTATTTTATGCTTCAGTGAGCAGAAGTTATTAGAAAAATATGTAAATAAGAAGGAATTTCAGAGCTTTGGCCCCACCCCGTGCCTTACCAGATTCTCAATTTAGCGTTTGTTCCTGTTAGTTAGCACCACACTGAAGTTGTGTGCCAGGTTTAGTGAAAAAACTCCCAGTAGAATTAACAAAAATCATCAATGAAATTAAGCCGAATTTCAATTTTGTTAAAATTTTGATTTCGTCTCCATTGACATTGTGTACAATCTCGAAGCAAAAACAAGTCCCAAATCAACATGCTGGAACTTTTTAACAAAAAGGTGTTGGGTAATATCATTTTGCGATTATGTTTATACACTCATCGACTAACTTATGTGCGAAAATGAGATAAAACCTTTGCGTCATGCATGAATAAACACATGTTAAAGGCAAAATTGTCATGACAAAAGTCACAAAATTCACCTTTAAAATGTGCTCACTCGTCCATGACTCGACGAATAGTGCTCATTTTCTCACAAAATGTGTCGATAATGTTGATGATAATATCTGATGGCAATTCTTTAAATAAAATTGTTGGATTTTAATATTTTTGGAGGCCTAAACATAATTCTTAAAATTGTGCTCACTCATCCATGAAAAATATTAAAATGTATCGGGATTGGTGTTGGATGATCAAATTTTGGATGATAAACCCATCAAAACAATTAAACACAAGGTAAAAAGAAAATTTTACAAAATTGTTATTTTTACAGCCTCCAAAATGACCCTTGTGACTTTTGAAAATGTCCATTTTTGCTTTAAACGTCGATCACTCATGCATGTCTCAAGTGATCGATGTCATTTTTCACAGAAGGTACTCAATAAGTGGATAAAACTTCCCTCTAAATTATTGTACTCAAAACAAGCTCGTTCAAAAGTTACATCATTGTGATTAGGGGGGACTTACTTTTTTTGTTGTGTATAGAATGGGAGGTTGGTCCCATTGGAAGCTAAGTTATTTGTAGGTTGTGTTTGTGTAGAATGCTGGTTAGCCTTTGAAATATTAGTCAACTCATAATGCCATGGATATTAACTCTTTAGATAAATTCATTTATGCTCGTTTTTATACATATTTCACATGATATATGTATTTCATGCTATATATATTATGTATGCTCTGCTGGTATACGGGATTTATATATGTATTTTATATCATATATGTATTCTTGGTCAGTATACATGTTTTATATTATGCATTTCATACTACATACATGTACGTATGCTTTGATGGCATACGTCTGTTAGTTTTTGTTGGCCGTGTTAATATTCATGAGTAAGGTGTCTGTGATGTTATAGGTAGATATTGACTTCGCCATCGTTTGAGGGAGGACGGGGACACCGGCTCCGGATCCATGTAGAAGTACATGGTGTCCTATAATTCTCACAGACGAATACTTACTAATCCATGCTTCTTGTACATATTGTAAATATTTTCCATATGAAAAAATGGAACAGATTTTGTTTCCTTATTTTGCTTGGAAATGATAATTGTGAGAAATGACAAAATTAAGCTTTATTTGTGGATAGTTTTGATAACTGAGGGCATTTTTGATAACTGATAGCTTAGGGTGATGTTTATCACAAGTAGGAAGGATGGAGGTTGCCGTCTACTGGAGTTAGGGCATGCATGAAATTTCGAGATTTTGCATTGCATTTTAGTGGATGTTTCAGATTACTTGCGGTTTGGTCCGGGCAGGATTATAATGATCTTTTTAGTATTATCATTATCATAAGGCATGCTGTGTTTGAATGTTCATGTGTAAACCCGGGCAGGGTTATAATGTTTTTGGTATTAGGTGTAAAATGTAAATATTTTTGAGAGTTGTAGTCATAGTTGCAGCCAGGTATGCGTATGTGGCTGTCCACTCTTCGTCCACTCTACTGGGGAGTATGGATGTTGTCATGGGAGGCCTTTATTGGCCAACACATATTTTTTTAAGAGGGGCGGGGGTCGTTCTGCACTGCTATATTGATACAATGGGTCGCGGATTGGAAAAAAAATAAAAAATAAAAAAACAACATTAGTAAAAATAATATTTATATTAATTGTTCTTTTGCGGTCTCCAGGCGAAAGACCGCTTTAGTAGGGGAGATTGTAGTAGTACGGTCTATTGACCGTTTCCCCTATTAATTAATCATAATATAAGTCAATTTTAAAGAGGGCGCTAGGCCAATAATTGTCAGTGCAAGGTTAGAAGATTTCATAGGTTTATTTATGTAAGTTCGTTCACATTAATTTAAGGGATCTTATTATGTATGCACTATAATTGCATTGAGTCAGGAATCGTATTGAGCTATTTGGAGACGGTTCCTGCTTGAGCGGTAGTCGGCATTCATGACATTCGTACAGGTGCTATGTCGGTTAATTGTATTTCGGTTAACAATAGTAATGGTATCTTGTCCTATTCACAGCCTTTCCGGGCTCAAGGTTTTGGGGAATATTTAATTAGCGTCCCCTGGCATATTTCTGGTCATGTTAGACACGCCTACTTTTGGAACCTAAAAGCACGTACTCTAATGTTTATTGTGCAATGTACTAGAGAGGCGAAAGGGTGCGCGGTGCTTTCATTGGTTAGTTTGTTATACAGGAGGCGGGGCTTGTTGGACTCGATTCACTTAAGCATTACCGAAATTGATATATAGGCGAAGCTTATGTGTGGCTCGGTAGCCATTTTATGTTTGAGCTTTCGAGTGAGCCATTTTATGTTAGAGCTTTCGAGAGCCATTTTTGTGTTCGAGATTACGTTGGCCATGTTGAGTTAGGCATTTTTGTTGCGGATCGAAGCATGGTTTTTCGCGTCTTTATAAGCCCAGCCTCTGAGGCCCGTATTCTGTTGCGGTGTTTAGAGTTGTGCTGTCGCACGAAAATAGTAAGGGTAATGAGACGAGAATGCAACGCTGATCTTTGCACGCTTCTCTATGAAGCGTCAGTGAAGCGTGCGTCCTATCGTACGAAAGTAGATTCAGATGACGTCATTCGGGATCATTTATGTACAACATTTCTAAAGAATTCTAAACTAGGGGTATAGGTGGTTTAGAATTTGATATGGCTTTGCGGGTTTTATGTCGGAGGAAGCTAATTTATCTATTTTCTCGTTAACTTGAAGTTAAATGTTGTTAAAACTTTGTTTAATAATGAGGTTCCTTTGTCGCATTAATGGATATTCTTGTGCTTTACTTCGCTCGGGTTAGTATCATTTATTGCATGTTTTGTAAATTTGGTATTAATAAACATACGCGATTAATGTCAATGAAATCCAGACTGCAGATTCTTCAAGTACCAAACAAATTACAAGTGTTAACACAAATAATTCAAGAATATATGAAGTATTTATGTATTATATTTGGGTTTGAGTACCTTGAGCTGATAATTATTCTGTACGAACAGGCTACGAAGACATAGGAAGCATGGTATATGCTTAAAATACTGTATTTCTAATTAAATTAACTCTTATAAATTGGATATTAGCGAATCAAGTCACTTGTGCATATACAATTTCACCAATTTGCTTTTAACTGCAACACTAATGACTGGAACGGATTTGAACTTAGTTTTGTCTAATTTGAGAATGGTTGAAAATTATGGATTTGAGATTCGCATTATTTTTGTCAAGTTTCAGAACACGTATTACCTCCAAATGATTGTAACACGTCTTCCCTATCCATTAGATACTTCCCATTTTATCTATACCTACCCATTTCCCAAATGTTTTCCGTTTTGTAGGGTAATGAACAACCTGGTTTTTTTAATAGTAGGCCCTAAGATTGGTGTCCAACTTGGGAGCCCTGTTTAAATTTTTTCAGGCAAAGCTTGTTCTGCGAGGAATACGACATTATTTTCATTTTTGCATCACGCTTCCTATCGTGGGAGGCGTGTGGGGCTTGGGGGAAGTGAGGTGGGAGGACCAGAGAAACTTTTTCTTACTGGTTTATGTATTGACATGCCGTTCTCCCAAAAGTTGGAATTACAATAGTAAATTCCTTCCAACATTGCGAAGTTCCTCGGAGAAAGAGGTTCCGCCAATTCTTGCACCTTACTTTCACATTCATGCAGGAAAACTAATAAAATGATTGAGGAGCGACGTGCTCCCTGGATGTGTCCACTAGCCCCAGGCGAAGAGAAGGTCCCGCGCCGACGAAAACAATTCATGAGCCATTAATAACTAAAATAAACTTTTTGGATCCAGAAGCAGCCATATTGTTGGTATTTTGATTCATATCACATTTTACTCTTTTCTTAGTAGTATTATTCAGCCCTCTTTTGGTCCCGACCGGAGGCCAAGTCTAAGCTACTATGTTGTCACACGTCCTCCTTCTCTCAATGCGTAAAGAGGGATTGTTCATTCGGCCCAGCGTTTATCTGAAATTATATCCCCGGGCAAGGGGGAGATAAGTCTCCCCTTAATCCAAGAGAAATCGCGAGAGCAAGGGGGGACACGTCGCACCTCCCCGTCCCACGACGTCTTCCCTAACCCGTCCCCGCACGAGCCGTTTCTGGGATGTCTTCCCGGAAATTGCTAAGCAGGTGCTCTGTGACACAGGATTATTTGCCTTCCCTCCCTGCGACAGAGTCGCGTCACAAAAAATATATTTATACTCGGACGACGTCCTGCGTGAGGATGAACGTCCAAGTCGCGGGGGTACAAAGTGAGGATAGCCTCCACCTCAACTATGGTGGTAATTATCCAGAGTATTTGCCAATGAGAACTGAGAAAATACCTGGCAGGTTACTCCCGAGGATACATAGGTCGGGATCCGCAAGAGAGGACCGCTTTGATACGGTTTTGATTTTTGTCGGGGGAACAAGAAATTTGCTTAAAGAAAGTCTGGAGCCTACCGCAACATACTGCGGAAACACGTCTCATGATCTCCGCGATTAATCTCATGAGTCGAGGGAATAGAAGCCATCTCATTGCCAGTTGAGGAAATAGGGTGTCCCTTTCGCAATGAGATTTGATTTTTTCATTGAAAACTTTTTGTGGTGAACACCAACCGATTAAAACCAAAACTTAACAAAAGTAAGGTTTCTTTACTCTACAAAATGACAAACTTGGGGAAAAAATGGGGTTTTTTTTTGTACTCTCCCACCTTCAAAAGGACCATAACTCTGTTGACCCTTTTTTACAATATGGGGACGTAAGCAATGTTTTCAAAATTAAAGCTGAAATGAAAGTTTTTAACGTAATATTTAGTAAATGAACAAGAAAATAAAAACCCTTAATAGACTTTTTGTGGAAAGTAAATGGACCTTTTAACTTTCGGTTTACCTTTTTCCTTTAGGAAGACACTGTATTATAACTAAGGCGGCCCTTTTCCTTGTGGGGTGTGAAAATCACGGTGGGACCCGTAACCGTAAGCCAGGTTTCTAGAATATGATTCCAAGGCTATTAAATTAATAAATAAATATAATTAACCGCTGAGACCAAACCGTTTTGTACCTGTTTTTATTGGGCCCGTCCACCAACTCGTCGTCTACGGGGGCAACCGTGCCCATCAACCTGTAAGCCTGCCGTTTGCCAATGGTACATGCATGCCCAGGTCCGTTTGAATCAACCTTTCTCGGATTCCTGCGTTTCTGGTTAGTAAGGGTTTATTTGGACCATAATTTTCCTGCACAGTCGTACATGCAACGGTGCCTGAAGAAGGTACCCTGTGCTTGGCACGATTTTTTTCTACGAAATCCCCATCCGTAAGGGAAGTTGCCACGTCGAGGTACGCGAAGGTTTGGACGCTGGCAAAATTACAGGAAGAGAAGGTAGGAAAAGGTAGTGGGGGTGGTTTGGGTAACAACAAAGACTTGGCGATTGAATTAATAAATGGTTTAACGATTGGAATTTTTTTTCTTGTATAGCCTTCCCATTTTTAAGAAACAAGTAACACGTCATATGATTAAGTTAGGGTTAGGGCTAGGATTCAGGGTTAAGGCAAAATCAACGTTTTTTGAGCATCCTGTCCCCCATGATTTGAAGGGGTACAGTCGAGAAAAAAATAAATCGTAAACTTATTAATCGTGTCGGACTTCTGTGCACACCCCACCAAGAACCTTTCATGCGGGAAAGTCCACATTGTTTAGTAGGCCTATAATGAATTTATCCAAAAGCTTTTCCAATCTTTAACCCTCTTAAGAACATCCGGTTTATTATTCCGTCCCTAGACCATTTTTTCTTGGAATTGAAAAAAAATTTCAATATCCTTGGCCATGGCATTTTTTGGGAAAATCTTGTTTCAATTACCTCGAGCCCAATTAACGAATTGCCGAAAAACGTTTCTTTGAATTTGGGAGCACAACTTGGGTCCCGGAATATCATATGGGCGGTTGGGTTGGGTTAAATGGTTTTGTTTTTTATATTTCCGTAAAATCGAAAATTCATGTAAGAAATGAAAAGTAAAGATCTGGACAATAAACAACAACCTTTTTTCAAATGATGGTGTTTTATTAATAAGATGGGAAAGGGCGGGGGGGTGGGCGGGGGCGGGGGGTTCTAACCTTCAACCAGGAGTTGAACATTTCTTGACCGTGAATCTTGGTGTGTGGTTCTTTTTCTGTCCGGGTGGGAGTTACTGTCTCTTGATTATGATACATTAAACAATTATCCGGGACGTCTTCCGTAGTGTTTCGAGTTCAAGAGACTCTATTCTTCTCCGGGGTCGACGTGCAACATCACACAACTATACGCGTCCATAAATTTCTATACAAGTAGGTAGAAAACACCTATTAATCATTTTTTCAAACTGAAAATGTTAATACTAAGTGTGTTCTTGTCACAGACATACATGTGGAATTAATTACAATGGGCACTTGGACATAAAAATAGGCGCCGCACTCGTTTCCTATTTTGCAACTCTACTGATTAACGTGTGTTGCTATGTGAGACAAGAAACGTGTTTGTCAGTGATAGCTACAACAGTTATGCAAATTGGATTCAAAATACTAAACGAGTAGTTCATTCAGGCAATAATATTGGTTCCGCCCTGAATCTGAAACCTTTGTCCGTTGTCATTGTGCCATGTCAGCCATAACCTGGAACCGCTAAGCTTCTCAAAGAAAAGATAATCCGTGCTTTGATAATATACCTTGTTAAGCATGGATTACATTTTTCATCACAATAAAAGAATTTCCCGCTCCATTTCAAATATAGCGAGCATACATACATACAACATGTACAAAAAAATACACACAAAAAGAATGGAAACAAATTCCACCATTCTTCAAAGGTCCATATCATTTATAATTATTTGATAGATGTAGGGATTTCGACGCCGAGTGGATATTGTTAATGAACATTGACGTTTTATTGTTTATGTTGGCTCTGTAAAGAGTTGAATATTTAAATAGTGGAAAATTTGCATTTCACCCCTTCCCATTATTACAACTTTTGCCCCTCCCAAATAAGAAAAACAAAAACAAAAAGACAAACAAACATACAAAATAGTAATAAGGAAAAGATTGGTGCGCATGCACCTAACGTGAGACTTTTGCGCATGCATGTAGCGTGATATCGGAATCAAATTCAACGTTTCATTGCTTTTGGCCAAATATGGACACTTCACATTTGTGAAAGAAAAAATTCGTGGAGCTATTTAGGAGATTAATTCAAAAGAATAAAACTCCCTTTCCACCTCCCTGGTTAATTGTGCCCTTCCCAGGCCACTGAATTGTTAATGAATAAGACGTGATATTTAAAAATGCATGACAAGCGACAATGCACAACACTCGGCAGTCAAAGGATAAAGCGGCTACAAACAATCATTGTTGCGTAATTATTTCAATGGATTTCCGGTTTTATCTTGTGCATTTCAGTGCACGAGAAACTTCCAGCTGTACAGAAGTTGTACACGTTTGGGAGGTTTTTTTCGTGCTGGGTGTTTTTTCTCGTACGGTGCTATTGTTCGATTCTATTGTCAATTGCCGTACAACTCTAAACCACGTAACAGAATACGGGCCTGAGACTTTATATTTAATGCACCTTTACCGCTTTGCTTGTGACTGTACGTGGACTTCGTCATTTTATTTCTTCGTTATATATTTAATAAATACCAAACCGAACTTTACTTCAATGTGTCAGCCGCCATTTTGTTTCCCGAGTCGTATAAGTTAAAGTATAATTTCGCCACTGTACTTGGAGACTGAACTCAGAGACCTTACTCGTAGTCTGTACTCTTACAATAATAGTAATAATAATAATAATAATAATAATAATTCCATATTGGTTTGCTCAGAAACTAGAAAAAGAATTTGGTAGAACGTATTTGATACCCCCGTCACACTGAGCCCGTTCCTACTACGTCCTGATAATGCCGGATCCACCCCAGAACAATACTAAATCGTTACCATATCGCTGTAAAATTCCTTCCGACGGGCCTGAATACCTCCAATATTAGGGTGCTTTCGCTGGACTACGGAGGAGCTAATCTTGAACGTTAGCATTATGAAAGGCTTTATTTTCAAAATAGCTCAAACCCCAAACTCCTGCATACTGTTAGTACAGGAAAAAGAGTGTGTAAAACTGGTATTTGCAAGAAACGGCTGGCAAGCGTTTAAATTACAAGTTTTCGTGTGCACAAACGAGGGTTTCCCCTAGCTACAAGAGATAGCTCCCCGTTGTCAAAATCTACAACGCTGTTTTGGGGAAATGTACGTTCTCCCGAAACGTAGAACGTATAGGTTCTCAGCGGAGAACGTAAGTCAGCTATAAGCCAATAAGCGAGCGCTTTGATAGGAATGTATACAGGCATTTCCCCCTTTGCTAAAACATAAAAGAAGCATACTTTGATTTGACTAATCATAAAGGCTTGGCGGTAGGTTATTTCTTTTCATATCAGCAATGTTTTAGGTCAGCTGTTATACGCATAGACGCATTTGACACAATAAAACCTTGGTATGAAAAAAAAATAACTAGGTATCCCCAGTAAAATAGCCTTTGAATTGAATTCGTATTGCAACAATAGACGTTGAAAATATAGCCACTGCCGCGCGCCATTGACATCTTTTATGCAAGATGACAAAAGCGGGGTTTGATCGCATTCTGCATACTTCGTAAGTTCTTGTCTCGTATACAGTGCGTCCCAAGAAAGAGTAAACCCAACTTTCAGACCCTCATATTAAGATTGTATGTCTTATGTGTTTAATTATTAGGGATTTGTATTTCTTTATCAAATTATCATGACGAAGAGTAAGGGTAGTATTTCACTTCGCAGAAACTACTTTGAAAATATATATGAGACGGATTTGGGCCTACTTTGAGACGGTTTTGAAACTACTTGGAGACGGTTGTGAGAACTATCCCGGAGACATCTCCTCATACTCCTCATACAGTTTATGAAAATTGTCACGGAGACGTCTCCGCGACGGAATAAAGTATTGGAGACGTCTCTAATACTTTTTATCAGTCGCGAAGACGAAGTGAGATACCTCAGTACCACACTTGTACCTGTTCTATCATGGATGACTGAGCACTTGAATTTTTGTCAACTTTGTTGAGTGGTGGTGGGGAGGAAGGATACAGACTGGCAAAGGTGAGGACTCATGGTTTTCTACTCATGATACTCAGATCCTGTCAAGAGCATAGATCATAGTACTATCGCTTTTATGGTGGCGTTCCAGGGGATGGAGGGGAGGGGTGGCATAACCAGTACCTTCAGAACCTTGGGCACTTTCTTCCAAGTTTTGCCACAAGAAACCCTGGCTTCTGAGCATTTCTTCATTGTTTTAGGTCAGTCCTCCTGGGTCTATTCATTCATTAAAGGGACAAAATATTTAAAAGAATAATTAATTGCAAGGGTTGCTTTTGCTCAAACTTGGTATAATATACTATCAGACAAATTTTACGATTTTTCTAAACCTAAGTGCTCAGTCGACCGTTACAATGCACTTGTACATTTGGTATGATTGGATATAGAGTGACTATTTATGATGAAATAAACATCAAAGTCACAAAACATTTCAATGTGACAAATGCTTTTAAAATTAGTTGTTTTTTTCTGTGTCGCACTGTATATCAAATCCCTATATACCGATTGAATCTTCCTTGCAACAATAGACGTTACAATGTCTCACAAGCCAAAGGGAACATGTGCGGTTACCATTGGAAACTTTTATTCAAAGTTATTGAAGAAGATAGAAAAAGAGGGTTTGCAGGCATTTTTAAAATAGTGCCCTCTTTTATGCTAACGTTCTAGATAAGCTCCCCGTAGTCCTGCGAAAACACCCTACTTACTCTCGGTTTCCCTGAGCTCTGAATATGTTTTACAAAAGACAAAATCTATACACTACCAAAAAAAATTAGGTCCCCCTAATCAAAATGTTGTAACTTTTGAACGGGCTTGTCTTGAGCACAATAATTTGGGAGGACTTTTCTACAAAAAATATTGAGTACCTTCTTTAAAAAAAAAAAAAGGACATCGATCCCTAAAGACATGCATGAGTGATTAACGTGGAGGGACATTTTCAAAATTCACAAGGGTCATTTTTGGGTATGTAATGAATACAATTTTGTAAGATATTCTTTTTACCTTGTGTTTAATTATTTTGGTGGTTTTATCATCCAAAATTTTACCGTCCAACATCAATCCCGATACATTTCACTATTTTTCATGGACGAGTGAGCACAATTTTAAGAATTATCTTCAGGCCTCCAAAAATGGTAAAATCCAACAATTACATTTAAAGAATTGAAATCAGATATTATCATCAACATTATCGATACATTTTGTGAGGACGTGAATACTATTCGTTGTGTCAAGGACGAGTGAGCACACTTTAGAGGTAACTTTTGTGACTTTTGTTATGACAATTTTGCCTTTGACGCGTATTTATTCATGCCTTACGCAACGGTTTTATCTCATATTCGCACATAAGTTAGTCGATAAGTGTATAAGCATAATCAATAAACGACATAATTCAACACCTTTTTGTTAAAAAGTTCCAGCATGTTGATTTGCGGTTTGTTTTTGCCTCGAGATTGTGGTAAGGGTGGTACTACCTAACACTGAACAAACGCTAAATTGAGAAGCTGATAAGACATGGAGTGGGGCTAATAGCTCTGAAATTTCTTATTATTTGGATATTTTTCTAATAACTTCTGTTCACTGAAGCACAAAAAAACTGGTAATTTCGTCAAACTCAAAACAAATGAACTATCCAAGAATGTCTGTGAGAATTATCCAAAGTAAGCAATTTAATTTTGGACTACAAACGAATAAACGGTTTTTCACGTATCACGTGTTCTTTGAAGCGTGGATATTTAATAAAATGCCATAGCATCATTTGAAAAAAATTATTTGACATACATGTAACAAAAAATGTAAATAAAATGATTTTATTACACAAAAATACTTACCTGTGAAATTTGAAAAATATCCTTTTATGTTGTTATTAAGTGTTTATGCAACCGTGAATTGATGGATATTGTTTAAACACTATTCCAGATTGCATATTCCGTCATAATCAATAAGTTTTAAAAGTAAAAATGTAAAAAAAAAAAAAATGCATTTTTTGCAAATGTCCATCCAACCGTGAAATTTAAAGCAAAAGTCGTTTGATGTGTGCAAAAACCCTTCTGAACATATCTTTGGTTCAAAAGTTTGAATTTGTTCTAATATTATTGAATTAAAGTTATGAAACTAACCTTGTGACTTTCAAAAAGTGACATTTTTGCCTTTTGACAGTGCTCATTGAAGCGTAACTTAACGAATTTCAGTAAAATTCACTCAAATGAAAGCTGATAATTACCTACAATCACATGTAATAAAATTTGTAAAACTCCTCTTGGTTTTGATTAAGGGGGGATAAAGGTCATAGTGATCATAAAAATTGAATACAGACCACCAAATTTGTACTCACGACGAATTAAATGTCTAGTTACATTTGTTAGTAATATCAAATTTAATGTGCTTACTTGGGATCTGGGCCAGGGTTTTGTTCTATATCACCGGATTTCAGGAGCAATATGTTGGTAATGTCTGAACACTGACTCATTGTGTTTTCATCTGCTTCACAACTGGTTGAAAGCGTTCTAGTGACTGAAGAGATCGGTGATTCATGATATTCCTCCACCTCCTTAAAATAGAACGAAACAGACGGAGAAAAACAGATAGAACATTGAATAGGGTGCATGCAGGTAATATGGGCCAGCAGGTAATATGGGCCACCTGAAGCAAATCATGTCGTGGCCGTCGACCGGTGACCGATGACCGGTGTGAGCACCATAATGTTGTTCATATGAACTGTATACGAGAATATATCGTCGTGAGAGCATCTGATGGCGAAATTTCTCTGAGAAAATTGCTGAAAACCAACAAGGTACGTAAAACATACGGCATTTTTTTACCCTGATGTAAAATTTTATATTTCACAGAATGTGGTGGTGAAAGAGTGTTTGAGGGGGTAACCTCAATTGTTTTGTATATTTAGTAAGCTTATAGTTTTATTTTGATCATACTAGCATGTACAGGTTAATTTGTTGTAGTGAGGGGGGTGCAATGTGACACTGAATGCTTGCCTGACACGGCAACATTAGTGCAGGTAATATGGGCCATCCAAAATGGCGGAAATGATTCTGGTACTCAGTATTGGGATGAGGCATCAATCTGTTTGCTACGATTTTTTTTGGGGTATTTTCACAGTATATAATTAATATAAATAACTTATTGTAGGCCTTTATTGACTTGTATAATGAAAATAATATTTAGATAAATATTAAAAAAAGAAATAATATAAAAAATACAAAACAATGAAATATATTGTCAAAGTATTTACTGAAGGGTCTTATAATTTCAAATGATATCTTAAAGTTAATGATTTTCAACATCTTAAGCAAATTCCAGACATGGTAGAGTCATTGTAGTTTTTAACACATACATTAAATACATGTGCCCATATTACCTGCACATGCAGGTAATATGGGCACTTTGGTAATGACGTCAACTTTTGAATATTGCAGACAGGGGGGTTGGTGATAATTGTTTTTCTTCACAATAAAAGTTAGAGCAGTAGTTATTGATTCATATAAACAAAGATTAGACTGTGTTCATTTTGCAATTTTATGCAAATTAGGCAAATGAGCTTAGGGTACTCATATTACCTGCATGTACCCTAGAATGATCGTAAACATTTTAAACCATTCATATTTATTTCACTTTCTTGTTCGTAAAAGGATTGATTGATTGATTCATTCATTTATTTATTGACGGCAAAAAACCAGTTCAACTGCTTTGGCTGTTTAACAATGGGGCCGTTCACAATACAATAAAGATACAGAGTAATCACATAAATAATAAAACTAAAACATAACATGAAATGGAGATATCAGTATAAAAAACACAAAGTAATTGATACAACTTCAATTTTATATACACAGATAATAAAGTTTTGTGAGTAAAAACAAATAAGATAAAATAAAATTTATTATATCCTCACCATCTCTCAGTTATGGACTATAGTCTATGCATAGTTATTCTTGGTCAAGAGTTTCGATTTGAAAATACCAATACTAAAATACCAAAACTAGAGTATTGGTATTTTCAAATACTAGAGTTCTTCTAGTATTTGAAAATACCAATACTAGAAGAATTCTGAGTGTCTCTGAATTTTTTCGGATAATATTCTTTGCTTTTTTATCCACTAAATACACTTGATTACTACTATTTCAAAATTTCTACATATATTGCTTCTCTCATGATATAATTATAATGATTAATGAATCTAAGACAAATTTTAGATTGTCATTTCTCTCAATACTATGGAAGATGATTATTTTCGAAAAATCAAGTCAATATCTATATATTATTAAGAATTATTTCAAATGTTACTTTCTATTGCATTGGTTATTATATTTATCGTATCCAAGTTAGCCGAATTTTTAATTATACATAGCTTTCCTAGTTATCCTAATATTGAATGGCTTTAGTTCAAACTATACGATACAATGCACGCGAAAAATTATCATGTCAACAGGTTTTTCGGTAATTTCATTTCCAGTACTTATGAAGACAATGCTACTTGTTCTTAAACGAATCATATAAATACCTCTTTTTGAAGTAAATTTTGAATAATTTTCCCAATCTTAATAATTCACTTAATGAAGAATTACGTTTTAAACGTTGTAATAGTTTCCTCTCTTCATAGTATTATTATCAATTTTCTTCTTGTAATTTTCTTCTCGATATAGAGGGCGCAACGGCGAACACTGGTAAGGTATGTAACCGCTGCAAATTTTGCTTTATTTACCGTGTTTTGCCGCGTCCGATTTCGTTTTCGTAATATATATTGTGTTATTTGTACACCTCTCATCGTAACTATATGTTTTATGAGAACTATATTATCACGAAACGCTGAAACGAGACATATATGTTTTGGGATCCTGGCATCATACCACATCGGACATATATATACACGACTATATGGTTCCTCGGCCCGAAAGCTTTCCCGTGACAGACAGGCAGTAAGAGGCCGGATCGCTCCAACAAGAGGCTTTTGTTACCGTTGTTATTGGCAACCTGAACACAATGGATCGAGCCGGAGCTCTTCACATCTTAATGCTAATCCTGTGCTTCGCCCAAGCCGGTGCGTTCACACGTTTCACCATCCCATCATACACCAGGGACGATTGGCAGCGGGTCAACTCCGACTTAAAGGATCTCATCGCCCCTGTACATCATGATTTGTGTCAACGAGAAATAACTACTTCAGAAGCAGCTAATCGCTTCAGTAACATCGTGTTTGACTACTACTCTTCTCAGCCGGATTTCATCAGCGAGAAGAACTCCGAATCCTATATTGCACACGAGCCGAAGACGCTTTCAGACGCAAGAAAAAGGAAAAATGCCCTACGAAAGAAAGCGTATGGGAAGAACGCTTCTGAGGAAGATCAAAGGAGATTCAGAGACGCAGTCAAGGCGGTTTCTTTTCTTAAAAAGAGATCTGATAACAGGAAAAGGGAAAAGGACTCAATACATCAGGAAAAACAATACCGTCGAGACTTTTGGAGCTTCTCGAAATCGTTATGTAACGGCAGTCTGGACAAAGAGTCTACGAAACCATCTTTTACGAAAGATGTCGCAGACGCATACTACCCCGATAAATATTCAACAAAAGTCACATTGGACTTTAATCAGTTAAATTGGTTCCCGTATGTATCTGTTAACGAACCAACTAAAAGTGAATTTGATATGAATGTTATTACACCTAAACAGGTCAAGTCAATACTTCAAACTAAAAAAGCATCTTCTGCTCCCGGCCCTGATTGTTTGATGTATGGGTTATTACGTAATATACCTTGTATTCATCATTGTCTAGCTACTCTGTATACTCGTATACTTTTAGAAACGAATGATCCCCCCCAAAATTGGTCTGTTTCTCGTGTATCCCTCATACACAAAGACGGAGATACTTCTCTACCCGGAAATTTAGGATGATAGCACTCACTTCATGCGTTAGCAAAGTATTCCACCAAATTTTGGCTAACCGTATGGTTGAATACCTTGTAGAGAACAATTTTATTGATAAGTCAGTGCAGAAGGCTTTTATCTAAGGCATAAATGGTTGTATAGAGCATAATCAAGTAGTCCAAGAGGTAATAGCAGATAGTCGACATAGAAAGCGTACTGTACACATCACCTTTTTTGACATAGCTGATGCCTTCGGAAGTGTTAGCCATGATCTGATCTCTCACTCACTTAAACGATTTGATGTTCCGCAACAAGTTACATTATACATCGATAATCTATATAGTAAGCTACAAGGTAACGTTGCTGGTTGTAACTGGTCATCTGACCCGTTCACTTTCAAGAGGGGTGTGTTTCAGGGAGACCCTCTTTCCCCGATTATATTTATCGCATGTTTCAATCCTCTGCTTGAATACTTAGCCGAACTTAAGAATAAGTATGGTTATGATTTGAATGGTACCAAATTGATCACAACACCTTACGCTGATGATTTTAACCTAATTACATGTAATAAGGTACAACATCAGAAGATTATCAATAAATTGCATCAATATAGTTCTTCAATGGGTCTCATTCTGAAACCTTCCAAATGTTGTAGCTTATCGGTCAGTAGTGGTTCACCAAAGGAAATACCATTTTCTCTTGGCAATAACAATATCAGATCGCTGAGAGAAAAGCCACATCGTTTTCTCGGCGCCCAAATTTGTTTTAGTGGTAAAACATCAGACGTTTTTCACTACGTTCACAACGAAATCAGTACAAAGCTAGAAAGAATCGACCGATCACTGATAAGGCCTGAATATAAGGTGGCTATATATACAAGGTATATGCAGCCATCAGTTCGCTTCCTTTTGACGGTTCATTCCCTTCACAAGACCAACTTAGACGAACTTGACCTTCTCTCAAGACGGTTCGTCAAAAAGTGGCTCGGAGTTCCATCCCGTGGAGCAAATGTAGCTTTATTGCATTTGCCCCAAGGAATGAACATACCACGCATGTCCGATATCTATTGGCAATGTCACACTTTGGCACTCACTAGATCGAGAGTCAAGGGTGACCCCTTGGTGAACCACGCACTCGACTGTACTTTGGTTAGAGAATCTGAATGGACAAAAAAACAATCGTCTATTGTCCAATGCCAACAAAATCTGAATTCAATAAAAGAAGCAGTGATGTAAACAACAGTTCATGGAATGTGGTAAAGAAGAGTGTAAAAAATAAGATAGAAGAAGATGTAAAATCATACTGGGAGAAACAAATAGAACCATTGCTTGTTCAAGGCCAGTTCTTGAAACTTCTAACACTTGAAGATGAGAACCTAACTTGGAAATTCATAATGTATGATTTACCTAAGAGGGTACTAAGTTTCGTCACCAACTCATGCATAGATTCCTTGCCATCCTACGCCAACCTTTACAGGTGGGCAAAAAGGCTAACAAATAAGTGCCCATATTGCCCTGCCACCACAGGTACCCTTCACCACATTCTTGCCAACTGCCCATCATTTCTTGATAGATATGAGTGGCGACACAATAACATTCTTGGGTTCATATATCGTATGGTGAAAGAGTCCATCCCTCATGAGCAGGTTTATGCTGATATGCCGGGACTTTCCATTGCGGATGGAACAATTCCTCCACACATTCTGATCACCACACAACGTCCTGATCTCGTCATTGTTTGGGAATCAACGAAAAAAATGATGTTGGTTGAATTAACAGTGCCTTTTGAGACTAATATCAATGACGCGCATACGAGAAAGCTTGAGCGATACAAAGAACTTGTGGCTGAAATAGGCAATAATGGTTACGATGTGACTTATCATGCCATTGAGATAGGACAGCGCGGACAAATAAATCGGGACAACAAAGATCGGCTTTAAAGCTTGCTCAGGAAATGCTCGGTCTCTCTTCGCCCAAGTAACTTCTTTAAAAAAATTAGTAAATATGCAATCGTATCATCTTTTGTCATCTTCTATGCAAGAAAAGAAACTCAATGGGGAGATATCAAGTACCTTGACCTTTAAAAAACCTTCCTCTCTTCTTCCCCCTTCCTCTTCATCATTTCACATAACATTTTTTTGATTATTCTGTTACCGTTCTCAGGTTACAATTAATTGAAATATAATTCTCAACAACAATCTGTCAGCTTTAATTGTAAACTATATTGTAAACTATACTGTTGAATGTATCATTTAAATACTGTATATTTATATGTTTTATGTTGTGTTTTATGTTGTGATACCTGCCATGGTTCCAGAAAAGGAACGTGGACCTGGTTTATATGTACACATGTATTACTTTATGGCATTAAAGGCATGATTCAAAAAAAAAAAAAAATACAGTTAATTTACTATGCTAAGATAATTGTAATGATTTTTTTTTTTAATGATTGTAACCATCGCAATTCAGTCTGCGGACTGTGAGAATGGAATATATTCAATAAAGTCCTTCAATTCAAAGTTCTTCAAATATCAAGACATAGATTTACTCTGTCTCGTGTTGTGGATATGTGAGCGGTGTGAAAAATTCTCGCTTATGGCCACATGTCATGAGTTGGGTGGAAAATGCGTTACATGTCCAAAAAATTGTAGAAATATACATTGTCACAATCAAACATCTCTAGTTTCTTAGTAGTAAGTCAGACATGTATAAAAGTATATATATATTGAAAGCAGAGATTGAAAGGAGGATGATTAACATATTTTTGTGCCTGTATAAGGTGTGTCATAAAAGCTATACAGAGTGTTACAGGGAAAATGGTTTGAAAAACTTCACAATTTTACCGGCGAATAATTTCTTAATCTTTTCACCAAATGAAATGATTCATAGTGGATTGTGTAAATAAGACGCTATGCTTCTAAAAAATATAAACTTGTAATACAAAATTATTTTTTCTAACCGCGCTACAGAGTGTCAAAAAAGAAGAAAGAAATAGTGCAAAAAGGGCAGAAATCCTGTCTTTTACACTTGGATTACAACTCAAAGTTTATTGCAAGTAATATGTTTCGACTTAATTGTGTATTTACATGCATGCAAAGAAAATTGCGAAAAAATGATAATTATTGTTATAAAATTGCATGTGACAATTTTTGATGCCTGCAATGCATTGTCTATGAGGATGTGTGCATCAAGTATGTTTTAATTGATTAATTAATTGATTAAATTAATTTAAAAAAATCTTCTTCACATTTATCTAGAACCACATAAATTCCCAAGAGAATGATATATCACTCAACCCATGAGACCAATTGGCTGCAAAGATATAAAGCAGCAAACAATAAGAAAGTAGCAAAAATGGGAATTCCCTATGCTTTAACACGTACCTCCACCGTAGGATCCTCCACCCCTTACCCTACTCCACTAAAAGTATCTTTGTATTAAAACTATGAGCATAACGAAGCTGAAACTTTACAGACATGTAGCCTGATAAATTATCTACAATATGAATTATGACTGTACATCATTTTCATGCTATGTGAAAAAATGTGATAACTTTCCCTCCAAAATGTAACGCCTCCAACCTTTTACAATACCCCAACTTGTGACACATGGCCTTATATAAGGAGGCACTAAGTTCATCTTAGCTTTATATACATCAGTATTAAAGTATCTTTTTCTCTTTGTTTGGGTAGAGAGTCCCATTTTGGTAGTTCGTTTCTGTAAAAACGGCCAGCAGATACGCAATCTACAGTGCGTATCAATAAAAAGTTTACGCTTTGAAATTTCCCCAAATTAAAAGAAATACAATATGGGGATTTTTTTTCACATAATCATATTCTTAGGCTTTCGCCTTATGCTTGAGCGAGCACTGTTTTTTTTTTTTATCGCTCGCAAAAAAAAATTTGCGCAGAAATAATGATTTTTTTTTTTTTTTTTTTTTTTTTTTTTTTTTTTTGTTAAGGCGAAAAACCGAACTTACCGTGCTTTAATTTTTTTTTCTTTTTGGAAGAGCATTTTGGGTACATCGAAATAAAACAGTTAACTTTTTAAAACAACTTTTCTACCCCAATGAACATTGGAAGCCTATGAATGCATAATTTTTAGGTTGTTTGTACCAGCTGGATCTGAGGACATTAAATGAAACTAATCATTTTAAACAAAAATTCATTTCAGACACCTCCAGCATTTTTCTGTATTGAGTTTGGTTATTTAAAGAGGGTTTACATTTCATACTTCATTTCATATTTGTTTTCTCCACACTTTTCCCAGGCATGACAAGAAATAGCAGAAGGAAAAAATCAAGCCTACTATTTCATGCGAATCATTGCTGCATGTATGAGATATCTTCGCGATGGTCTAGGTGTGAGGGCTGGGCCGTAGCTATAGGGGGATGTTTGGTTCGACACCCCCCTCCCCCCACTACTCTGGATATCATCGGTAAATCTGCGCTCCTGTCGGGGAAATGAAGAAAAAGGGCGAGAGGGGGGAAACAAGAAGGAAGGCGAAAAAATGAAGGGAAAGGGAGGAAAGAAAAAAGGAAAGAAGAGAAAGAAGGAAAGTTTTAAGGTCAATTAGAGTATGTTCCAGGTCATTTTAAGCATTGCAAAAATTTCCTCGCGCAACCGCCCGCGTGCGCGTTTTACGCGCGCACAAGTCATAAATCACATGAAGTCAAAATTTGATTTAGACCACGGCATCATGGTCAATATTCACGATTAAGAAAGGCATGTCATTGTTTCGTATTTTGTGTGAATTCTTAATTAGGGAGGAGTTTTTGTTGAAACTGAAAGCTACATTCCCACCTTTTTCCCCACCTGATGCGCAACGTGTTTTATATAAGACGTTTGAAATTAAAATTACATTTTTTGGGTCAATATTATTATGTCGTAACATTGAAAATTGATAAGTGTCACAAATATTAAATTTTGTAAACACATCAAAGGAAATTATATACAAGTATACCCTCTGCTGAGGATCATGAAATAGCATACTGTCCATGCTGTCGATATTATAGACTTTTGTTAAACTATGTATGATTATCATACGCGAGTAAAATTGAAGCAGTATCAGGATCTAAAGAATTGTTTTGGACCTAAAAGATAATTGTGAACTGTTATTCAGCATTTCTTACTATCCTAATTTATTTAGTTCAAACCATTGTTAATAATTGTTAATTAATAGGATGGTTCTAGATTTTTTTCTTTTTCATTTTTCAACATCAACCTTACCCGGAAACAGAATGAAGTTTGGTGAGTGTGGCTCGGTGTATCATCAATTTCCAACGGTGAAGAGTTTGATGACTCTATCTTTTCATGTTTGGTGTGATCTTGATTATCATTGTAGGGGTATACGGATACTCTTGGATAAATGTGTATGTATCTATTGTCCAATTCATCTAAATCAGTAGGCTCTGTAATTTCGGCGTCAGTAGTATCAGGGACATGCTTGAACTCCTTTTCTTGTGAAGGGGTACGGGTATCAGTACACATAGACCTAGATTGAACATCATGATCGGTGCTTTCTCCGTCACATGAAGAGCCAACTTCTTTGGCAGTGCGACAACTAGAAGGGTTAGCGTTAGACAGACTCTGAGAATTAGCATCAATTTTGGTACCGTTGATGTCACTTGGAGATCCAGCTTGGGTTGTTTTTAGGTTAATTGTTTCAGAAGTTGCGGGTTGACATGTTGCGTTGCCACCTTGACTTTTTTCATCACAGGGTTGCTCAGCTGCTTTCTTCATTTTTTTCATCTCGCTGTAATATCTCCTGCAATAGTAGTTGTAGTCATATTCTTTCTTCTTTCGGCGTTTGTACGTACCGATCCTGGTACGCCAGACAGTGAGAGAGACGGTCATGATGGCATCAGCAGGATACTGTGTAAAAGAGAAAGAAAGGGGAGCATAAATGTAACAGAGGATTATAATGCGTACCCTTTTTGTATGCTCGCGCACTCAGCAGGTGTTCAAACATTCTGGTTACTTAAAGCCTGTCTTAGCTTTGGTAAATCAATTGATTACTAGATTATAAATTATGGATGTATAAGGGGCGTGCAGACAGGTCTTCATACCTGGGGGCGGGGGGAGAGATTTTATATCGGCCAACTGGAGGATGTATAAGATATCCATGTAAGGGTGGGCGTGTGTGTGTGTGTGTGTGTGTGTGTGTGTGTGTGTGTGTGCATGTGCAGTGACGTTATAAGCCCAACATTTTGAGGGATGCAGAACATGGCGTAAGGAGCAAAGCTTTTTTAAAAGTTGCAAGCGAGCGAAGTGTGCAAGCAAGAATTTTAGATATTTTTAAAATTAAAATTTTAGTTTGTACTAGTGTGGGTGTGTGTATTTATAGATGTAAACATACCTTATGTATACACTACCCTCCAAAATTTTGGGTACACCTGATACCAGCTATGTTTTGTATCATTTAGGCCATTTTATGTCCAATTTTTCGGTCCAAATGATGTTGAAGTACAAACAATATATTATGCAAACAATATACTTCACGATTATCCCACCAATTCTTCTTGGAATTCAGAATTTAGACAAAAATATGCAAAAGGACAAAAACATGATTTTGCACTAATTTATTCAATTATTGAACAAATAAGATATCTCGGCCAATAATGACCCGATCGATGTTAAATTTTGCATGGATGTTGAGGAAAATGTAAAATATAACCCTGTACCATTTGTTTGTATTTTGAGGCAACAATCTATCAATTATCTATTTTTAAACATTTATTAAAATTTTACTTTAAAAATTGCTGTGAAGCCCAATTTCTTGTTATAGGTTGCTGAGCATAATAGTCAACAACATTATGATTTAAAAAATTAAGTTTCTCATGAATTCCTTTGTATTCTTTTGTTTTAATACTTTCTATTGTCTTCGATTGCTTTTTTTTAATATGTATTTCTTAAAGTTTTTTGCGTCTTTTATGATTCAGAAATGTTCCTGTATTGATTTCAAGATATCCAATATGATGCTAAAGGCCTTTTAGACGCAGTGTGTTAGAACAATTTAGGGGAATGGTGCATCCAGTACAGAAATGGGCAACAATTGAATTTTCGGTATTTGTAAACTTTCCTAATGACCGGTCAAAAAATGGTTTATTCATATAAAGACTGAATTATTCCTATTCTGACAGGGGGAAGGGTCTCAGCCAATTTAACCAATTATAAAACGTCCATGACTGCTGCGCAACCACTGCCAGCCCCAAATATGCCTTTTTGTGACTTTGTTCAAAATAAACTGCACACTGTGTTGTTAAGTGATACAACATTGTATTATTCCATGTCAGACCTAAATAGAATGTAAGATAGCATTTTGCTTTCATTTTCGAAACACAAAAGAGCCAAAACCATTAAGAAATACATAAAAATCAAAATAATAGAAGACAAAAGAAAATAATAAAACAAAAGAATACATAAAAATTAATTACAAACTTCAAAATTTTTACTAAAATGTTGTTGACTATTACACAAAGCAACTTTTGAAAGGAGATTGGACTTCAAAACAAATTTTTTAAAGCCAAATATTGATAAATATGGCATGACGAAAACTCCCTTAGAAAAGAAGGGACATCACATTTACATGGTTGTTCTTAAGGGATTACAACAGCCCTTCATGCTAATCCCCTTAATTCTCTTGTAGCCACCATTCAGTATTTGACAGTTATATTCATGAAACAGGGACATCAACATTTACATGGTTGTTCTTAAGGGATTACAACAGTCTATATCGTACAGACGCGATCTTGTTAGAAATCGTACTCCGAGTTCGTTTTTTTCTTCTTTTTTCTTCTTCTTCTCTTCAGGGACTGAGTTTTATAAATATGAGGGAGTAGTAAAAAGCTCTCCTAGACTTTTAAGGAGAGCAGTAGGGGAGCATTGTAAAAACTCTTCTGTGACATGCAAGGGGAGCTTTTTTGTCTGATTATCAAAATGGATGCAAGAACGTACTAAAGTTTAAGTTACAACCAACAACCAAAGAGACAAACAATGCAGACGTGCAATATTTATACTGTATGTCATTGAACTGTTTATTGTAGTTTTACATTTAGTTACCAGTGTATAAGTCATGTCCATCTAGAGATTAAATGGAAATAAAATGTTGTACAAACAATACCAATGCGTATGTTGTTGCTTGACTTCTCTCCTTCTTATTGATCGGAAGATTTCATCGCCAAAAACGTTTCAAAATAAAATCTTTATAAAAGAAAACGGAGTGGATAATATTGCAGAGTTAAGTGTTTAGTTTTGGATTGATAACGGGCCGTTTTTAGTACCGAAACTTCTTATTTATCGGAAGAACTCATCGCCAAAATCGTTTCGAAATAAATTCTTATGAAAGAAAAACGGAGCGGATACAATTGTGGAATTAATTGTTTAGTTTTGGATTGATACCGGGCCGTTTTTAGTACCGAAACTTTTATTATATCGGAAGAACTTATCGCCAAAAACATTTCAAAAATAAACTATTTATGAAAGAAATACGGAGCGGATACAATTGTGGAATTCATTGTCTAGTTTTGGATTGAAACGGGCCGTTTTTAGAACTGAAACTCTTATTTATCGGAAGACTCATTGTCAAAAACGGTTCGAAATGAATTCTTTATGAAAGAAAAACGGAGCGGATACAATTGTGGAATTAATTGTTTAGTTTTGGATTGATACAGGGCCGTTTTTAGTACCGAAACTTTTTATTTATCGGAAGAACTCATCGCCAAAAACGTTTCGAAATAAATTCTTTATGAAAGAAAAACGGAGCGGATACAATTGTGGAATTAATTGTTTAGTTTTGGATTGATAACGGGCCGTTTTTAGTACCGAACTTCTTATTTATCGGAAGAACTTATCGCCAAAAACGTTTCGAAATGAATTCTTTATGAAAGAAAAACGGAGCGGATACAATTGTGGAATTAATTGTTTAGTTTTGGATTGATACCGGGCCGTTTTTAGTACCGAAAACTTTTTTTTATCGGAAGAACTCATCGCCAAAAACGTTTCGGAATAAATTCTTTATGAAAGAAAAACGAGCGGATACAATTGTGGAATTAATTGTTTAGTTTTGGATTGATAACGGGCCGTTTTAGTACCGAAACTTCTTATTTATCGGAAGAACTCATTGTCAAAAACGTTTCGAAATGAATTCTTTATGAAGAAAACGGAGCGGATACAATTGTGGAA
>CALNVZ010003426.1:52523134-52533428 GCA_940671915.1 Paracentrotus lividus
GCGCCCTACGCTAGCTTAAATCACGGAATACACTGCATGACTATGGTAAACAAGCGGCTAGATATCCCGGTGTCGATGCGTGTCGCGTAAAAATTATATCAGTAAATAAGCCACAAAGATAGTACTAGTGTGTAAGAAATTTCCTCATCCAGAAATACGGAAGTCTGGAAAACATTCCCAACTTAATAACAACTCACTATAAGATCGTCTTTATCATGATTATCCATGATATGCGCCATTGCAACCGTCGGTTTCCTTGTGCATTTTGTGCAAAGCATCGCAGCAACAATGCAGCGCAGTGCGTGCACGTGTGGCAATGACGTAATCCTCACATCAGGCCTAGCCTCGATGACGATTATCGAGAGAGGAAAATAAAAAAAAGGACCTCCGTACGTGCTTTATATTCTGCTTTGTTTTTTAAATTTTTATTTAAACGCATCTTTTGCATTTTATTTTCTTACTTTTTTTTGGGCGTCAAGTTTTTTATTATGCCGTCTCATAACTCGATCCCTTCCTCCCATCTTACCTATCCCTTTCTTCATCGAACGTCTTCTCTCTTCTAATGTCCAGAATATCATTTAATCTCATAAAAATATTCAATGTTCTTTTCTATATGCACCTTTCAGCTTTACGCCTAGGGCCTACTTTGTTTTTATTATTAGTTTAAAGACTTCTTCTTTAAATTAATATATAGTTATTGCAATGTGCTTATTTTTATATTTTGACTTTTAAATAACAATCCACTTATTCAATGTTTTTGTTCTTGGGTTTTTGTTTTTTCGGTTGTTTGTTTTGTTTTGTTTGTTTTTGTTTTTTAGTAGGCTAATTAATTTATTAAAATTTGTGGTGTGACGACGATGATGGTGGTGGTGGTGATAGGTGATGGTAATGGTAATGATGATCATGATGCTGATATGGGTGGTGGTGGTAATGGTGTGATGATGATCATCATTATCACCATATGCCAATATGACGAAGCTGAATGGGATGTGCGTAAGCCCGCCTCACACTGTGGCGATTTGCTGCGATGATTTTTTGGAAACAATGCAATATGTCCGTATTAAAATGTGACATTATTCCATCATTCAAAATATTCTTATGAGATGCAGAAAATGTATAGAAAAAATGCAAGCGATTTTTCCCCAATGCGATCCGTTAATGGGAGTAAATGTCAAATGGTTTAAAATTGGCAAGATCGTGTGACGTCACTGCGATAAGAAACATTTGATTTTATTACGAGAAGGGGGTTCGTAATACCCGTGAATTACAATTTTATTATCACCAGGAATACCAGAAACTTTGGACAGCAGTAATTTCCTTGTTTAATGTCCACATCAAATAATAACAGTCTTCCCTCAAAAATCGAATCGCAGCACTAAATCGCAGTTGTGAGACGGCTTTGACAATAACTATTAGTGAAACAAAATATAAAAGACGTTTTAAGCCATATGGGATGAGACTGGAACCAACTGTGAGTGGGTATTTAGCATTTACCCCTTTCTTTGGACCACCCCGCACACAAGCAGGCGCGGGGTCCAGCCCCCCCCCTCCTAGCAAGGAAAAAAGAAAAAGAAAAAGGGAAAAAAGGAAAGGAAATAAAATAATAATATAAAAGGGGAAGCAAAGTAAAAATACCTCTTAGACGACGAAAGGGCCGATTGACCCACGAAAAAAAGAATTGAGAAACTTTGGCTCGCCGGTGTAACGGTTAAAAAAATTTGGTGTACCAAATCCTTAAATCCGATTTTGGGCCCCCTACTGATAAAATCCTGCAATCCGCCACTGATGAACAACAACAACAACAACAAACTTTCCCAGGCCCATTTATTGTGGCTGCCCCCGGCCTAGTTGGACGCATGCATGCAGAACATAACACGCGTTATAACACCGTACGTACTCAATCAAAGATTTTACCTCAATTACGTATTCAAATTTTTCTATTTTAGATGCTGGTGTACACCATGCACCACACACACCGCGGTACACCCACGTACGTGTGTGTATGTGTAAAGTTTTCATAGCGCATATGCGCTATATAATCACTGTAATGATACTTATGTTACACGACGTGAGGTCGTATTGGGTTATGTGAAATCTTTAAGAAGAAAAAAATACAAATTTTTGTGACATGTGACAAATGCCAAAACATTCGTAACATTTCAAATGTTTGAATGTTTCAAAACTGCACTCAAATCTCATCTGTTCAAATGCCTTCAAGTAGTTTCAGTCATTTTCTTTTCAATTGCTTATTTATTTGTCGTTTCCATACCAGCTATTCAATTCGAATGATTTCGGAAGCTTAACTGTTAACGCACTTATTTATAATTGCTAGGTATTCATATTTTTTTAATCGCGAAATGAAATAGAAATGAAGAATACAATACCAAAATCAAACGGTCCTTTAATAATCTACTCCACCCCCCCCCCGGGCCCATTCTACCTGAATTTGGTAAACTTATGAGGGTGCTGCAGTTTTGAATGTTCATGCCACTTGGTCTACTCCCGGGATACCTCCCCTAATGTTTGTGGGTGTACATGGTCTAATTCCCGTTACAATCATTCTTTTACTATTCAGTTTACTTATAGGAATGGGGTGGGGGTGCGGTGTCCAGACACATAACAAAATTTAAGCTTGGTTTTTCATCTAAGGATATGTGAGCCGAAAAATGTATTTGGAATACTTCTTTATCACCATCAATATTGTTTCTCCCACATATTATTTATCGTGACATTTGTGCTGAAAAACCTTCAAAAGTTATTGATTTTTACACCCTTCATGCACTGGTTAAACTTGAGGTGTCCCGGATATTCCAATAATTGTTCATGTATGCTACTTTTAATAAATTTTGTCTGATTTTTCACCAGTAGTTGGCGGCTATCCCGGGAAGTGATGGGGGGAGGGAACGTGTCCCTCTCGGATTTTTTTTTTTTTGGGGGGGTTGGGGCTGGGGTGAGTATGAATTGTGAGCTTGTTTAGCTAAGGATAGATGATAGGAATGGCTTTCAAATAAACAGATTCGCAGTCCATTTCCTTCACATTTTCGACACACACAGTGCATTTTATATATAGTTAATTTTAATTGAAATAGTGAAGATTTAATTTCGGGGGAATTCACCAAGATTCTACGAATGGCTTTAACTAAGGCCCAACGAGGGAAATGAGTCTTCTAATAAGGCCCAACGAGGGACCATTGGGTACTTAACTAAGGCCCAACGAGGGATCATTGGTTCTTAGACTAAGGCCAACCGATGTGTCATACGATTGGTCAAGTTGAATGGGCATTGGTCTTAAAGTTTGGATTAAAGTGAATATTTTTGTGTTTTCTTCCTAAAATTGCAAAATAACCCAAATTCTAGTATAACAGCAATTTAAATAAGCAGCTGAATACTCAGTATCTGGGGTAGCGCTCGGGGAGCCGGGGGGGGGGGGGCACTAGGGGATTTGCCCGTAGATTTTTTTCAAGTAACAAAGAGAAGAAAGAGGAAGAGAAAGAAAGGTTAGAGACGTTCCCACGGAATGGGCACAAAATTGAAGGATAACAAAAATGGGTGGGGGGGGGGGCGAACCCGAAGAAACAACCTAGATACCAGGGAATGGCACCTACAAAATAAAAATATAAAAAATTTGAGGGGAGCGCGACCGAAGACTACCCTATATTACCAGGGAAAAAAGAGAGGGAAGGAATATTAAGACTTGCTATTGCAACTCAGATTAGATTTTAGGAGCACAAATGTGAAATTATGAGATGTTCCTGAAGGCCTAAAAATCCGAAGGAAAAAAAAAAAGAAAAAAAAGAATAGTATAGGCCTACTATAGTTTTCAAAGACTAAATGTTTGAAGCAACTAAATCGCCGGACTAGATAATCCATACTTTCTTTGGCCGTGGAAAATCTGTAAACAATATGAGCTTTTTACAGAGTTGAGTAAAAAAAACAATGCACCTTATTATCAACTATACATTCAGATTGGACAAGCTTTTCCTTTCCAACAATACCGTGAAATAATATTAAACAAATGTTTAAAAATAAGACAAAATAACATAATATTATGAATTACTGGTTTAGAACGAGATCCTGAACCGGCAGAGCTATGGTTCAGATTTTTGTTTGGACCGTGGAATTTTTTTGTAAACAATGCAATTCAGAAAACGTGAAAGTCCAAAATAAGAAAAAGGAGGAGGGCAGACGTGCATTTTTGAAGTAGTAGGCCCCTATCTAGGAAATGTTCTGTGACAACTTTAATATAGGCCAATTCATTTTCCTTCTGAACATCCTCATGCTATTTAAAAAAAAATTGTCTTCCCAAAATGAAACGTAATATTTACGAATTAACATCTTAAAAAAACGATCTTTTTCTTTTAATTCAAACATAATGGCCCGGTATTCTCGAAGCGTGAAACTAAAGTTAGTTAGGCCTACCTAAAATACGTGGGTTAGTTACCTTGCTTTTCACAAAGGGTAATAAACCTAACTCAAGTTGAGATAGTCCCAGGTGATTAGAATACGTTATCAAGCTTCACTAAACTTTTTAGTAGGGTACTAAGTTTAGCTTTAATACCTTTCGTGGAATACCGGCCAAATTTGAATAATTAAAGTTTCAAGCAACTGAAACCGAAAAATAATCACCAAATTTAAATTTTTGAAAATAATTTTATCATTATAAAATAACTAAATCGGATTTCTTTTATGTCCTTTTCAAATAAATGAATAATAAAACAATGACAAAAGGATCAGAAATCCATTGACTAACAAAGCCCTGCACAATACAATGTCCATAAAAAAAATCAATGTTAATTAAATACAAGTACTTCGGCTACAGGAATGTAAAGGCATCAAACTGTTTGTGTCCAAACATAATTATATGAAGCTTAGCCTGGTTTCCTCTAAGATTATGGTTCTATTTAATTTTTTCAATCGGACAAGAGAAAGAGTGAAAGAGAAAGAGTGCTGTACAGAGAGAAAGAGAGAGAGAGAAAGAGGAGAGAGAGAGGGGGGGGGGGGGGGGGAGGGGGAATGAGTTCAAGTTCATTAGCCTTAAAACAATAAGAAAAAACAGTAACAAACGTAAGTCAGTGATCAGACAATAAAATGACAATGAAGAAGAAGCAAGCTTGTGAGTGGACCTACACTATTAAGTGAATTAAATTTTGAAAAGAAAATTTTGTCCGATCGAGCAGTCCGTATTTTTCCCCTCAAATAAAACAGAGATGATGTGTTTTTGACAATAAAAACAAGCCACTGATAAAATATAAACCACCAATAAATTTGAATGAGAAAATGGTCCATAGCATGAACTGATTGAGTGAAATTGAATGAATCAGGGGCCGCGGAGCGTTTTTTCAAAGTGGAGGGGCCTTGGCAACAATGGGGGGGGGGGCCCTGAACAGGCCTAAATTTTACAAATGGTAAGGTCAATTTTTTTTTTTGCGTTTTTTGTACACGTTGCTAACAAAAAGTGGGGGGGGGGGTGCTGAAGGCCCAGCCCCCCCCCGCCGCCCCGGCTCCGCGGCCCCATGTGGAATATACAGGTGACAGTTATACCTGTGTGTCTCCTCCCTGGAAGAGCGAATCTCTGGAAATGACGCTTGTTGTATTTTTCATAGCTTTTTGGCAAAAATTTGTTTTATAACGTTCCATTCTTTCATCATCACGTCCGTTTACATTATCAATTTCAAGTTTTAGACTATATATACCCACGCATCATTAACATAATTTGTATATCCTTAATCCATACAACAATCGTACTTGTCCTCACCTATCACCATCAATCATCGTCGTCGTCCATTACCAATATCAAAGAATATATCGTCCCTCCACGCATCATTATCATATGTTTTATTATCATGATTAATCGAACAATCGTCATCACTATTAGTTTTTTTTTATCACTTCAATCAATAATCATTATCAAAGTCCGCCAATTAGCAAATATAAATTTATTGGTAATATCACGCAACGCTTCAAATATACATCAATCAAATTACAACATCATCGTCACAATTCCGATCAATTTTTTATTTTTTGTATAATACAACTGCCACTTGCAACACATCCATCATTAATCAAAACAAATTTAATATTTAAGAACATTAAAAAAGGTAAGTGAAATACAAACCTGCCACCATCAAGTCTGCTGCAAGATTACAAAGCCAATTCCAAGACGAATAACCAGTAGGTTATTTTTATTATCCGTAATAAGTTTATACCATGGAGTAACAACTCCATGATATACTAAAAAATCACTGGCGGGGCGTTATTAGCCCAAAATATTTTTTAGTAATGTTTCATGTATTAATACAGGTAAGTGAACATTTTAAACCTGCAAAACCGAAACAAAAAGTTGCATTACAAGTATGCATTACGCCATGTAAATAATAATTTTTGAGGTCCAAAATGTGCAATCGACCAATTTTATTATAAGGATTTGTAGGAGTTCCTAATTTTGATTATAAACCACCAGATTCAACACTCCTCCTCCTCTGAAAAATTATGCCGCGACAGGTTGGCTGTCCATGACCTAATGTTGATCTGGTCGGCACGCGGATATCATTATATCAAAACAACGGTGGTTGTCCCATAGTAACAAAAGCTGCTAGAATTAATTCAAGCCAGAA
The DNA here is from genome assembly GCA_940671915.1 of Paracentrotus lividus. Lineage (NCBI taxonomy): Eukaryota > Metazoa > Echinodermata > Echinoidea > Camarodonta > Echinidae > Paracentrotus > Paracentrotus lividus. The sequence continues at coordinate 52,529,749 of CALNVZ010003426.1, forward strand.
GGCATGGAAAGCTACACTAATTGCTTATAAATCTTTTCCTGAAGATTTTGTCAAATGCGGTATAGGCATAATAAGTTTTCTTTTTAAGCTGGCCCTTTCTTCATTTTGTTTGTTTTAACTTCCAAGAAAGATAGAATCAAGGGTGGTGGGTGTTAAAGAATTGTCTCAGCCCGTGTAACACGATGTACAAAAGAAAAGAAAGTTTGTTCCAACTTTGTAAAAAAGAAAAGGGTTATTTACGTAGTCCTATTAATGCTGTTTTATTATTCGATAACAACAAAAAAAAATCAAAAACTAATCTGATGTAGGAAGAATAGTGGGATTTTTTTCTTTTTTTGAATTCCTTTTTATTTGTATTTATTTTTTGTTTATTTTTTTTCTTCATTTACGAGTGGCCTCTTGTTTTCTTGTCCGTACCTTTTCTCTTTCTTTTTCTTTGTCTTGATTAATATAAAATGAATATAACTTTGAATAAGATCAAAAATTATGCGCACGCTCAGCTTCCCTTTATCTCTTTCTTTCTCTCTCCTCCTCTCTCTCTCGTCATCATCATCCGTCAATTATAATTTCAACTTTCATCGTAGGCCTATTGCCCGTTTGCATCAACACCATTATAAGTTCATCAAACATCAACAACATATTCATCAACAACGTAATCGTCCCATCTTTTTTTTTTTATCCTTCCCATTTTCATCAACATCATTCAATGAATAAATAAATATATCTAAATCATTGTTAAATCACATGATATTGAAAAAAGAAAATTTTTGTACTCTAAGTTGGAGATTTTTCCTTTCTCCAAGTTAAGTTTATACACCGATCCCCTCTTTCTCTCCTGTAACACATGCATTGCATTGCATGCACACCGCGGTATAGTAGGCGGACATCAGGCCGCCGCAGTGAGGCTAGCCGCTTGTACTTTTTGTATGCATGCAGTGTATGCTTCCGTGATCTAGCTAGCGCTAGCGCATTGCATTGCATGCACACCGCGGTATAGTAAGCGGACATCAGGCCGCCGCGTCGACTTGAAATCCATCTGGCGCTGGCGCGCCGCGCTTGATATAATATTTTCCTCGATGTGGTAAAATGTACATCGAGGATTTCCTGCGCGCTTCAAATCGTCCGGGGCGACAGATTTCATCTACGCGCAGCGAGTTGGAGGTGATAATAAGTTTGGCTGTCCTTAATTCCCTTTCAAATGATACCATTTGTAATAATTTGGATCACTAGTTCTATCGCTGTGGTGATTTGAAAATTTGTGACAAAAAAGTCCATTTTTCCCCCTTCCCCGAGTTCCCATTTACTTTGTACATAGAACATATTTTCCCTCCCGTCGCGCGACGGGACGGAATTGACATGCCTTTAGGAAATCGTCTATAAATCGTAATCTATTAGATTTTATAATTGCCAGCTCTTTTTTTACTAGTGATCTATGGGACAGTAACAAATAGACACCACCTGACATGGTAAGCCTTGCTTAATAACTTTGATAGAATTCTTCTTTGAATCTTCTTTAAAAAAAATCAGTGATATTTTCATTCCGTCCCGTCGCGCAACTATAATTCGATGTTGCCGTGAAAACGAAACGTATTAAAAAATTTTTTTTTTTTGCAGATTGATACTTTCAAGTAAGTTCGACATATTAGTGAGGGTAAAGGGCAGCTTAAATATTAATTTTTCTTTTTGTGAGCAAAGAACTCTATCGAATTCCGTCCCGTCGCGGTCCCTTATTTTTGGCTTTGACCCATATGTCTACAATGGATAAATGATCCATAAAATGACATGTAGTTTTTTACCTTTTGACTTTGTATAATAATATTTTAACTCATAACATCTTAAAATGTAATATTAAAGAAGCGTTACGGACATTACACTTTTCATACGCTTGAATATACCCAACACTGAGCCTAACTCTATGCGAATAAACAACTTTTATTCAATATTGAAAATAATGTATTTGTTCATCTAACATTCAATATGATTTTTGGATCTTCGAGGATGCTTTTCCATTCTCCTTTTTCACAATTTGTTGTATTTACAAAGTAGTCTTCACAAGTGTCAAAAAAGTCTTTTCAGACATTTCATTCATTCATTCTGCTTCCATGTCAGTTTGGAGGTAGATATGTTTACTTCTACCCACAGTAGAAGTAGGTAGCAATACTATGATTTTCCCTGTTCCACAAATGACTCCTCTTCTTCACTGTATAAAAAGAAATTTGTGAATCTTTGTCTTTTCAAAAACTTTATTGTGTACCCATCAGTATGGATCCTTCTTTTGTGCGACAAAGTACTTTGCAAATTTTGTTTTGTCTGAAACCCCGCATGAACAAAATATCCTATAGGAACAGTTGTCAAAGAAGTATGTATGTGGTTACACCTTTTCCTCATCCTCCTCTTGTCCTCCAGTGTCACTTTAAATGTGTCCACCAAGCTTGCTCTATTTTTGCTTCTGAGTACAGCTTGAAATGAATGCATGCAGTGTTTACAGGTTTTAATTAATGGACTAAAAAAATGTTCAAAATCACCTGTAATGTCACAAACTAATGTTACTATTAAGGGCCAGCATCTATTTATTGATAGATTTCCATATTGAAGTATAAAATCAAAACAATATCCTGCAATCGTATGCATTCTCATCTTTGCTACAAATGTGTAATGTCCGTAACGCAATGATGATGTAATGTCCGTAACGCTTTTTTTCCATGAATTATGAAAAATTTATAAAAAACCTCTTGATATGTTGTGAGATAACATATATTTTAGCTTTGCATTTGAATTTGCAACAAAATTGGACCAAAACACAGGGTGCTATAAAAACTTATGTATCTAAAACGTTACGGACATTACACTTCAAGCGCGATAGAAATCAAAAAGTTTGAAAAGGCTATTTTTCAGAAAATATTTAATTCCTTCCAAAATCCTGTTGGATGATTTATAAATGGGTCCTGAGCTTTAATATAACATAAAAATAATCACCTGAAAGTCATTTTATGGTAAGATTTTTACTTGAGAACATACATATGCAAAACGCACTGAATTTTATGGAAATTTTTTGTAAGAAACACCTTTTTTCAACTGCTGAAAAAATATGTTTTCCGACTTGGGAAACAATTTGTTTTATTATATCTTGTTGATATAACCCTTCCTGAATACTTTCCAGATTAAAACAAATTTGTTTCTCTATTTTCATTTTTTCACCCTTGGGTTTCATTTTTCATGGAATTGCCCACATGCAGGATTATCCGGTTCTTGTGAATAATTAGGATGAAATGTACTGGTAGAAATGATAACCAGACATGTTTAATAGCTCAGTCAGTAGAGGGTCCGCCTCATGAATGGGATCAACTATGGCCCAAATTCACAAAGGTGGATTCTGCAAAATCCATGGATCCGTGGGTTATGTAAATTTTGTGTAAAAATTACGCTTAATTTTAGCGCCTACTGTGAGAAAGGTCCAATACGAATGCGCGATTTTGTCACAAAGCGCTACATTTACGCTTGTCGCTACATGGTTAAGTCTGCTGTTTATTCAAATTAATTTAAATAAACCGGTGACTCAACAGTGGACTCATTAATTCAAAACAGTGGGCCCATTATGTCAAAACCATAGCAACTGGTGTTAATCTAGGGCATTATGACAATGTCGCGCATTCATATTGGACCTTTCTCACAGTACGCGC
>CALNVZ010003426.1:52533528-52573988 GCA_940671915.1 Paracentrotus lividus
TATTGAACAAATAAGATATCTCGGCCAATAATGACCCGATCGATGTTAAATTTTGCATGGATGTTGAGGAAAATGTAAAATATAACCCTGAACCATTTGTTTGTATTTTGAGGCAACAATCTATCAATTATCTATTTTTAAACATTTATTAATATTTCACTTAAAAAATTGCTGTGAAGCCCAATTTCTTGTTTATTTTGCTGAGCATAATAGTCAACAACATTATGATTTAAAAAATTAAGTTTCTCATGAATTCCTTTGTATTCTTTTGTTTTAATACTTTCTATTGTCTTCGATTGCTTTTTTTATGTATTTCTTAAAGTTTTTTGGGTCTTTTATGATTCAGAAATGTTCCTGTATTGATTTCAAGATATCCAATATGATGCTAAAGGCCTTTTAGACGCAGTGTGTTAGAACAATTTAGGGGAATGGTGCATCCAGTACAGAAATGGGCAACAATTGAATTTTCGGTATTTGTAAACTTTCCTAATGACCGGTCAAAAAATGGTTTATTCATATAAAGACTGAATTATTCCTATTCTGACAGGGGAGGGGTCTCAGCCAATTTAACCAATTATAAAACGTCCATGACTGCTGCGCAACCACTGCCAGCCCCAAATATGCACTCTAAAAACACTCATGTTGAATCTAACCTGATAAATGTTATCTTCAACATTTAGAAAAGGGCCGAGGAGTGACCACTCTTTAAATGTTAATCCAGCGTTTTGTAAAATGTTATATATTTAGCATTTTGAAAATGCTGGAAAAAATGTTGAATGTACCTTTTATCAAAGTGTTGAAATTAACAGTTAAAATGTAGAATCAACATTTGGAAAAGGGCCGAGGAATGACCACTTTTTAAATGTTGTTTCAGCATTTGTACACATGTTAGATATTCAGCGTTTTGAAAGTGTTGGGGGAAAATGTTGTATGTACCCTTTTTAATATGTTAGATTTTACACTTAAAAGGTTGACTTGCCATTCAGAACAATTACTGTACAGATAAGCTCAACAAGACATGTCAGTTTAAATGATTGCAAGAACTAATTATTTATTTCAATCAAAAATTCATTCAATCAAAAATGTGAAAGTTGTTGCAAATGGACAAAAACCCATTTCAAATTTGTCAAATCCAAAGACATCTATTTAATATAATTTGTTGCAAATTTCATGACAATCCATTTCAAATTTGTCAAATCCAAATGCAACCAATCCAATGAAAGTTGTTGCAAATGTCATAAAAAACAATAGCAACTCTGACAGATTTAAATGAATACAATAAAAAGTTAGTGCTGTTGTAAATGTTACAACAACCAATTTTACATTTGTCAAGGTAAAATGCATAAATGAGAAATATGTATGAACTGTTGCAGATGTCATTAAAAAAAATCATATTTTGGTGCGTGGATTTAACTTGATATAGTTGATATTTTTTATTTGAATTCATTGTTTTTTCAAGTTTATATACTGTGTAAAACATTGTTTTTTCAACATGTTTGTTGTTGTTGTTGTGATTTGTTTTGTTTGTGTGTTTTTTTGTATCTTTAGATTTTAATATTTCTTCTTTGTATATATTAATTTTTGTTTTTTTTCAAAGATGTCATTTTTTTTCGTGCTTAATACTTATTCTTAGTTTTGTTCTGCAAATATTTCATTGCATTTGTTTGTGAGTTATGTATTGTTGTACATTTAAAGTTTTTTGTTGTTTGCTATGTTTGTTTGATTGAGTATAGATGATGTACTATTTATCACTGTAAAGCTTTTTTTGAATTACTTAACATATATACATAAATATAATTTCTCAATCATTTGCTATTTTGGCTTGTTTCATGTTGGGAGTTCTTTTTGCTGATTTGTTGTGCAGTTATTGTGTTGGGTTTTGATCTTTGTGTGTAGGGGATTCTTGAGTCTATTCTAATATTTTTTATCAGTTTTTATTCTGAATTTTTATATGAATAACTTTAATAGTAATATTGTGATGCTTTTGCATTTATCTTAAGATGGTTTATTGATTTTATGTAAGTAAAGCTTGATGCCAGAACAGTTGTTCGTTGTTTTTTTGATTGTTTGCGAATTATATTTTTTTTTAATTTTTCAGTTGGTTTGGGGCTTGTTCTAAAATTGTTTTTATTTTGTTTTTAGAATACTTTATTTTTGTGTCGTTTTCTAGGTATGTTGTATCAATTGTTTTTTAAATATGATTGGGTTTGGGTAGTGTATGTTTCTTTCTAGTTGTTATCTTTTTTTTTTTTGTTGTCATTTTTTAATATATGTTGCTTTTCTATTATGAAATGCTTGGAATGTCTACGAAAGTTTGTCAGTCGTATTATATTTTTTTTGTTCTTTTTTTTTCTTAAAAAATATTCTAATAAACATTAGTCATGAGTTTGAACTCGCCCTCTTTTTGTATGTTAGCGATATCCTGAACTTGTTAGAATTTTTATGTCTTGATTAGGAAATACTGTCTGTTGTGGTGCCCCTGATCGCGTTATGCTTGATTAAAGTGTCATTAACGTTATAATATATTTTCAGTTGTTCTATTCTTTCTACAAGAAGTAATACCATTTTTTGGGATAAGGTAAATTTGATGGTTCAATAATTGTTGCTATGTCATAACTTTTTTTTTTGATTAAAGGGTTATTGGGTGAAGTTATGTTATCATTCATAGTTGTGGTGTTGGTTCTTTTGAATTAATTCGTGAGGAGTGGCTCTTTGCTTTTCAATTTTTGGAATATTTTTGGAGCCTCCTTTGATGTTTTTGGTCTTTTCGTTGGTTTCCCTTCTGTTTCACTTGTTTTATTTTGTGTCAATCTATATTTTGAATTGCTTCATTTTTGTTTTTTTTGTGTTTTTTTGTTTTTTTTTTGTTTGTTTTTTTTTTTTTTTTTTTTTTTTTGTTTGTTGTTTATTTGTATAGTTTTTGCTTTGTTAGAACAGGAACATAGTCATTTATTATTTTTGTTGGTTTTTAGGGTAATTTCTTGCATTTCATTTGAAAAATATTATCTTAACTTTCGAGAGTTGTCGGGCATTTTGTGTGTTTGTGAGTATTATTGGTTAATCTCTACTCGTATCCAAGTGATTTGGGGTTTTGATTGGGTTTCCAATCCAGGCGTAAAAATGTCTTTTTTTTCTGTGTTTTGTCTATTTTTCTCAATGATTTTTGTTTTCAAAAGTCCAAAGACATCTAAATCAATATATTGATTTGTTGCAGTTTATTTCATTTGACAATGCCATGGTGTCATATAGATTTCTATGTTGCGAAATCCATTTATTTTTTGCATAGCCAGATTTTCCATTTTGGAAAGTTGTTGTGCATTGAATTTTTGTTCGCATATTTTATAAATCAATACAACTCTGACAGATTTTAAAATGAAATGCAATAAGAAGAGTTGAGGTGCTTGTTGCAAGTTAAGGTGTTTATATTCACAATCTGTATTCATTCTATGATTTTTTTAATTTGTCTAAATTTGTAGTAATGCATAAATGGAAAATATGTATGAACTGTTGCAAGATGTTGTTTAATTAAAAAAAAAAAAAAAAAAAAAATAAAAAAAAAAAAAAAAAAAATTTTCTAATATTTTTCTTGGAAACTTGATATATTGATGTTATTTATTTATGAACCATTGTTGATTTTTCATTATATACTGTATACTTTATTCTTTACAGATGTATTTTGTTTAACAATGACGTAATATAGTTTCTCAATTTGTCATTTTGCTACTGTCTTTTCATTTTGGGTTAATTGTTTTTTTCAACATTTGTTTATTGTCTGTTCATTGAAGTGGGTTACAGGTATGGGGTAGTGCTTATGCATCAAATATTAATTTTATCGAATTTCATATGAAAGCTGGTCTTTTTAGATTTAATGATGCTTTTTTGTTATTTAATCTTAGGTTATTTGTGTTTTAATTTTATGTAAGTATAGCTGATGCAAGAAACATGGTCAGAAGTTGTATAACATAGTACAAGAAGACGGTGTGTATTTTTGGTAATGTGGGCATCATGTTATCTTTAAGTAGACTTTTTTTTGTGTGTTGCGATCTTAATTATGTTATTCGTTTTGTTTGAATTGAGTTAAAACAAAACTTTGTTTTTGGATGTTGTAGCATGTTTTTTGCGTATTTTTTTGGAGGTAGCATTTTTCCTTTCCAGGGTGTCTAATCTTGATGCTTTATATGTATTGTGCCCTTTTTTTTTTGTTTGTTCCTGTTCTGCTTGCTAAGAGGATTTTATATCTCGAAACATATTTGAAGATGTTATCTGGTTATTTTAAACTTTTTTTTTTTTTTTTTTCATTGGTGGCATTAACTATTACCTTTCTTTATCTCTTTTTTCTCTTTTTTTCGCCCCCTTCCCTTTCTGGTGACGCATGAAGTATGAGAGCATGCTGGAATACTTTTGTTTGAAGATTTTTTTTCTTCCTGCATGGTGATGAAGAGATGTCAGTTGGCTGTTGTAAGCAATATCAGAGCATCTAGAAGAAAACAAATAAAAATAATACAGCAAGTTAATGTGAATAAATAAAATACACAAATCAATGAACGAATGAACAATATACATTGGATCTCTAAGAATTTATCTTAGGCAGAATTCTTATTCAGGCAGGCCCTACAAGGAAATACATTATGGGAAGCAAATACAATGCAATTTAACATCTTTAAATTTATTTCTACCAAGCCTAAAATGCTTCGCTCAAAACTTCCTAAAAGAAATTTTAAAAAAATCAATTATCTGACAATGCACCTAACTAGTACTCTATGCATCAGGTGAAATGCCAGTTTCTGAGTAGGGACAATAATCCACAAATTATTAGTTGCATGCTATTGATATACATACATAAAAAATTGATGGATGAATATACACGTAGGACATTGATAACATACCAAACAAAATTTGTTGTACCCTCTTTGTGAATAGTTCCATTTTGGATGTGAAGACTAGAAATAGTGCTAAATATGCATAATTCAGTTGCCATACCACGCCGCATGAATTTACAGGTACACTAAACTCCTAGGTAAAATCACAAATCTAGTTGCCATGTTTACCGGCATTTTGTTTTTTTTACCCGAGAGAGTTGAGATTGTGCTGGAGTTAATTGGGCAGGTTTTTTGGGTGGCCTGTTATAAAGGAACCCCATAGCTAGAGATGTCCTCATGAGAAGCGCCTTAATACACTTAACATCATAAATCATAGTCAGAAAAGTAAAATATTTCATACCAGGTGTTCCATTGTGTGCATCCTTTGGTCTTCTTGTTCTCACATATCAATGTTTTGAGTAAGAAGGAATTCTGCTAATTTCTCCCTACTTTCAGGATGAAAGGGGAAAACACGGCGTTTCCCAGGTTGAAATGAGTTTAGCTGCTACATCAGGAGATAAAGAGATGGAATTCCTGCTCGGCACTAATATGAAAGAGCAGATTGATTTGCAAGTTAGTTATTATAAGCCACCAAAACTGGAAATAGAACTTTACAAAATATAGATGAAAGAATATACGCAACCTAAGTTCTAAACAATTGCATACATTTTGTTTTTTAGGACTGATGCCACTGAAATTATTTGAATTTAGAATGCTAGACAAGTTAGGGACTCTAGCTAGTCCTTTGTATTTTAATATTTTTTTCATACGAGCAAATGGCATATAGGGAAAACAAGGCATCAGCAATATTGTGGTCTCCCCCATTGCGAAAATAACCAGAATATCACGATCTCCGTTTGCCTCGCAAAAGAATGGTATCCCTGGCTGATTGTGAAATATCTGCCATAGAGATGTAACATCCCATAAAATGAGAAAGGGCTATTTCATTGCAATGCTACTACTTCCTCTTTCACTCCCTCACTCTCTCGCCACTCCCCCTGATCTTTCTGGAGGATGGCACCACTACATCTAATTAGATATTAGTCTCCACATGCAAGTCCTTATTACTGCTAATTACTTTACTTAGACTTAGTTCCGTCCTGTTTCTTGCGGAGCATTGACAGCAACAGAACTCTTCCAATGTTCCGGTCTCCTGCTAAGGTCTCCGCCTCTAGCCAGCTAAGCCCATATCTGGAGGTCTTTCATGACTGTCCTTCTCCAGGTGGTTATTGGTCTTCCTTCCTTCTTCTGCCACCATCGAGAGTCCACTTCAGGGATGTTTTGGGGTGTCTCCTTTGTGGAATCTAATAATGTGACACAGGATCTTTCTTTTACTGTTATGCCGAGTTTTCTTTGGTTTGTTCTCTGCAATATGTCTTCGTTTGTCATCCTGTCCTTCCAACTAATACCAAGGATTTTTCTGAGATATCTTTGGTGAAAGACATCGAGTCTGTGGGCTATTCTTTCGATCATTTTCCATGTCTCACTGGCGTATAGCAACCTAATAGACAAAGACAAAACAGGATGATAATCAGTTGCACAACAGAGGCGGGGCATCGAAATGCAAAAAGGTTAAAATTAGTGTTGGGGTTGAAAACTGAACATGGAATAAAGTTTCTAAATTAAGTTTATATAAGAAGTTTGTCAACAGATATGAACAATGCTGAACATTATAATTGTAATAAGGCATGCTGTGGGGGATCCAGGATTTTATTACAGGGGGGGGGGGCCAAAACTGGAATGGAGTTTCAGATTTTGGTACACCCATTTTTTTCCCCGGCTGTTACATCAGCGCGAGCCAAAAGGTACACTCATTTTTTTTTCATGTCAGCTGTCCAAAATTGCACTGGGGGGGGGGGGGGGGGGGGCCACTGCCCTCCCCCCCCCCCCCCCCTGGATCCGCGCCTGGGCATATCATGTAAAGTGCTAGAGATTATATGTGGGAAGGGTAGATCTAAATATATGTTTGTGGTTGCAGTCCAGCTGAGGGTTTCTAGATGATTTGTACAATGTAACTTGTTAGTGCCAAGTGCACAAGTTAGGAAGCCTTCACCTATCTTTCAGTTGAAGCAATCAGATTCAACACTGGACCAAAAATGACAGAGAGAAAGCAAATTCAACATCTTTATAACAGTCAAACACAGATGGACACATCCAGGAAATACAAATACACCTCTAACGATAGGCATTGGTCGCTCTAGGCTAGATCTTTACTAGGCCCTCGGCTAAAGGCCATGACTCATATTCCCTTAGACCAGATCTAGTAGGGACTCGATCTAACGTTAGATTATAAGTTAGATCTAACGTTAGGCCCAACAGTTAGAGGTCTAACTTACACATTAATAAATGAAATAAGGCTTAGACTAATCTTCTTAATTGTTATTTTTGCCAAAGTCTAAATAGGATGGACTAAAAGTTAGGCCCTAACGTTAGATGTAACGTTTACGTTAGTCCTATCCTAACGACTAACGTTACGTATTTTGCAATCAGTTCAACTCTGCACGATTTCCCCGCGAAGGCCAAGGCCGAGTTCGCCCCAGTGCAGTTAGCCCGCATCCGGCATGACGTTGGAGACCTGCTATATAGGCCTAACGTTATAGTCTAGGCCTAGATCTACGTAGATCTACTATTAAAAAGCTAAGCTACGTAGATCTATGGCCTCGGGACCCCTTCATTTTTCGGAACAATTTGACATCGGTATTTGTTTATTGATAAGATATCGACCTGAAAATGTGCGTTGGGCATTCACCCGTTATAATTTTCTCCACAAATCAACTTTAGAATAGTAGGTCTATGTAGACTAGAATCAGGATATTGAAATGAAATTTGCACAAAGCAATGATTTTTGTGACTTTTTAGCTGCTGATTTAAGTGCGTAGCTTTAGGTCCCCATAGTATTTAAGCACACAATATATTGGCAACAGGCGCTTGGCGCAGGCGATCGAGTCTACGTAGACTACTATAGCCTAACGTTAGGCCTACCCGGTTGTTGTAGATCTAACGTTAGATCTATGTCTGGAATGTTTGTCCGGACAAAACAGCAATTTTAGGAGTTTTGTGATCAACATGTCTTCAACTGATCGACTGCAATATCAGACAATATAACAAAACACACATATTCGCAAAAATTTTGCCATTTACTGCACAAATTTTGAGAAAATCCAGAGCAAAAGATGATGATTTTATCTGCTTAACTTAGGTGTCCGGACAACAAACCCCCCATCTACTTGCAGCGACCATACGCAAAGCAAAGATCTTCTTCGCAAAAATTACCAAGGTCCAAGGTCTTTTACGCAACTCCATTTGAAAATGATAGGGGAAAGCGGGCCTGATTCAGCTCATGATGTGTTGAACAGTACAAATATACTAATTAGAGATCAACTTACCTTCTGAAAAACAGGATTTGGGGGGATAATTTCCATCCAGCGCTTGAGTGTCATCGCGATGTAGTGTCGATGTCCGAGGTTTTAATTTTTTCGCGGCTTTTCACATGATCAGTATGGACCAATGAAAAAGCGCCTCTGAATCTACCTTTTTCGTAAATGCTAGGTTTTTTTCATGACGTCAGCATACTTACGACTTTTAGCCAATGGCAATGCGATATTGATTTCAGCATTTTCGAAAGTGCTAGAACAGCGAGATAGGCAGAACCTTTTTTGGTTAGCGGATCGCGTTGTATTGAAAATTCACCCTTTTCGCAACATGATAAATGGTTAAATAACATTTACATATTTCAACACTTAGAAAGTGTTAAAATCTAACATTTCAGTTTTTAGAGTGTGCCTTTTTGTGACTTTGTTCAAAATAAACTGCACACTGTGTTGTTAAGTGATACAACATTGTATTATTCCATGTCAGACCTAAATAGAATGTAAGATAGCATTTTGCTTTCATTTTCGAAACACAAAAGAGCCAAAACCATTAAGAAATACATACAAATCAAAATAATAGAAGACAAAAGAAAATAATAAAACAAAAGAATACATAAAAATTAATTACAAACTTCAAAATTTTTACTAAAATGTTGTTGACTATTACACAAAGCAACTTTTGAAAGGAGATTGGACTTCAAAACAAATTTTTTAAAGCCAAATATTGATAAATATGTAAAAACACACCTAATTTGCATAAATATTAATAATTAATATATTTATACTTTGAGATACAAACAACGCAACGCTTTATTTTACATGTACCTAAACGACCATGCAAAATTTCACATTGATCGGATCATTATTGACGGAGATGTTCTATTTTTTCAATAATCCAATAAATTAGTGCAAAATCATTTTTTTGCCCATTTCTCATATTTTTGCTAATTTCTAAATTCAAGGGAGACTTTATTGTGACGTATATCCACTGCACAATGTATTTTTAGTACTTTAACAACATTTGGACTGAAATACTGGATATAAACTGCTTTAAAATGATCCAAAACATAGCTGGCAGCAGGCGTACCCAAACTTTTGGAGGGCAGTGTATACGTGAGTATATGTATACATACCCTCCTACTTATTTTTTTACATGATATTCAGAGCGAGCGAAGCGACAGAGAAAAAAATTCTCTCTGGCTTGATTTCATCGTAATAATAGAGCTAGTTTCCAAAAGGGGTTAGGTCCATTTTTCATTAAATTTGAGTTATTTGCCCAAATCTATGTATCTTTAGTAGCTCTATAGAAGGAAGCACAATGGAAAATTTGAAATTCCCAATAAAAACTACTTAACCCTTTGTGTGCAACGGGGTTCCACAGAAGCCCAGCGAGTTGTTCAATCTGCTCTCGACGGGCTCCTACAGAAGCCGAGATTTGTGGAGTATACTTCGATGAAGAGATATAAAAAAAAAAAAGATATAGAGTGGGGGTTGAGGGAGGAATCTACTCTCATTATCCAAAGCAGAGAGCAGGAAAAGAAGATGAAATAGATATAATAATATGAAGTCGGAGAGAAAAGATATAGAGCGGGGGGAGGGAGATATCTACTCTCATTATCCAAAGAAGAGAGAAGGAAGAGAAGACGAAATAGATAGTAATAATAAGAAGTCGGAGAATAAAAATAGAGCGGGGGTGGAGAGGGAGGAATCTACTCTTATTATCCAAAAAAAGAGAGAACGAAGAGAAGATGAAATAGATAGTAATAATAGGAAGTCGGAGAGAAAAGATATAGAGCGGGGGGGAGAGAGAGGGAGGTATCTACTCTTATTATCCAAAAAGGGGGATGAGAAGATGAAATAGATAGTAATAATATGAAGTCGGAGAGAAAAGATATATAGCGGGGGGAGAGGGAGGTATCTACTCTCATTATCAAAAGAAGAGAGAAGGAAGAGATGATGAAATAGATAGTAATAATAAGAAGTCGGAGAAAAAAGATATAGAGCGAGGGGGGAGGTATCTACTCTCATTATCAAAAGAAGAGAAAAGGAAGAGAAGATGAAAGAGATAGTAAATATGAAGTCGGAGAGAAAAGATATAGAGCGGGGTGGAGGTATCTACTCTATTTCAAGAGAACAAGAGAATTACGTCACGTTCGCATCCTGTTCGCATCCTGTTCATATTTAACTAACTATTTTCGAGAAAATATCAGACTTCTACGTGAATTTTATTCTTCTCTGTACTGAAACTGTGATCGAGACATATGGAAGTAACTTTTGTGCAAAATGAGAAATTCAAAGAAGAAAGGAAAAGCGAAAACTAAGGATATTATTTCTGATAGTGAAAGTGAAAACAACTCATACAAGACTCCGTCGGAAAACAGTGGGGAAGAAGACGGGGACAAGAGAAGGCGAAAACGCGGACAAAAATCAGCTGGTTGGTCAGGCGTAAAAGCTACAGAAGATAAACCAGAAAGACAACGAACCGGTCAAGCTTGACTCCCAACCTGCCATTCAACTGCAAGAGCAAATAAAAGATGTAATCTGCTCTAAGCCAATTCTTGATCGCTTGGTTACCCTCATCAAAAACGCTGTTTTAAATAAAGTTTCCCAAGACGTCTACGCCGCAATTAACCACGACCTACAAGACAGACAAAACGAGATAAAGATTCTCCAAACAAAAATCAACAATTTAGAGAAGGAACTCTCCAGTGTACAAGACGAATTAGAGGAGCAGTCTCAATATTCGAGGCGAAACTGTGTCGTCATCTACAGAGTACCTGAAGAGATCGGGGAAAACACGGACGAGGTTGCAATGGAGCTGTTCAAATCGAAGCTTGACGTAAACATCAACAAAGCTGACATCGATAGAAGTCATCGCTTAGTATCGAGGAAGCAGGCAGCTGGAGAGGCCAGGTCCCTGATCATTAAGTTTGCAAGGTATAACACTAAGCAACAAGTGTATGCCGAAAAGAGAAAGTTGAAGCCAAAAGAAACGAAGACACAGACGGGTACCCCATCGAGTTCCGAAAAAACGAAGACGAAGTCAAAGTCGGAAACGAGGTCGCGTTCTCAAATCTTCATCTGAGAGCATCTGACAATGAAACGACAAAAATTGATGAGAGAAACGCTCAACTGTGAAGCCATCTCAAAAGCATGGACAATAGATGGACGGATCCGTGCACTGACAACCAAGAACAGCGTCATCACGGTCAGAGATCTCGCAGATCTCAAGAACTTGGACAAGCAGTAAAGGTACAGCTTTTGCTTTATCTTATTTTAACTGTTCTATTCCTTTATGACTAAGTTTCCATGTATTATTTGTAAAAAGGCAGTAAAGTTTAATCAAAACGGCAATTTATGTGTATATTGTCAAAAATGGGCACATTTATCTTGTACTTCTGTTTCAAGAGATTTATTTAATTCAAATATAGACTGGTTTTGTTCTCAATGTTTATTCCAACAGCTACCAAATTACATTGATTCTATAGATCCTGATAATAATAATCCGCCTAATCAAATTTGAGTACATGTGCAATGATCAAAATGAATATATCAACGAACTAAATCACTGGGTGGTGTCAGTATTTCTCATTTGAATATAGCATCTCTTCTGAAAATGTTGAAGAAATTCAATTCATATTAAATGAAAATAGAATTGACGTATTGCATTGAGCGAAACCAGATTGATTATACTATATCAGATAATGAAGTCAACGTTGAAGGATATGAAATAGTGCGATTAGACCGAACTAGACATGGTGGAGGTATTGCAATATATGAGGGAAAATATTCATTATGTCACACGTCACGATCTTATGACAGATAATTTGGAAGTCTTATGTCTAAAATTAATATTCAAAATCAAAAACCATTCATTGTTATATATTGGTATAGGCCACCTGATTCCCCAATTGTTGCTTTTGATTATATTGAAGAGGTATTAAAAAGAGTAGAATCAATATCACTAGAGTATGTGTTGATTGGTGATTTAAATTGCGATCTGATGAAAACTTTGCGTTCAAATCAAACTAGTCGTTTAATACAAATTGCTTAAGATTACGAACTAAAACAGTTTGTTGAAATACCGACTCGAGGTGCATCGGGAACTGCGACATTAATTGATGTTTTATTTTCATCAGATCACAATAAAATAATTTATTGTAATGTCATTCCAATATCCCTTAGTGATCATTATATGGTTTTGTCTGTGTGGGGTAAACACCGATCCCCACCGGTTAATCATAAATTCATTTATAGTCGAAATGTAAAAAAAATCAATATGCCTGATTTTAAACATGATATGAGCCAAATAATTTGGGATGATGTTTTATCTGAAAGAAATGTTGACATTGCATATAAGAAATTTGAAACAAAACTAAATAGTGTCCTTGAAAAACATGCACCGCTCAGAAAGAAACGAGTTCGAAACAAAGAGACACCATGGATGAATGCAGATATATTAAGGAAAATGCGCGAAAGAGATAAAAATGAAAACCAAAGCAAAACAAACTAAAAACGATGAGCACTGGAGCATGTATAAGAAGATGCGTAATCAAGTGACATCAATGATTAGAAAAGAAAAGCGAATGTTCATCAGAGACACTATACATAAAACAAGGCGATTCTTCTGCATTATGGAAAACACTGCGATACCTTTTACCTAGTAAAAAGACGAGAAAATCAATAAATAAATTGATTGATTCTGGAAAAGAAATAATTGGCAACAAGCAAATTGCTTCATACCTTAATACATTTTTTTCACAGATAGCAAAAAGGAAGAAAGGTCATTTGCAGTTTGGAAATAACATAGAACAATAATTTATGGAACACGTTTCTTGTACTTTTCATTTTAATGCTATATCTCAGATGGATTTGAAAAAATGTATGAAATCTATATCCTCAAACAAGGCAACAGGCCTTGATCAAATTCCGTCATGTATTGTTGAAGAATGTATTGATTATATATTGATCCCATTTTTGCATGTTATTAACTTGTCTTTGTCTGAGGGTGAGGTACCTCAGCAATAGAAAATAGCCCGAGTCACACCTTTGTTCAAATCCGGTAATGTAACCGATCCTTCAAACTATCGACCAATATCGGTACTACCGGTACTATCTAAAATTGTAGAAAAACCTGTATCTAAACAGGTGTACAGTTATCTGGTCGACAACAAATTGTTAATTGAGTGCCAACATGGATTTCGTCCAAAGCATTCGACGAGTACGGCATTGATTAATGTCATTCAGGACCTACAAAACTCAGCAGATGATGGGCTAATTGTTGGTATAGTAACATTAGATCTGGCAAAGGCTTTTGACCTTATGCCACAAGATTTGTTACTTAACCCTTCCGCTGCGGGGCGGTATTTGCGAATTCACTCCCCTGTGACGGAGCCATTTCTCAGCTTGGATAGTTCGGCCGAAATTAGGGGGTAGTTTCACTTTAAAAAGCTGTTATCTCTTTTTAAAATGTGAATCATAAAAACGTTTGAACACAAAACTTATAAAGCTAAGTTTCTTCTTTAACTTGCTGAAATATGGTCTACAATCGTGGAGAATAAAAGTGTAAATTTTTTAAATGAAAATGTAACCTCTTTTACGGCTTTTGGATATGTTGACTTTCCTATTATGTTTGTGTACAAAACAGCTATTATTGATCGCACGCACGACAGCACGCACGGCTTGACTCTGGCAATTGTATGAACTTCCGGCTATTCGTCTCCAAGCACAATGCGTCGTCTGCTAAGTTTGTAGAGTAGCAGGAGTTCTATAGCATGTTATATAACGAGTCCCTTTGTCATGCTAGTCATTCTTTGAAAAGAGGAAACTCAAAAAGGGTGATGTTAGTATGATTGCACACCAATAATCAATACATATCCTGCTGTGTACTATTCAAGCCTGAATTACTGTTTTTATATCGTGCTAAAACACGTTTTAAATGGGACAACAAAAAATAATAAAACAAAAATGTTGTATCAAGAATCCATCTCTCTCTTGTTCTATCTATCTCTCTCCTCTATCTGTCTTCT
This sequence comes from Paracentrotus lividus, assembly GCA_940671915.1. Taxonomy (NCBI): domain Eukaryota; kingdom Metazoa; phylum Echinodermata; class Echinoidea; order Camarodonta; family Echinidae; genus Paracentrotus; species Paracentrotus lividus. Next base: position 52,547,788 of record CALNVZ010003426.1, read on the forward strand.
CCCATACTCTCTACTTCTGCCTCTCTAAGTGCCTCATAGGAACATAATACCACATGTGTTTGGTATAGGATGAATGACCATACCCGCATTATTTTGGTAATGTACTGAACTTCATGGAATCACTATTTTTTGCTGAGCTCAGTAATAGAAAAGTCTGATATTTACGGTAATTCGCAATGAATAATCACATAAAAATTATAAACAGACAAACATGGGAAAAATGTCTTCAAAAAGAAAATAAGGTCTAGATTGGGAGGAAGAAAAGTGAAAACGGAAGAAAACTTAGTAAAACTGAAACAAATGTATATAAATTGGAGTCAAACACCCATCCCCCTCGCCCCCTAGAAAAAATTACATTGGCTACATATTCACACATCTAAACAAAATGTTTGTATGTATGGATATTTCTTGCCACCTAAAAAAAAACAGCGACATAATACACAAAATGTATTATGTTGCTTTCTTAACCACATCTCTTTCTGAACGCTATATAGGATTAAATCATTTCATCGTTTCAATGTGATTTAATCTAAGTGTCGCAAAAATAACATAACAATTTAATCGTGTTTGTTATTTTTTCAAATCACTGTATCGTTCATCAGTTTCATATGTCTATAATATCATGGGCTTATTATTGTAATCATCGTTGTCATAATCATCTTCATCAAAAATGTAATTAAATCAAATTTGTAATGCTATTAAAAGTCTTGAAGTAGAAAACAAGCTAGCCTAGAAAAATATCGACTTCAAACACCCAGAGAGAATAAAGGAAAAAGAGATTAGATGTTGTTAGAGAGAGAGAGAGAGAGAGGGGGGGGGGAGAGAGAAGGGGGTGGTAAAATAGAAAAAGGAAATGAAATGAAAATCTGTGGCCCAGCATCTTCCCGATTGCTGATAAATTCAATAATTTGAGGACAACGAATTAATGACAGATTTCTATAAAGACATAAAAATGACAGAAATGGATGGATGCAATTCTTTCTCTCTATCTCACTTTATCCTTTCTTTCATCCTCATCCTACCAGTGAAACACGCAATTTTACTCTCGTCATCTCTTTCTCTTTCTATCTCTCACTCTCTCTCTCTCTCCGTGAAAACACCCTTACGAAACTTTTGCGCGATAAAAACTAAAGAAAACAACAACAGACAAAAAAAAAAAAGGAAAAAAAAAGAAGAAAATGAAATGGAGAGGAGAAACATGGTGTTTACTGAAAAAAGTGATCGATCTAGAAAGATTGCATGGGACAATCGGCTATCCACACAGTTTGATACATTTATTATTGAAACATAACAATATTGTATGTATAAAAATTTACTTTTTATCAATATTTATTTTAATACTTTTCTATTATTGGCACACTTTTTTTTGTAGATCGAAAAGGTCGAAAAAAAAAATCAATATTACATGAAATTATGTGTCAAGTTATCTGCCTGTATTACAATTTTCACAGCCCCTTCATCAGTAGAATTTGGGCTAAGTCGACAGTGATAACTTTCTGGATAATCTCAAGCAAAGCTGTCACTAATTAACTGCTTGTGTTACCAGGATGTTGGGTGCCATGACTACGCCTTGGAGATGCCTTGGAGACACAATAGTGAGAGGGTATACTCCGGGCTCCGCAAAGAATAGTTATTGTATCGGGATGGAGACAATAGACATAATATGGACTACCCTGTAATGTTCATACCCTTTTTGTTACCATCTCCTATGAAAGCAGATCTACTTCTTTTTACATGTAAGCTTTGCATCATCAAGCACGTAGTCTCCTATAATAAGCCTACATAATATCCTTACATGCTTAGATAAACATTTAAAATGGGTTCAAATTATAATTTTTTACAATTTTTTTCAAGAAAATAATAATAGAGTGCAAATCAGTGGTTGTAATTTAGCGAGTTAAATAAAAAATTCAATGAAATCGTTAATTTGACTTGGTATAAAAAGTACATTGATTTGATCAACTGTGATATTCCAAGAAACTACCCGTTTAGCAATGTATTGCTCCTGTCGCGTACTAGTAATTGAATTATTTCCCAAACAAAATTTATTTTTTATTAACAGTCCTTCAACGGGGATAAAAAGCTCAGCCCTTTTTGACTCGGTATTTCTTTTGATTCACTTCTTGAAAATTGCTCTTATCGTCTTTACTCCTTTCGCTTTTTTACTTTTTCATGTCCTTCTTTCCAATGTGTAATTCTACGCCCCTGCCCCTTTTCTTCTCTGTCTCTCCACCCCCCCCCCTAAAATAACGAAAAGAACGCTCGACCCGATGGTATCCCGCAAAGGATTGTGGGATAACTGGCGCGCGCGTACGGCAGTACGAGTCCGCTTCAATCACCCGTTTGTTTATGTACACAAGGATCGTTTGCGAAAAAGCAGACAAGAAGAGATCCGTGTTGTTACAAGATCACATTTTTCTTGGAAATTTCAAATTGAAAGGGTATGATTTTTTAACAGGATGTAATAGTTGGTGTTCTTAGAAGGGATTTAGTACATTTTTACTTCTTATTCTTTCTAAATAGCGGGCAAATATTGCTCTGAAAATAAATCTATTTTGTGGGCCATATATGGGCCTGCCGTCTCAGCGAGTTACCTCTCAGTGGGCCATATATGGGCCTGCCGCAGCGGAAGGGTTAAGAAATTATCATACCTAGGCTTTGACGATACTGCAGTCAAATGGTTCAGAAATTACTTTTACATGAGAAAACAGGTAACTACAGTGAATGAAAACATGTCTCTGCCTTCCACGATTGAGAGTGGTGTTCCTCAAGGGAGCATATTAGGGCCGTTATTGTTCATAATAATGATGAATGATTTACCTTAAATTGTGAGAAAATGTAAAGTTTCCTTATACGCTGACGATACATGCTTATATTTTGCAGCTAAAGATCCAACACAAGTTGAAACAGCATTAAATCAAAATATTTAACAAATGGTTCTTTCATAATCATCTTCTTCTGAATGTAAAAAAAATGCAAATATATACTTATTGGTACAAATCAGCCATACGAACAATCAGAATGTTAAAATTAACATTAGTGGTTCTGAACTTGAAAGAGTTGATACATGTAAGTATCTTGGGGTGAAATTAGATGAAAATCTAAATTGGAAAAACCAAATCAGTCAGGTTAGATTAAATTTCATTAGGAATTTTCAGTTGTTAGAGCGAGTAAGATTTTTTTATAGATTATAATACTGCTCTCATGGTTTATAAGACACTTATTCAACCACATTTTGATTACTGTTCAATTATCTGGATGAACGGAAATTAATTTAATTTACAAAGATTCCAAACATTACAAAATAGAACTCTCCGTATTGTTTTAGGAGTAGATGCTCGTTATAATAGAGAATTATTGTATAGTACAATAAGTATTGATAAATTAGAAGAAAGATGGAGGAAAACATCTATTATAATTATTTTTAATAATTGATTGATAATAACTGATTCATTGAATGCAAGAATTACACTAAGGGAAAATCGACATGGTTTAAGAAATAGAGAAGTTTTCATTGACCTACCAAAACCTCGTACAAATTTCTTGAAACACAGTGTCATATACAGTGCTTCTGTTTACTTTAACTCCTTGCCTCAAGTAATTAGATCGGCAACCAATTTAAATGCCTTTATACAATGTTTGTAGTTGTTAAGTTGTTAAGTCTTTAAATGTTCGTATGTTAATTTTATTTGTGTTGTTTTATAAATTGTTACGTTTGTTACTACATCCTCTGGCGTGACGGGCTGATAACGGGATTATTGGGCGATCTATTGTACACAATTTATTGTTACACCATACAACGTACATCGTTAAATCGCTTCGCCCTTGATTAGCCCTGGATTAGCTGGCTACGTCATTGGTTTTGTTACCTAGTATTTACTTGTATTTATATTGTTTTCTTAAAATGGTTGTATATCTGTATTGAATGCACGGCCTTGCAGAAAAGCAGCCTTTTAGGCTGATAGCAGGTTTTTTTTAATAATTTCCCTGAAAATCAAACTCACTCTCATTATCCAAAGCAGAGAGAAGGAAGAGAAGACGAAATAGATATAATGTGAAATAGATAGTGAGAATAAGAAGTCATTCGAGAGAAATGACATAGTGGGGGTCCTGGAAGAGAGGAGGTATATCTACTCTCATTATCAAAAAAAGAAGAGAAGACGAAATAAATATGATGTGAAATAGATAGTGAGAATATGATGTCAGAGAGAAAAGATGTAGTGGGGGACAGGAAGAGAGGAGGAATTTAATACTCTCATTATCCAAAGAAGAGAGAAGGAATAGAAGACGAAATGGATATAATGTAAAATAGATAGTGAAAATATGAAGTCAGAGAGAAAAAAGTAAAAAAGGAGGGAATGATAGGGAGAGGAAAAATATAAGAAAGGGAATGAACGAGGGTGGATTTGCACATTCAGACACGAGAGAAAGAGGAAATGAGAATGTGCAAGTGCTCTTTTAGAACTTTCTTCCTCCCCGCACTCCCTCGTTCGGTTATCATTTTTCTCAACTCTTCCGAAAATAATAACAAGAAGAAGAAAAGCATCATTCACTTAGAGAACCATTCACTCTTTGCTCTTTTCAAAGTGAAACGCCCAGTTATTGCTTGGGCGCTGCACTCCCCGAACAAAAGAATGTCATGGCGACCGCTCAAAAGATTTATTTCTGAAAGAGCAGGATTCAGGATGTCGTTAAGGTTGGTATCTTTCTTCGCGGAAACAAAAATGAGACAGATTTGCCAGCATGGCATTGTACTAGATCTGTCTCCTCTTTTCCGCGTCGAAATCTTTTGTACCACGTACAAAAGGTTACGTGGTACAAAAGACGGATTAGCCAGCATGGCATTGTACTAGATCTGTTTCCTGTGGCACAAAAAAAAAATCCGTCGCGGAGACAGATGTAGTACAATGCCATGCTGGCCAATCTGTCTCATTTTTGTTTCCGCGAAGTGAGATACCTCCCTAACCTCTTGAATACAAGAAGGATTAGTGTTTAACAGAAGGTTGACATACGGGATGCTTTTAATTTTTAGCAATACAAAAAGCTCTTATGAATACGTTTTAACAATAGTTTTGATGGCATTTGTTTTCATTTGATTTCAACTGGACCGGGTATCTCATAAAAATTATGTTTTGATATCGTAGGCACTTATAAAACCGCAGAAATATGAATGTACATCTAACGCATATTCAGTGCCAGGCGCGTATCCAGGTGGAGGCCCGACGGCTCACCAACCCCCCCCCCCCCTCCCGTAGCAAAAAAAAAAAAAAAAAAAAAAGCGAAGTAAAAGTAGACGAGCGGGCCGATTAACCCCCAACCTTACCCCTATGGATATAACATGATGACATCTTTGATGACCGAATGCCATTGAAAAAAAAAAAATTATCACCTCCCCCCCCCCCCCCCCTCCAACAAATATGACCTGGGCCTTTAAAACAAGACGTTATTTGCGCTCATTTCGGATGGAAACATGATCTTTGGAATATATCCTTTAACTTGGTTATAATTTTTTATAGCATGCCCTTAAAAACACATATGCCCATCTCGTCTAAAAAAGAGAGACTGCAGTCTTATGACTCCTAACTCCCACCTTATCCCATTGAAAGAGGAGAATTTTCTTGATATTGATCACACATCACATCACTAACTTGAGTCTTGAGGTAAAATAAGATGATTTATAGGGCCATTTCGCATACCAATGTGTTGGTGATGACTAGCTCCAACTAAAAATATGAAAATCATTCTCGTTGGATGAAGGAGTGTATATGCCATACCTGGTTTTGTAAAAAGGACTTCTTAATGTATAGCCCACGGATATGTTTTCATAGACTGCACATTATTGGACTGAGTGTACGAGTGTGTCTGTGTGAGTAAATGGCCTGTCCCACAGAAGGCGATCGTTGTGGCGACAACCTACGAACTACTTTTTAGTACCCATCGCCACCATGCGCAGGTCCAATCGCCTATAAGATCGTGAATTATCGCGTCTGTCGCCAAGAAATACGTAGCAAAATTTTGTTCGCCGCTGGTTTCTCAACAAGTTAAACAATAGCCGGCGTCAGTTTGGTTGACGTCAATGACCGTAGCCTGTCTTCTCCTGTCACGACAAGGTGGTATCGTAGATTGTCGCCAGATAGAACTTGTTTAGCACAGCGGAACGGCGGCCAGTTGTAGGTTGCCGCGCTCCAGTGTACGTTGCACGCATCGCTGAACCGAACGCCCAGTGAAATTTAAGCCGCTACGGTCTTTGTCGCCACCTACATTCACCAAAATTAGGATCGGCCTCCCATTCAGATACTGTACAGTCGCCGATGATTTTTTACATTTTCAAAATTCACTAACGACCCAAATTATAATGCGCGACTGAGAGGACTATCACGAACATAAAGGCGACAGGCCGTCATCAGGTAGAAAACACTCGATCACCTGTGTCAGTCGCAAGAATCGCCACAGTACACAAGTTCATATTTCGGTTGATTTTAAGCTGCGACGAGAGAAGTCGAGCCGCGAGATGCACGAAGGTCGAGGCTATTGTATTATCGGATACAAGCCATTTTTAGTCCATTGTTCGCGTCGAAGCAAGTCGTTGTCGTAGCCAATCGTAGACAGAGTCGTAGATACGTATATGATCTCCGGTCACCTACGATTCTGACACGATTCTGGCAGGTTCTAACATGCATAGGTTGTCGCCACAACGATCGTTGTGGCGACAACCTGCGAACTACTTTTTAGTACCCATCGCCACCATCGCCACCATGCGCAGGTCCAATCGCCTATAAGATCGTGAATTATCGCGTCTGTCGCCAACAAATACGTAGCAAAATTTTGTTCGCCGCTAGTTTCTCAACAAGTTAAACAATAGCCGGCGTCAGTTGGGTTGACGTCAATGACCGTAGCCTGTCTTCTCTTGTCGCGACAAGGTGCTATCGTAGATTGTCGCCAGATAGAACATGTTTAGCAGAGCAGAACGACGGCCAGTTGTAGGTTGTCTCACTTCAGCGTACGTTGCACGCATCGCTGAACCAAACGGCAAGTGAAATTTAAGCCGCTACGACCTTTGTCGCCAACTACAATCACCAAATTCAGGTTCGGCCTCCCATTCAGATACTCTGGAGTCGCCGCAAATTTTTGAAATTTTCGAAAATCACTCACGACCCAAATTATAATGCGCGACTGAGGGGACAACCACGAACCTAAAGGCGACAGGCCGCCATCAGGTACAAAATACTCGATCGCCTGTGTCAGTCGCAAGGATCGCCACAGTGCTCAAGTTCGTATTTTGGTTGATTTTAAGCTGCGACAAGAGAAGTCGAGCCGCGAGACGCGCGAAGGTCGAGGCTATTGTACTATCGGATACAAGCTATTGTTAGTCTGTTGTTTGCGTGGAAGCAAGTCGTTGTCGTAGCCTATCGTAGACGAATCGTAGATACGTATATCATCTTCGGTCACCTACGATTCTGACACGATTCTGGCAGGTTCTAACATGCATAGGTTGTCGCCACAACGATCGCCTTCTGTGGGACAGGCCCTTTAAGGATCGACCTTGGTGACCGAACTTCGCGTTGAAGCGGGTAAAAAAGCGTCTGCTAGGGAAAAGATTTTAGCGTACAGACCTCTGTTTTGTTCATCTGTTTTACGCCACCTTTATTATGTTTATGCTGAAGACAAAAGAAATCAAAAACAACCTCAAAGGCTTTAGGCCCCCTAATCCTTAATTATTATCACTTCCCCCTTATTTTTCTTTAGCCTTATTGACAAGTTTGTAAATGATTACTATAGGTATTTTATTTTGATTTATGTTTGGCTGAGATTTTACAATACAATCGTGACAATTTCGGGAAGATAGAAATGTCCATGGTGTAAAAATTGTTGAACCCCAATCAAAGTAAATTTTGACCAATCCCCTAAACAAAATGAGTCGAGCTTGCAGCTTACAAGCAGATTTAACTTTAATAAAGAACAATAACAACTCTACACATCCAGTCCCGTAACTAGGATTTTCACGGGGGGTTCGAAATCTGAAAAAGTAGACCTTTTGAGGAATTAATTTTGTACGAGCGCGAAGCTAGCGCGAGTCGGAAAATTGGGCTTGTAATGAGCTGAAGGAAGTGTATCTAAGACACTTATATCACTTTTGTTTAATATCCTTAAAAAATTGATAAGCACCTCCCTTTTAAAAAATGCGAGCGCTAAGCGGGAGCGAAAACAATTTGCATCACATCACTTTAACTTTGGACATTATTAGTCAATAGACTTTCATAAGAGAACATTGCTAGCGCGATCGGAATGACTGAAGGTAGTGTATTTTGAATACATTTTATTTCTTTAATCATTTTGGTTTTAATTACTTTAGACTTTCATACCCCCCCCCCCCCCCCTCCCCTAGTTACTGGCCTGGCATCAGACTTGTCTCCTTTGGGGGCCTTGGTAGGTCGCGTAAACAAAATAAGAAAAATGACAGAAATGGCCATCTTGGGGGTGACAAACTTCTTGAAAGAAAAATCGCCCAGAAGGGTCATACTTATATTAAAATTATCACTTACCTTAAACAAGCTCTCTACAACAAGATGAGTCTATCGAACTTTGAAGCGTTTTCAGATTGTTCTGAAAATGACGTAAAGATCCGATTGATTTAATGGGATCTATGATTCTAAGAGTCTTTCACCAGTTGTCCCCATTATCCTGAATGAGGAAAGTATGAAAGTCCATTTTGTTTAAAAAACAGAGCGATGATTTATACACCGTTTCTTGATAACTATCCCCGGGTAACTATCAGTATAGAATGAATATGAAAGCAAATGTTTTTCCGTTTTATAGACGGAGAAACCTCAGCCAATAGTTTGCTCAGCTGATTTATGCAAATTTGAAATTGCGACATATATGTCGCAATGAGGATGTGCAAATTTCGAATATCAACATACATGTCGCAATTTCAATTTTGTATATATCAGCTGAGGAAACTATTGCTGGCGCGCGAATTTCCTGCTCATTATGAAGAGTTTCATTCCAAAAGGGACTAAATCCACTTTTGGAGATTTTGAGTAAATCACTGATTTCTAATTTATCCCTTTTCTGTGTTCCATATGATTTAATTTTAGTTCACATGCTAGTACAATTCCCTATGACTATTTTATTAACAATTTTTAAAAATCTAGCATTAAACTTTTATTTTTTATGAATTTATGAAATTTGAATTTTTATGGATTTAGGCCTAGTCCCTTTTGGAATGAAACTCCCGTAAATCGTTTATTTTCCTAAATAAATAAAACATCACATTTTCGCTTAATGGAAGTTTTTAGGTAGCTAAAAATGTGTTTAGATGCTATTCTAAAGGTGTATGAATAAAATAAAAGTATAGATTGTGAATTTTGAAGAATTTTTTATTTTCACCAAAAATGTTCACTCGGTTCAAATATTTCATTTAAAAAAAAACTAAATCCAAGAATATTCATAAAATTCTTAAAGATTACTCAAATTCGTTCAAATTTTCTTTCAGTATCCTGGATCAATATCTACAGCTTGTGTGCAAAAGTCAGAATATACATCCGACGGGAACATCAGACATAGTAAAAGTAAAGATATTTAGAATCCACATAGGGTAGATGTAGGGAATACCGGACAGCAGGGAATATCGGACGGTCACCACATGTCCAGCCCTAGCTGCCAACATAAGATCAACTGAGTTGAAATACCGGCATCTATTGGTCAGGTGGTCTGTCTGGGAAGGTTGAATGCTGTATTCGACAACAACATGTGAGAAATCTCCGAGAAAACTACCACAATCTGTCAAGGTAGGAAAATTTGCAGCCTGAAAAATGGCCTGATGTAAAAATTGACATTTTAGAGAATGTGATGGTATAAAAATAGAATTGGGGCATGACCTCTATTTCATGCATTATGGACATGTGTGGAGGGTGGGCCAAACATGTATGGAGTGTTTGCACTGTACAAAGCCTGTGTATTGGGGTGGCAGTGTGTTGAAAAGTGCTAGTCAGTCATTTTTTTGTGTAGGGAATACCGGACACCACATGGACGGTTGTTTGTTTTACTTCCGGGTTGAGTTGCTAAGCATGTAGATCAAATAGTAAGTTGCATATATAATGTATTATATTTATTTTTTCAAATTGTTTAACAATTTTGAAATGTTTATTTCTCTTTATTATTATTGTGATATGTCATGATCTACATGAGATATAAAGTTATTCTGAGTGTTTTGAAATTTTGTAGTAAAATGCATATAATCTTCTAAAAATGAATAATGTTATAAAAAATCAATACAAACATGTTAAGTTGATGGTTTACATTCAAATCAGTGCTTCCAGACAGATCTTTATACCAAAAAAAAGGGTAAAAACATACTGTCCGGTATTTCCTACACTGTAGGGAATGCCGGACAATTTACGATGACGTCATTATTTGCATATAACTGCCTCAACAAATATTTGATTACCTCAATTTTTTTGGAAAATAAAGTTGAATGATGTAGCTAAGCAATGAGAATCTTTTTCTTTTGTGATTTTATTGTTTTCATGTGCTAATTAAGCAAATGAGCTTAAGTGGCCGGTATTCCCTACATCTACCCTAGTGGATTTAGGCCCTTTTGGAAAGAAAGAGAAATTTGAAAATTAAAATATTTTTTTTCCAAACAAAAGATTCGAATGCGATGGTGAACATTTAATCTCTTCTACTAAGTGCATATTTAACTTATGCGGCGGTCACAACTCGTCGTAGGCTACGGGGCACGTGCCGTCAACGTAGCCTGCGTTGCAAGTACAATGCACGCACAGTTCCCGGGTCATCTTCTGCGATTCCTGCGTTTCTGCAGAAAGGGTATTGTAAAAACTTCCTGCACGTCGTACATGCATTGTACCTGCAAGGTACCTCCGCTGCACGAATTTTCTACGAAATCCATCGTAAGGAGTTGCACGTCGAAGGTACGGCGAGTTGTGACCGCCGCTTTAAAATGAATTTTGGTCAAATTTGGATTTAGTCCCTTTTGGAACGAAGCTCTTCCTATTTAGCTCAGTGAGGTTTTCCATAATTCATGGTTCTTATTTATTGATTTAACATTAAGGGGCACAATAATAGTAATAAAATCATTTTTATACAGCGCATAATAAAACAAATTATTTGTTTTAATACAACAGGCCATAGTATACTGTTACCTTCGGGATTAAATTTCCAAATAATCTTAAGAACCTGAAATTGTTTTCGATGAGAGTAAACGAATTATTTGAACTTATAGCTTTGCAAAGAACAGACGGGTTTATGCTCTTTTAATGTAAAACGCACATTTGGAAGGGGAATCTGTAATCAACTTGGGATAAACTTTAACTTTAACGAAATTACCCAAAATTTTGCATAATTCTTACTCACAAAAATCATAATTAGGAAAGAAAGATTGGAAAGAGATAGACCAACTGCTTTTACCCCATAAATTTTTATGCAGGGACATACTTTTGCAGTTTTTGGCAGTTACGTGTCCCTAAAAAAAGTTGAACTTACTTGACCTTTCTACCGTAACACATATAGATAGGACTTTTCCCCTTCTCGCTTTTTAACTCACGACGATCACTTTCGCAGTTTTTGTTTTATGATGCTGGGTTTGATCCTTGTATTTACAAGGGCTTTTAATTCCCAATTTTAAAAAGACATCCATATTATACAAGCTGTTGCTAATTAAAGGACTTCTCCATTTTCATAGAATGTAAGTCAAGGTGTATTTTTTTATATTCGAATATAATGACATGGATATTGACTTTGTAATTTTTTTTATTTCCTTTTTTTTTGGGGGGGGGGGTTCAAATGTTATTATATGAATTATCCATGCGTACACTGTATGACAACGCTTGTATTTTCTTGATTTATATTTTGTTGAAAGTGAAATAAAATGCAAAGTCAAAGTCAAAGTCAAACATGACAATCAAGGAGTTGATCCAAAAATACTAAAATGGTTTATGATAATATGCATTTTTTGGTGCAATCTGTCAAGGATAGATCTTCCCATACCTATACCACAGGATTAGGGTTGGTTAAGGGTTAGGCCTTTAAAAAAAAGTTGTTGACTTTGCGTAACGAGTATTGAAAATTAGGGTAGGTAGGGAGATTTTTTTTTTTTTTTAAACTTATATTTGCAGGTCCTACATGAAAGTAGCCGTTCATACACATACAGTACATACATACAGTGGCGTATATAGGTCCTCATCAGACCTTGGGGATGATCTGATGAGAGGGGTAGATCGACCACCCCTGTAGACTACAATATGTTCAAATAACTCCATGCACACACACACATATATGGACAAACACCCACTGATTCAGACAACAACAAACTCAGGAAACGAGCCAAAGCTAGTTTCCTAAGGCTGGGTTCACATAGAGCTATACGGCTCGGGTATTCGGCTTGTTTTCTTGAGGGCACGCGAATAGTGATAATCGAACAAGCCACATTCACTGGTTAAACAATGGCATTTCAAAAAACCGGTTCACATACGAGGAAACTACTCGAACTATCGTATAGTTCCGTTTCGTATAGGGGTTGTTTTACGATCAGGGTACACCGTCAAAAAATGGCCTTCTGTGCACCATGAAAAGAAATAGAGGTAATGTAATATCAAATCTATGATGACAAATTATTGGGCATTGTTACAGCAACATACCAGAGAAAAATAAATTATTGAAATACACATTTACTTCTAAAAATTGACCATTTTATGTCATTTTAGGGCAAAATTACTGTCTCATTATATTTATTCTGATTTTGAGCCTGCGCATCTTGATTATTAGCAATCATTAGTCTTGTTTTTCCAATCAGAATTGACAACTGAAATATGATTGTTTAAAAACTGAAAAATCCAGAAGCTACAGTTAATTAGATTTTTTGTGACCATTAACCAAAAATGGGGTGCCAATTCAATCAAAAAATGTCCTCTCCGAATTCGGTGGTTTTACGCATAGTTAGACATCACTTGATGAATAATGTTTTTGTCTGTAGGAATACTTGTATATATGCCACAAACTTATGTTTACTTCACTCACATCCATTTATTTTTCAGACAGTTCACGTTACAATGTTTTGAAATCACGTTCCGTCAAAAACGTCCTCTCCGAAAAATGAAGCAAATGACTTTACGTGTAATAAAAAATGTGAACCCCTATAGAAAAATAAGTTGGTAACCTCATGCCTTCAAATTTAAAAGCAATATCATTTTACTTGTCTAGAACACATACACAAAAATTGAGGGAAAACAAAACAACTTTTTGGGGGGTCCAGTGAGACAAATTGGTGTACCCTGATCGTAAAATAACCCATAGTATAGTGGGAATCGCGCAAGTTCGATATTCGTGCCGCGTATACCCATGTGCCTTTTTGTTTGTACATTGCACGCATGCATGAATCCAACTTCAAAAGACCGAGTAGCTTGGTCGTATCCGCTATGTGAACCGCAGTGTCCGTATAGCGAATACCGAATAGCGCTTCAACGAATACCGTATACCGTATACTTCTATGTGAACCCAGCCTTAGGCTGGGTTCACATAGAGCTATACGGCACGAGTATACGGCTCGTTTTTGCGAGGGCACGAGAATAGCTTGAATCGAACAAGCCGCATTCCTCAGTAAGGCTGGGTTCACATATTAGAAGTGTACGGTATTCGGTATTCGTTCGATCGCTATTCGATATACGCTATACAGCCACCGGACAAAGCGGTTCACATAGCGGATACGCCAAAACTATACTCGGCCTTTTGAAGTTGATCCACGCATGCGTGCAATGTACAAACAAAAGAAACGTGGGTATACGCTGCACGAAAATCGAACCCGCGCGATTCCCACTATACTAGGGTACATGCAGGTAATATGGGACAGCAGGTAATATGGGACACCTGAAGCAAATCATGTCGTGACCGTCGACCGGTGACCGATGACCGGTGTGAGCACCATAATGTTGTTCATATGAACTGTATACGTAAATATATCGTCGTGAGAGCATCTGATGCCGAAATTTATCTGAGAAAATTGCTGAAAACCAAAAAGGTAGGTAAAACTTACGGCATTTTTTTTTACCCTGATGTAAAATTTGATATTTCACAGAATGTGATGGTGAAAGAGTGTTTGAGGGGGTAACCTCAATTGTTTTGTATATTTAGTAAGCTTATAGTTTCATTTTGATCATACTAGCGTGTACAGGTCAATTTGTTTTAGTGAAGGGGTGCAATGTTGCATTAAATGCTTGCCTGACACAGCAACATTAGTGCAGGTAATATGGGACATCCAAAATGGCGGAAATGATTCTGGTACTAAGTATTGGGATGAGGCATCAATCTCTTTGCTACGATTTTTGGGGGTATATTCACAGTATATAATTAATATAAATAACTTATTGTAGGCCTATATTGACTTGTATAATGAAAATAATATTAAGATAATATTTAAAAAAAGAAATAATATACAAAATACATAACAATGAAATATATAGTCAAAGGTTTTACTGAAGGGTCTTATAATTTCAAATTATATCTTTTAAACTTAATGATTTTCAACATTTTAAGCAAATTCCAGACCTGGTAGAGTAATTGTAGTTTTTAAAACGTACATTAAATACATGTCCCATATTACCTGCACATGCAGGTAATATGGGCACTTTGGTAATGACGTCAACATTTGAATATTGCAGACAGGGGGGTTGGTGATAATTGTTTTTCTTCACAATAAAAGTTAGAGCAGTAGTTATTGATTCATATAAACAAAGATTAGACTGTGTGTCATTTCGTAATTTTATGCAAATTAGGCAAATGAGCTTAGGGGGTCCATATTACCTGCATGTACCCTATACGAAACGCAACTATACGACATTTCGAGTAGTTTCCTCGTATGAGAACCGGTTTTTGGAAATGCCATTGTTTAACCAGTGACTGTGGCTTGTTCGATTTTTGCTATTCGCGTGCACTCGCAAAACGAGCCCGAATATCCGAGCCGTATAGCTATATGTGAACCCAGCCTAAAGCAATGCGATTTCAAAATACCGGTTCACATCGGACGGCACTGCTCGAAAAGTCCGTATAGCTGCATTTCGTATAGTGTTGGGAATCGCAAATGTTAGATTTTTTTCTGCGTATACCGCCCTTTATTTACAATTCGTGTGTTCAAATGTTCTGAATCTCCCCTATAATGATTTATTAGCTATTTTTCTCCTCACATGAGCGTCCTCAGCTCTGGGTAGTAGGAGGAAAGCCAAATTTTCTTCGTTTGAAAATTTAATGTCATCTGCGAAAAGTACGAAATGCGTCGCTATACTCAGTGGCGGATTTAGGGGGGAGCCGAGGGGGCCGCGGCCCCCCCTATTGGCGGCGCAAAAAAAAAGGGGGGGAAGAGAAGAAAAAGAAGAGAAAAGGAAAGGAGAAGGGGAAAGAGAAAAGAAAAAAAAAAGAGAGAGAGAGAAGATGAAAAGTTTAAAACGGAAAATAAAGCCAGGTCGTAGTTTTTCGCTCGCGCTTTGCGCTCGCATTACCTGATTAAATCATGTTCATGAGGACTACTAAAGCATGCTTCCAATTTCAGCTAGCTCTCGCTCTGCGCTCGGATTATTTTGTTTAGTGATAACCTATACGTAGGATCTTATATGAGCAGCAAAAAAAAGCGCTTAAAATGCACTATTTTCACAGGGGCGTATCCAGGATTTCCCAATAGGGGGGGGGGGCGCAATAAATTTTATCGCCGTCAGGGGAAGGGGGAGGCGGTTCTTCTAATTCATATTGTACATGAAATTCCACATTTTTTTCAATTATCACAAAAGTTACATAGTTTATATACCCTAAGACAATGTATGTTGCGTAGACCTATTTTATGTCATGTATGTGTGCATTATATACCCTTCTGAATTGGAATCTGCGAGCGCGAAAACGAGAGTCGAAAATGTTGAGGTTTTTAAAGTTATATGAAATAAATAAAGGGCATTTTCTAGTACTAGAAAATGGTAGATTATTGTGTATAATAGACCCAATTTAGTATCCGCGAGCGCGAAGCGCGAGCTGAAAATTTTTAAAGGTAAAAATTGGAGTTATTATTTGTGCATTATGATTTGGTATCAGCGAGCGCGAAGCGCGAGCCGAAAATTTGGCGTTTAAATTTTTTAAGGTAAAATTTAGAAATGTATTGTGCATTTGATTTGGTGTCAGCGAGCGCGAAGCGCGAGCCGAAAAATTTGGGGTTAGAATTTTTTAAGGTAAATTTAGAGTTATTATTGTGCATTTGATTTGGCATCAGCGAGCGCGAAGCGCGGGCCAAAAATTTGTGGGTTTCAAAAAGTATTTTGAATTAATAAGGGGTACTTTCTATAAACCCATGAGGCCAACTATGTTTCCCGGAGGCGAGGGCCCAGGAGCCAGAGGGTCCAAAGGCCTCTTTTCTTTGTGAAATTTTGAAACTTTAGTTTTATATTTTTTACTTCGTCACTAATGTGTATTTCTTATAAAAGGCGTTTGAGCAATTATTCAAAATACAATATGAGAAAAGTCGGCCCTGTGGGCCCTCCCCACATAAAGGCCTTAGTATTGGTCGTTTAGACCAAATAAAGCCTATTTCGGCGAAAAATTTACAAGCATCGAGGCCTTATTCCTCTCTTTCTTCCTTTTCTCTTTTCTTTCCCTTTTTCCTTTTTTTCTCCTTTTTCTCCTCTTTTTTTTTTTTTTTTTAGTCGGCCAATAGGGGGGGGGGGTGCGCGCCTGTTGCGCCCCCCCCTGGATACGCCCCTGAACATAATAGTATGGGTGCACGGCAAGCCTTAACTCCAAGTTAACTCCAAGTTGTCCCCGAGGACTATGTTCTCGAGGACAACTTGGAGTTAACTTGGAGTTAAGGCCCGTGTGAACGAACTCGGTGTTTATTTCTCGAGGACAAGTCGGGGTTTATGTTCTCACAGATCTTAGGGTTAAGGCTCGAAACTCCAAGCGGTGGGTGGTCTCCGATCGCGCGTTTGACCGTGTGGACACGATTTTAACTTGGAGTTACTGTTCTCGAGGATAAGAGTGACCTCTTGTGCAGGTTAAACTTCCGGTTCGAAATTTTGCGAGCTCTAAAAATTACCAGTGCTGCCGATTGCATAACTAGCACGATACCTAAACTTCATTTTCGAATAATCAAATAAATAATAATCATACATTTGAAAGAAAACCTTAAAATATCGATATATTATTGGTATAAATTTAAATCTAAAATAGAAATATACAATACAAAAAAGAAAATGAAAAAAAAAGGAAAATAGCTAGACTGTGAGTTGTTGGCTTGTTTTATTTTTGTTTTTCTTTTTGTAACACACGTGCACTTTTGAAACTTTCCACTCAGATCAGAGCTTGCAGAGGCAACTCGCTCGATAGTCCTATTTATTGATTGTTTATTTAAAAAAAAAAGGAAAAAAGAAGATTCGAACTGAAGTTATAGAGCTATACTTTACATCTTGGAGAGTACCTGTTCTACTTCCGGTCATCGCGCCGCTGGCTTATCCTCGAGGATAACTATCCCCGAGGATAAGCACTCCGTGTGAACGTAACTCGAGAACAAGCCGTCGGGGTTTAAATTCTTAAGGATACAGTCCTCGAGGACTAAAACCCCGATGGTCCCGTGTGAACATAGCTAATGTATCCCCCTTTAAAAACGATACAAGCGCGAAGCATGGACGAAAATTCTATTCTTTGTAAAGTGACCAGAATGCATGGAAATAAAAAAAACAATTTGGCGTCCCCTAAATTCTAAAATTAAGATCGATGACTTTGCCCCCTAATTGTAAAATCCATAAGCCCCTCACCCCAGTACCCCTCCCACTTTTTTTTATTTCCCGTTCTCTTTTTCTTCTTCTCCCGCTTCCCCTTCGCTATCTCTTGTTTCCTTTTTCTTTTTTTCTTTCCCCTCTCCTTAATTTTCTCGGGGAGGGGGGAGGCGGGGGCGCTCACCTTATGATGAGCTACGCATGCGCATATACATACAAACTTCTAAATCGGGTAGGGCCTAAAATTATTGTATTCAGCCTTCCGGCGTCGTCGACGACGTTAAAATGTCGGTATGGGTAATTCGCCAGTTTATAGGGTAGGGCTACATTTTTATGGTGTGTGAACACGCATGGGAATAATTAGTTTTCCTTGAGTGACCCCCTTGCTCTTGCCTCCCAACTTTATCCAAGGATACGCGCATTTTTTTGTTTTGTTTTGTTTTTTTAATTTTGTAGGATCTATTATTTAGTTTTGTTTTGTTTTTAATCTTTTAATTCATTTATTTTCTTTCTTTTTTTTATTTATTTATTTATTTATTTATTTATTTATTTATTTATTATTATTATTTTTTTTTTTGGGGGGGGGGTACTTGACTGGGGTAACAAATTAGAACGAATTGGGCGGCACAATGATAACTAACAATTATAAAAATATCTCGATTTTCCTATAGCGCTTTTCAGTAAAACTGCTCAAAGCGCTTCACAAAATATTATAATTTAAAAATGTCAAACTGTCCTAATAGTCCATATGTTGGTAACATACTGATCACCAAAAAGTTTGACGAAACTCATTCATTTAAAAGCAAAATTCAAAAAGCTTAAAAAATGTCAGGGTATGAACAATTTTGCGGACAACTGTAATTAAGGGCTCTTTATATGTTCGCGAGAAAAACATAATTTAGTTTTAAAAAAACAACACAAAAGCCCCCCATAAAATGCCAAACACTTCTGTGTAATGTCTGATTCATCTGGTACGTCAAGGGATGACTTTGCTTAGTAAGGTATGGGCATGCACTTTTATATAATAATTCAACTATATTACGAATTATCTGCAAGCGAATGTATTTAAGGACATTTACTGTTTGATCTGTTTGTTTGACTTTTTAATCATACTGTGAGCACAAAACATAATGGAAAGAAGAACACCGATAGCAGACATTTCTAATTACTTATTTTTTCTATTATAATCGATTATACTAAAGCTTACAAACTGAAATGAACATAACATTGGGCTAATCAATTATTAGCTAATGGACCATTCTTGGTCACGTGTGTGACCGAAATTATGCAAAATCTTGACTTTAATTGGCGATAACTCTAACAATTTTAAAAACATATTGATTTAATGTTTATATCATGCTAATATATTTTGTTGGCTATCATTTGTAAATATTTTTTGATATTTACAATATGCATGTTCAAGGTCAGAGGTCAAAAGAAATGGGTCACGTGTGTGACTTCACAGAACGGCATGATTTTGAAAGTTCAATTTCATTTTGAAATTTCTGTGAGTTTTAAAATGATGAAATGTTCTTATTGCTGTGAGATATGCATTATGGACCTGTTAACCAAAAAATACCACTGGATAGGAGTCATCTCAGAAATTTCTTTTGTAATCTATTATTTTATATCGTGATGTCGGGTCACGTGTGTGACATTTTAGTGGGTCACGTGTGTGACCTATGGCAAATTGTACAGAAAAATGAATATATTATGTATTATGCAATAAATGTACATTTCGAGCAATTACTATATCCGCTGTGGTAAAAAATTTTATGAACTCAACCCTAGTCAGTCAATGGGGTGTTTTGGTAGCTGTCAAGACTGGGGGAGGGCGGGTAGGGACGGGGGGCCATGATGCCCCCTATAAGATCTTGGCTGTTGATCGCGCGAGCGCGCCAAAAATTTGCACGATGGCAGTGTGTGATGTAACTACAAGAAAGCACTGTTAATTTTTACATAATAATAATTATTTATTTTACATGAATTAATTATGCTAATTTACCCATTGTATAAAGTCACGATTTTTGTTCTAATTGACAAACTACAGCTTCTGGAATGCTAGTTTTGTGTTTGCATAATCTTTATAGGATTCCTAACAATTGTACTTGGAAAAAAAATTTGATATCGAACTAAATTCCTTGTGTATTTTATTGTTTTATGAATTTCTAATGTATTTCCTTGTTTTTTTCGACCATTTGTTTTGTTTGTTTGTTTGTTCTTTTTGTTGTTTTTTGTTGTTGTTTTTTTTTCGCAAAAATTATTGCAGAACCATTTTGGAGCACAATAATGCTAAAATAAATTAATTTCAGCCAATGAAAGTGACAATAATCAGAATTTATGACCGCCCCCACCCAGCGGGTCACGTGTTTGACCAATTTGTTTGCTAATTAATAATCAAATTAAAACTTGTCATGGATTCATATTTAGTGAGATGCAAGGTACATTAAAGCTAGCTTTGATGAAATAATTATAATAATACCAGAGCCATGGTTAAGACGGGGCTTAACACTTTTTGTGTTTTCTAGTTACTTGTGTGTGACATTTTGAGGGCAGTTAATTTCCAGTGTTGATTATCTTAATATAATCAATTTAACAACATTATTTTGGGGGGTTAGATTAAAAGGAATAGAGGTAAATAATAATATAATGACAGTAATCCAAGTAAGGAAGTCAGCATATCCATTCCAGTCAGGGTTAAAAAAAATGATATTTTATTTACCGTTTTTTCATTTAATTATCATTTATGTTAATTTATGCACGTGAGCATGAACAATTGCAAAAATCACGAAAAAACATCAGTTCATGAAACTTCAGACATTGCTCTATTTGAATATGCAAAAGCAAAAAAAATTATTTGTCCCCAATAGGTTCACTTTTCAAAGAATGGCCGAATAGCCTGGTCCCTTTTTTAAAGGCATGACCATAGTTGGTCACACACGTGACCCGTGACCAATTTCAAAGTTAATTAATAACTAAATTAAAAGCTGTCATGGCTTCATATTTGGTGAGATGCAAAGCACATTATAGCTAGCTTTGGAGAAAAAATGGTAATAATAATAGAACCATGGTTTTCGGGGGGCGTTAACTTTTCGTGTTTTGGGGTCACGTGTGTGACATTTGATGGCAATTAATTTCTTTAGTTAATTATCTTAAAACAATCAATTCAACACCATTATTTTTCATTTAAATTTAAAGAAATGAAGTTTTAAAAAGGGTATAATGACAATAATCAAAGTAAGGAGACCAGCATATACTATCAAGTCAGGGTCAAAGAAATGATATTTTACGTACCATTTTTCTATTCATTTTTTGTGCATGTTAATTTATGCAAATGAGCATGAAAAATTTGTAAAATTAACATAAAAAATGCATTTCATGAAACTTCAGACAATGCTCTATATGAATGTGCAGCTTAAAAACAAAAAGGACAAACTTTATTTTTTCCAAAAAAAGGTTCACTTTTCAAAGAATCGCCCTAATCAGTTTTTTGTTCATGCTGCGCGGCAGTGATGGCCTCATAAAATATTATTATCGCAGGGAGCCTGCATCAATGTGGCCATCAACCTGCACGTCCTGCTATACGCAGCGCCGCCCTTCGGCCAAGAAAAATGAGGCATATATATTTTAAAATAAAGTAAAACTTTTTTTTCGAGTGAAAGGTTATTCGAGTGAAAGGTTATGTGTAATATATTGAATTATATTACACACTGTGTGTTCGTACACGCATCTCGCACATGCAATGTAAACATACACGCATCTGTACTGAACAGTAACATATGCGTGGCAAGTACAGATTATTCCAAACAAACAATGCGGTATAAGGGTTCCATGCCTTCGTACCTGAAGTGAGATACATGTAATTATATAAAAAGTGGAATGATTTTTTTTTTAGTGAAACACATTTTTATCACCGTGAACCATATTCTTTTGTGAAAAATGAAAAGTGAAATGTAGTTTTGTTTACAAATGATAAATAAATATATTTGTGAAAAGGGAAATATATTATTGTGAAAAGTGAAACACATTTTTGTGAAAAGTGAAATGTATTTTTTTACAAAAGAGAAATATATTTTCGTGAAAAGATAAATATGTTTTTGAGAGAAATATATTTTGTGAAAAGTGAAACAAATATTTGTGCAAAGTAAAACATATAATTTTTGAAAAGTGAAACATATATATATTTTGTGAAAAAGTGAAACATATATATATAATTATATATTTTGTTAAAAGTAAAATACATTTTCTTTAAAGGCACATACATGTATATATTTTAGTGAAACATATTTTTAAAGTAGAGTGAAATGAATTTGTAAAAGAGAAATGTATTTTTCTTGGAGTGAAATGATTTTTTAAATGATAAATATATATTTATTAGAGTGAAATGTAATAATAATTGATGCCCTTTTGGCGTGCCATAAACTTGGAGAGGTTTTTGTCCATGGGGTCACCAGAGGTCGGAGACGACTTGATGGCACCTAACATCATTTTTTTTTACGTTAAACCCAGGTTTATGGATATAAATATAGGCTTAGGTCTTTAGCCTAGGAGAGGGGTTTAAGTGAAAAGTGTGATTAATGAAAATTTTAAAATATTCTATTTTAAAGAAAAAAAATACATAACTCTATCCAATTTTCTTTCCGCCATTTTGACAACGCTATAAACAGAACGCAAAAAGTAAGTTCCCCCATTTCAGATATCAATTGAAAAAAAAATTCACCAGGAGGAATTGGAAAAAAAAATCTAATTATATGCTTGTGTATTTAATTTTATGAGCTATCATGAGGGTGATTTGTCGGAAGAATCATCATGTCATGCTTTAATGAGCAATGCTTGAAGGCAAAAATGTCTTCTTTTTTTTAAAGTTCACAAGTCCATCATCACACCTTTGAATGAATGATTTCGGAACAATATTCAAATTTTTGAGCATCACACTTGTCAAAAAATGATGCCACATGTGTGTCCTAACATACAAAATGAGTTAATGGTAAACTTGCACGGTTGAGTGAGCACTGGGTTAGAATTGAAGGGTATAGTAGAAGAAGTACTTAAAGAACTCCTTTGGGCTGGAGTTTGCATTATTAGAGAAACCGTCGGAACGGTATAACCGATTTTCGCGAAAATGGTTTCAAAAGATGGGCGAGACTTGAAAGTATAAAGGCCCGGTCTCACCGCCCGAACTTTGCTGGAGCGTTCCTGGAGCGGTGAAAAAAATTAATCACCGCTCGTTACCGTTCACCACCTTTTAACAGAAGTTGGCCACCGCTAGGGCAACGCCGTATACCGACGGTCACCGCTGACGGTCTTTCCTACCGCTCCGAAAGTTTTGAGCTGCACAAAATATTGCGAGCGGTGAAGAGCGGGCAATTTTCCGCTCCGGCAAAGTTCACCGCTCCAACAACGCTAAATCAAAGTTTGGCACCGCTAGACGCAAGTTGGTGGACGCTTGGGTCTGCTAGGCCAACGCAGAAATCTTCGACGCTAGACCACCGCTGCTTCGCCAGCTTTGCCCGGGCGGTGATTGAACGTTGCACAAACTTTGGTGGAGCGGTTTTAAGCGTTATTCTAGCGGACACAGGATAGCTGGAACGGTGTCGGGCGTTGAAACAGCGATCTGTTGCGGTGATGAACTTTGGTTTGGCGTTGGTATAGAGGTGTCGGAGCTAAACCAACGCTCGCTACCGTTAAACCAACGCTAAAGCAATGCTGGCTTTAGCGGTGCACCGCTAAGGCAACGCCCGTGTTTTTTTGGTTTTTTTTTATTGTTTTCCCATTTTGTGCGCGGTGACGAGCATTGTCAAAATTCGGCCCCCTATCCCTACCGTTCAAGGACCGCTCCAACAAAGTTCGGGCGGTCAGACCGGGCCTTAAAGTCAGCAAAAGTAGAGGCTGTTATGTCGAGATGTTAGATCCCCCTGGATAATTGTGCCAAAATTGATTTATTGGCTAACTTTGTCAATTTGGGGCATGCATAAGATGTCGGACATGATAATCCATCATTTTCCAAGATTGTAGTTCATTTTGGTAGGTAGCCATCTTGAAATTCAAAATGGCCGCCACAGCTAACCTACTCTTGCTTGTATCTCAGGTTCCAAGCACCTTAGAAGGTTAAACGTAGCAATAATATCAACGTTTATGATACACTACATTCCTGAATGCAAATGCACTACCTATAATGGTTAGTAAATAGAATTGGTGGCCATTTTGAAATTCAAAATGGCCGCCATACCAAGTTTTTATGTACGTGCCACCATAAAAAATCAAAAGTGGAACCTGAGATACAAGCAAAAATAGGTTAGCTATGGCGGCCATTTTGAATTTCAAGATGGCTACCTACCAAAATGAAGCACAATCTCGGAAAATTATGTATTATCATGTCTGACATCAAATGCATGCATTCCAAATTGGAACCTTCTACCATGCTTACAATATAAGATAAAGGTAAAAAATGTGGTTTTCTATGGCGGCCATTTTGAATTCCAAAATGGTGCCCCAAGACGTGGTTGGATAAAAAGGAACCAAAGTTTAGCCTACCCCTATAGCTATATGGTACTCTTCTTGAGGGCCGAAGGCAGAAATCCCCCCCCCCCCCCCCCCCCCCCCTCCGCTTATCGCGCGGCCAGCGTGACGTGAAAATTTGTATGTACCTTTTTGTCCACTTTTGCAGATTTCGAACCCTCCCGTAAAAATCCTAGTTACGGGCCTGTTACTTAGAATTGGTAATCACGTTTAGGCACATTCAAACAACTCATCACAAGGAGCATGAACATGATGAAAGTGAACCAATCACAATTTTGCAAAACATTTCAGAACAATGTGGTTCAGTGATGCCTCACATTGGGGAGCTGAGAGAGGTATCATTATAATGATAATGAGTTGCACTTTCCAGCGATATAAATTTCATAGTCACCATCGTAATATTTTTGAAATTATTGATGATCATACTTGGGTAGAACTTGTTAACACTGTGTATTAGAAATCACGGGGTCGTGTTCAGATTATTGGAGTCTCGTACAACTAGAGCAGGTCAAATTATATTGAGCAATGTACAACTTCATTTCAAATGTTAAATCTGACAGCAGGAATCTGACTGGCTATATATAAACTTTATAATCACCAATGTAATATTTTTGAAATTATTGATTATTTTTGCGATACACCCGTACATTAAGCTTTGCATTTTCCTTGATTGAATTTTTATATATAGGGCTACAAAATTTATATAGACACTTCGAATAGAGCTACAACCCCAAAACTTTAAGTACGATCAATTGCAAATCGACAGTAACAAATCAGCATCCTTGTTGCATAGATTTCCTTCTTGAATAAATTGGTTGTTTCAAATACTCGTTATGTTCCAGGGCACTGTCTTGGTACATTTCAAAAAAAAAAAAAAGGAGAACAAGAAGGTGATGCACGGAGGTATAGAGGCCACCATATGACTATTTTTTCATGACTTGGCAATTCATTGGATTTATAAAACGAGAAAATATAGTCTGTGTGTGTGTCTTGTTTTGTTTTTGTTTTTGTTTTTTGTTTTTTAATGCTACAACCGGGAAATTAGATTAGCTTTAAAATGCAGAAGAAAGTATGATTTTCCTGCTTTTTGGAAATACCAAACAATACAACGTTGTGATTAATCTTTGTACTATTATTTTTAAAAGATCCCACCTGTGCCATTTCATTTCATACGGACTCATACACATATATTATATAAATTTGATCTATGTATCAAAGAACACGAATCAGCCAAAAATCAAAATGGGAGTAAAGTAAATAAAAGCAGGGTAATATCAATTTCTATAATTGTTAGAAGCGTAAACCATAGAATACAATAGAACATGAACATAGCACAAATAAAACTGGCTAGCTAAAGCCCCTTTCACAATTGATTCCCGATCAGTTTACGACCGTCTGCAACACTTTTTTCCTGGTGTTGCACGATCGATCGCTTGATGTCTTGCGAGCACTCGCAGTTGTTGTAGGCGATCGCGCCCATCCGAGGTGGTCGTGACTGGCCGCATCTTAACTTTGAACATGTTGGAAATCCAAACGCGATCAAATACAATCGATTCATTCGCATCAGATCGTACGACCAGTCGGGCGATTATCGTGTGAGTGATGTTCAATGTTGTACAACTTGATGCGAGATTTGGCACGACTAAGTAGTCGCATTTAGTCGACTGGAGGTCGTGCAACACGCACATGCTAGCGACCTATAGAGACCAGTCTTGCGACTGGGTGCGATAATAATTATATAGGCCATAAGACTGTTGCAAGACCGATCGTAACACGGCTTACAACGTTGCACAACCGTTGCAGGCATGCGCATGTATGCGACCGTTCACAGTTCCTCTTGTACGATAGCTGTTGCATTTGTGAAAGCCTTTGTGCGACCTTATGAGATAAATTGCGATTGATGCCTGTTGCAGCCTGTCG
>CALNVZ010003426.1:52590409-52615774 GCA_940671915.1 Paracentrotus lividus
GTGACCGACTAGCTTTAAAGCTAGTCAGTCTGAGCATCACTACGACTAGCTTTAAAGCTAGTCGGTCTACCCGTTTAGGTTTTCAGTGCATGACATACTCTGAAATAATGTCTGTATTATTTTGGTATCACATCAAATAAAAATGTGCGAAGAGGAGCTGATCGATATTAAACACATTTATTGTTCCGGAGCGATGAATTCGTGGCCACTACCCAGCTAGCAGAACGACGTCGGGCTGACGTTGGGCCAATGTCGGACAACGTCGGACATTACATCGGATCAATGTCTATTTTTGACGTTGGTGCGACCTCAAAATGCCCGCCAAACTCATATCGCAGCGATGTCAATTTATGATGCCGGGTCAACTTCATTTTTCAATGTCGAGTCAATGTTATTTTGTGACGTCGGTGTGATGTCAAATTTTGACGTTGGTGCGACCTCAAAATGTCCGCCAAACTCATATCGCAGCGATGTCAATTTATGATGCCGGGTCAACATCATTTTCCGATGTCAGACCAATGTAATTTTTGGGGGTCAGAATGATGTAAAATTTCGATGTCTGCTCGGCATCAAAATGTGCGCCGGCTCAACATCGTCTCGATATCAATTATTGTCATCAGACCAACATCGAAATCCGACGTAAGACTGACGTAAAAATTTTGAAAAAGTAATTATCAAATCCCGCATAGTCATACAAAGTTACTTTTCCAGAAATGGTTTCTTATAACCTTATATTTTTGCCTAGATAGTCCCTATCCTAACAGTGTCCTATCCTAAACCTATCAACTAATAATAGTATGCGATTCTTGATATATGTACACCCAAAATTGTAGTCCCGTTTAAACGACGGTTAATGTAGTTTTAATTACTTTTTAATTCTTAGTTACGTCATAGCTATACTTTTAAATCATCTAGAATACAACAAGATAATTATGCAAACATAATCTCCACCATACTTCAAACAAACGTTGCTGCATGTTACTTAAAAATAGAATTTCATCTTTTAAGTCTACAATTTCATCTTTAAGAGTGCTTATGATCGATTATGAATATGCTCATAAATATTCATGAGAGCCATCCGACGTCGGCCCGACGTTCGGCCGACATCGTTATTTTGCAAGTTGCACAAACGAGTATTTTACAATCATGATAAAGGCCTGTAGGATTGGAATTTTAAAGTGGTGCTAGTTTAAAGGGCTTATCGTAGGATGGGGCGAATCCCCTACCCTACCTCTTTGAAACAAACATGGAAGGACTTGTAAATTCCACTGAGTAAAATTACTATTTTGATTCATGATACGATGCGGTTGATTATCCTAAATAAAATGTCCTTAAAGTTCACAAGAAACAACAATTTTCACAACACCGTACTCAATCTATTTCAAGAAATAGACATCACTATCACTATATTATAGACAGTACTCTCTCTGATATTGCGACATAAATAAGCCTTTGTATATCTCTATTTTATTATTGTAATATTTCACTATATGTATTTGCATTTGTTGTCGAAAATTTTTGTATAGGGACCCCAAATATCTACATGATCTAACGATTAAACTAAATAGATAACTTGCGAATGTCATAATTTAGTCTATATGCAGTCGACGTCGAATTTGATATGTTATATTTAATGTTGCAATAATGACATCGGGTCAACACATGTTTTTTTTTTAAACCAAATATTTATTTGTGATCAATGTCGACATTTATATGACATCGGCGGGATGTCATACAAATGCCGTTAATGTTGTAATATCCACATCGACCCCGACATCAATGGCCAACCACTTTACGATTTCATTTAATGGCATTAGTTTCGACATCGATGCGACATTAATCCGACATCAAATTTACAGAATTATGTCATATTCTATGTCGAAATTTAGAATAAAAATTACATTGGGCTGACATTTTTTTAAAACCATTTACAAATTAACTTTTATTTCATTTGCAACAAAGTGTGACATCGTAAAGACATCGACGGAATGTTGTATATTTGAGATGTCATGTTCAAGTGGCAATAATGACATTGAGGACATTTATTTTCGACCATTTACCGGCTTCTGTGACAGGCATCAGTTTCGACATCGGCGCGACGTCGAATTTGAGATGTCTTATTCATGTTGCATAAATGGAATTGGGTCAACATCTTTTTTCAAGCCATTTACCGACATATTTATTTGCGACCAAGTGCGACTTTGAAAGGACATTTGCCCGTATTCTAATATTTGGATTACAAGGGATTTGTAGATAGAAAATATTGTATGGGGTGCTAGTGATTTAGTTACCGAAAAAACAAAACCTAACATACGATTTGCTTTGCGATAGACATGTTCGACATGGTTATGCCACGTCAGCTTATTGTTTTTACATTCAGGATCATAACACATATTTATTTGAAAATGTATTCACGGTATTTGTCTAATAATGTATATATAATAAATCGGGATTCATAAATCGGTTTTATCTCTATTGATAACTTTCTACGTGTTTAGTTTTTTTATTCACTCGGTATATATACCCTCACTTGCCATAGGTATTTTAACATAGCTGAAATTCGTGCATTTTTCAAAGGGGGAGACAGGAGAACAAAGCCCTTTAAAATGACATTTAATTTGGGGCTTTTTCCCCTATGACCGGTTGTAGGCATCTAATGCTCTTCCTCCAAACTCTCAGGAATGAAAAGGGACAGGCCTCCTCTTTCAGAACATATAAACAATGGTCGAAAATGCTCTTGCCATGAATGAAATATTGCAGCATATAAAAGACTTGTGAAATTAAAAAAAAAAAAATCACAAATTTCAGCTATGTTGCAATATATATGGCAGGTGAGTAGACATGGACATGCTAGTAAATGAAACCCCAAATGGAACATTAAAAAAAAAATGTAATACATGTCTTATATTACTTGATATAAAGTGCGGCTCCCTTATAGCACACTTTATTATTATTATAAACAAAAACAACGAAATACTCACTTAATAGGTGTGGCTAATCCGAGTTTTAAAGACAGCCCTCCTTATCCACACGCCGTTTTCGTTTGCTCGAAAAAAAAAAAAGGAATAGATTAATATATTACAATTGGAAAATGTGTTCTAATCTCTATTCCTTGCCCAAAATCCCTTTAAAACTCGATGGTCTTCACACATGATAAAATATCCGATTTGTTAATTATAGACTTGATTTACGAAAACATAAAGCTGTTTTTTAATATGTCCATAGCCAGTCAGATTTTACTTTTGAAATGAATGCCCGAGTTGTATGAGGCTCATATGATCCAAACACGCCCGTATGATACAAAGTGTCAACAAATTCAGCCAATAGGAAAGTCTCACATCTGAAAAGTTCAACAATACATTGCATATCTGACAATTAATATGCAAATAATTATGGGATGGATTCATTATTAGCTGATACTATGACACCCGTTACTAACCACTCCATGTGGGCTGTGCATTTTGGTCTTTTTAAAAGAAAAAATTCGAATAAAAGTGCAGCTCCCAAACATTCCCAGACCAAAATATTTTGAGGGCCTGCTAGAAAATGAAAATTTATTCTAGCAGTCGGGCAAACTATATCCCAAATTATGTTTTTGTTATAGTCTATGAAAATTCTCTAACAGTGTCGAAGGGGATATGTTTATATGGAGTTTCTAGTTGAAGTTATTATAATATAATAAAGACGATGAGGGGAATGACTGCACCGAAATGCGATCTACGTGAATTATAACCTCAAAAAATAGTAAAACTTTACTCTCTCAACTTAATCTGAGGAAGTTTGCCTTATACAGAGTGAGTAAGAAAAAATATCCAATCATTTTGAAGTTGTCTTGTGAAACGTATGCAGCACAAGGGCGGCGATTTCATTTGACGACTGGGGGGAGGGGGGGGGGGGCGGAAACCCCGAAATGGGAATTATTATACACTCGATCGGTGCAGCGTCCTAAAGATACTATACATTCGTATACCCAAAATTCGAAATAGAATGACTAATGACAATTTTAAGAATATAACGTTGGCACAATTAAAACATATTCCACGAATACATAATACCGGACTAAATAGTATTACATTAAGTCATTGCATTGTTATTTGTTTACGAGCGCGAAGCGCGAGTCGATTTTTTTTTTCTTTATAATGACATTAATCATTGTATTCACTAGCTGTGAATCCCTACCCCTAAATGAAATACAAGTTCGAAGCGCGAGTGAAAATCCCATTAATTAGCGGTTTATAAAATATATATTTGTAATCCCTTCCTGAATATGTTCATTCTTATGAGCGCAAAGCGCGATCGGAAATATTTCTTCATACGGACTTGAAAACAAAGGATTTAAAAATTTAAGTTTATTTCCATCACATTTATCTTTTGTATAGGTGAGCAAATACAAAATCTATCCGAAATCCTTAGAAAATAGAATAGGGTGGTATCTCACTTCGCGGAGACGTCTCCGAGACGTCTCCGCCACGTCTCCGCGACATTTTTCAAATACTATGACAAAGCAAATTCAAAGAACCGTCTCAAAGTTGTTTCCGCGACTCATGAAACGTCTCCGAGACGTCTCCGCGACAATTTTTTGAAACTTGTGACGTTTCATGAGTCGCGGAAACTACTTTAAGAAGGATCTTTGAAATTGCTTTGTCACAGTGTTTGAAAATTGTCGTGGAGACGTCGCGGAGACGCCTCGGAGACGTCTCTAATACTTTTTATCCGTCGCGGAGACGATATTTTCTATTCCGTCGCGGAGATGTCTCCGCGAAGTGAGATACCACCCAAAGATACATTAATGTTTGTATATCCCAAATTCGAAATAGAATGACCTGCCTCGCACATTATGCCAATGTCAAAGCGTTGGAACAAATAAAACAAATCCCATGAATACATATATAGCGACCTGAAGAAAAGTATTTCGTTGGGTTGTTTTTGTTTGCGAGCGCGAAGTGCGAGCCGAAAACTTAAGGGCCTGTCCCACAGAAGGCGATCGTTGTGGCGACAACCTGCGAACTACTTTTTAGTACCCATCGCCACCATGCGCAGGTCCAATCGCCTATAAGATCGTGAATTAACGCGTCTGTCGCCAACAAATACGTAGCAAAATTCTGTTCGCCGCTAGTTTCTCAACAAGTTAAACAATAGCCGGCGTCAGTTGGGTTGACGTCAATGACCGTAGCCTGTCTTCTCTTGTCGCGACAAGGTGCTATCGTAGATTGTCGCCTGATAGAACATGTTTAGCAGAGCGGAACGGCGGCCAGTTGTAGGTTGCCGCACTCCAGCGTACGTTGCACGCATCGCTGAACCGAAAGGCCAGTGAAATTTAAGCCGCTACGCCCTTTGTCGCCACCTCCATTCATCAAAATTCGGATCGGCCTCCTATTCAGATACTGTAGGCTACAGTCGCCGCTGATTTTTGAAATTTTCAAAAATCACTCACGACCCAAATTATAATGCGCGACTGAGAGGACTATCACGAATATAAAGGCGACAGGCCGCCATCAGGTATAAAACACTCGATCGCCTGTGTCAGTCGCACGGATCGCCACAGTGCGCAAGTTCACATTTTGGTTGATTTTAAGCTGCGACGAGAGAAGTCGAGCTGCGAGATGCGCGAAGGTCGAGGCTATTGTATTATCGGATACAAGCTATTGTTGGTCTATTGTTTGCGTGGAAGCAAGTCGATGTCGTAGCCTATCGTAGACACAGTCGTAGATACGTATCTTCGGTCACCTACGATTCTGACACGATTCTAGCAGGTTCTAACATGCATAGGTTGTCGCCACAACGATCGCCTCCTGTGGGACAGGCCCTTTAGCGTTTTAATGACGTGAATTTGATACAGTCATTTTACGCCCACTTTGTCTCTTCATATGTAATAATATAATAATAAATACAGCATTTATAATGCGCCATTCTTCTAGTAAACTATTCAGAGGCGCAGAGGGAAAAGGAAAAAAGAATCAGAAAAGAGAGAATATGAAAAATATATATATCTAACGAAAATTAAGAGAGAACATGTATGATTTCAGATCTGATTTAAATCTAACTAAGGATTCTGCTGATCGGATCCTCAGTGGAAGAGCGTCCACAGAAATGGGGTGAAAAGGAGAAAGTCTTTTCTCCAAGCAAAGATGAAGTTCTTGGAACAGTTAACTGTTTGGAATTAGTGGAGCGGAGATTTCTGGAAGGAATATATTCTGAGATGAGATTTTGCAAATATTTAGGGGCCCGATCATGAAGTGCCTTCCAGGTAAGTATTAATATCTTGAATTCTATTCTTTTGGATACTGGAAGCCAATGAAGACTTTTGAGAACAGGAGTGATGTGTGAGAACTTGGAAGTCTAACTGAGGACCCGAGCAGCAGAATTTTGAGCACGTTGCAATTTAGCTACTTGGTAAGAGGAGGTCTTGAACAGTAGAGCATTACCATAATCAATACGTGACATAACATAAGAATGAATAACAGAAGCTGTAATTTACTTGACAGTGATTTTCTAATGCTATGTATGTTACGCAGTTGCAATATACAGATCGACATGTGGCTGCAATATGAGTACCATTGTCATTTCGAGTCAAATTGAACTCCAGATTCTACAACTGACACAGATTGTACAATTATATTCCTACACGTATTGATCGACTATGAACCTTTGATGCTTGGTGTTTGAAGCAATTCCAATTCGGTTTTCTCATCGTTCAACTTTAACTTGTTAAGAATCATCAAACTCTCATCTCATCAATGCAGGCTTCAAGTCTGAGTCTCGTTGAGGCTTCACTTAAAGGATCAGATGGATTGAACGATGGGTATAGCTGGGTGTCGTCCGCATAAAAGATGTATACTTATGCCATGAGAACGTGCGATGTCGGCAAGAGGGCTGGCATAGATGCTAAAGAACGACGGGCAAATACTGATCCTGAGGGCCCCGTATGGCAGATTGGTAGCGGAAGACATACACTCGTTGATCTTGACTACTTGTGAACGGTTACTGAGATAAGAAGATATCCATGCAAGGGCAACTCCTTTACACCAAGTGAACTGAATCTTTTCATGAGAATATCCTGATCTATGGGTCAAATGCGGCGACAAGTCTAGTAACACCAGAAAAACAGCCCGCCTTCGGTCCAGTGCTCGATGTACATCATATGAACTTTGATAAGGCTGACTCAGTGCTATGGTGTTTCCGAAACGCTGACTGAGAGGTTCGTTCAACCCATTAGCTCGAGGAAGTCTTGGAGGCGCTGGGCGACAACTCTTTCCAACACCTTTGATATGAACTGAAGATTAGACACTGGCCGATAATGTTTTAGAGGCATCAGGGTCTAGTCTTGGTTTCTTTAGTAGAGGTCGGACAACGGCGCCCTTGAATGAGCTAGGAAATACACCTGATTCAAGTGATCTATTCACTATACGTGTCGTAACTGGCAGCAGAAGATGTAAATGTCTCTTCATTACGCATGTAGGAACTGGATCCTGTGTGCAGAAGTAGACGGTGAACAGTTATAATCCTCTTTACTTCTCTTCTGATGCCAATTCATAACTGTCGAGGATTTGGTCTGTGACAGGATGATCACTTGTTGGTTTGTTCCAGTAACCGCTTCAGCATCGATTCCTGCTCGTATGTCCTTTATCTTAGTGGAAAAGTTACGAGCTGAACTGCTCAGCAAGTTCTTGGTCACTACGACGTGAAGGAAGGATCGATTTACTGCGATAGTGTAACATCTTGTCCATTACTTTGTAGATATCTCTTTGACTGACGCATTCAGAGATCTGTTTCTCAAGTATGATGCTTTGGCCACCTTTATCATCTCCCAGATAACATTGCGCTGACTTCTGAAACGTTGTCTGTCAACCTCAAGTCTTGTCCGTCTCCACTTTCTTTCCAATCTCCTCCTAGTCTTCTTTGCCTGAGTGATCTCTTCTGAGTACCATGGATTTGGAAGATGCACAGCAGCAAAACCTTTTGACTGGTGCATGCTTACAAGAATATTTGATAAGGTTCTTTCATACTGATCAGTAAGTTCGTTGACATCAATTTCAGGATTCTTAATAAGATCAGAGGATTCCAAGTCTTCTGCAAAGGCATCATGGTCCATTGACTTAAGTTTCCGATAAACTATCTCCTGGCGACCAGATGCTGGTTTAGAGATGTCAAGCTCACAATGCACGGCTGCATGATCGCTGAGGAAAGTGGAGACTTGGACAGACTTTATCACATCATCATCACTTCTGGATAAGACATAGTCCAAGATGTGTCCGCTTGTGTGCGTAAATTCGCGAACATGTTGAAGAAGGTCATACGACTTTATGATGTCAGCAAATTTCTTAGTGTCCGCATTTTCTTGGACATCCCAATGAAAGTTGAAGTCGCCTAATATGACAAGTTTGGAGGGCGATGTTGATAAGACAGATAGGTAATCAGCAAAGTCCTCATGAAACACAGATGATGTAATTCTATTCCGGCGACTATATGGTGGCCTGTACAGAACTATCAGCTTAACAGGAACCACAGAACTATCGATAGGTGTCAGATCACAGCACATACTCTCAAAACTTGAGAAGATGTGAGTCGATGACGTAACCAAGTTGATTGAATCTCGATGGATGACAGCTATTCCCCCTCCAGTGCGATTCGGACGTGGAACATGTTGGAACTTGAAACCTGGAAGTGTAAGATCTGCAATGGTTTTACTATGCTTCTCATCATTGGACAACCAGGTCTCTGTCAGACATACAATATCGAAATCATGCTCAATGAAGTGGTCGGTTAGAAGATCAGTCTTGTTGCTAACGGACTGCGCATTGATAAGACACAGACTGCAGTGTGTCTTTCTATGTCGGTCGACTGTGGAGAGTTTCTTTCGATCTGTTATGCAGTCATTTGGGATATCAATATTGATAACAGGGCCTCTCTTTTTCATGCCTCCTCGGGTCCCTCTAACTGTTGGACTTTTGGCATTGATCCCCAGTGACTTTACAATTGCCAAAATATCAGAAGAAACATAACCATCATGGTTGAGACTAAGAAGGGCTGCTCTACTATACTGTATCTTTGGCGTTATTTTTGACATATCATTGGTGTCACATTTTGTCACATCTTTCTTATCTGGCCCAGGGTTTGCTTCTATGTCCCCTGCTAGTAGCACATTAAAGGTTGCAGAAGAATTGCTATAGTAGTGTATTCTAAATCCATTATACTTGCGAGGCTGTAATCTATTGTTCACTGCATTCAGAGGTGAGAGTGGACATGGAGCTTTGTAGAAGTCCGCCTCAATAAAAGGGTCACACAAAAGGAGGACCATCAGCAGATTAAAGAATCCCATTGTCATTACTCAGAGAAGAATGACCAGAGAAGATTCAATCCACAAGCTAAATAATGAGTCCAATCTCATGTAATAATGCAGCAGAGGTGAATGGCAGACTATGTGCATGAATGAGTAGCACACAGTATGGCTTCCTCAGGTTTCCAGTCCCATGTGGCAAGATGAAAAATAGACCAAGTGAATATCCACTCTTCAAATATCAGAATGATTCCAGAATTTGTCAACCAGAATCCAGGATATATCCTCAAAAGACTGATTATAAAATGCAAGCCCTAAAGCTTGCAAGTTCAGTAGAAAATGAATGAGCATAGAGAGCTGTAAAAAGCTGCTCCTCCCTCAAAGAGCGCTAAAGCTAAAAGAGCGCTAAAGCTAAAAGCTATGTGTGTCCTAGAAAGAACTATACACTTTTGAAATGGCTACCAAATACTAAATATATGGGTCTTGAGGGAAAAAATATCTGTAGATGAAGCTCATATCCTCAACTTTTATTTGACACCGAAAAGTCTACAAATGATGGATGCATCAACGTCCACCTTTGTGAAAGACACAAAAACAAGGCTGCGCAGGAATTCGCTTTTCATTTATCACCTGTATATATGGGCGGCCAAAAGGACCAACATGAATAATAGCGTGAATCGGCTAACAAACACAAAATAAACCTAGAAATTATGCAAAAATGTAATGGTTAACCATTTTGTTTTCAAAATTATTGATATGGTCGTGTGTTATGAACTCGCCACCCAAATAGGGTGGTGCTGTTACGCTTTTTGCTATTTTTCAGCATTAATTTGTCAATATTTTCCAAAGTAAGAAAGTTTATGTAACAAATTTGATCTCATTTTGAAGCTATGTAACTGTGCTAGCTCCCTGTGAAGTTTCATTGTTCTAGGTAACATTCTGGTGGAGTTACAATGGTTTAAGTTTCGGACAGAAGGGGTGGTGCTGGAAGCGGCGCCGCCAGAAGCGGCGCCGCCTGTACAAAGTCAATGGGAAATTTTACATTTTGTGGTTGATTTGGGGAAAACTTGGATTTCTCTGCCAAATTTTGGCTTTTGACTGTGAATGTGGTACCAAACTGAAGCTAATAAAGTGCTTTATAACCATGAAATCACTGAACAATATGTTTGATGTTATAATAGTACCCAGGAAGAGTGAACAATCATTATTTGACCTAAAAATGCAATGCCTCCTGTACAAAGTCATTGGGAATTAGAGATATTGTAGTACCGTTGAAAAAAATGCAATATTTCAGCCAAATTTTAGCCTATGATAGTGAATTAAGCACCAAATTGAAACTTATAAACTGCTTCATACTATCATATCACTTCAACAATACGTTTGATTGTGCAACAGTACTTGGCAGGACCCAACCTCCTCATGAATTTGAAAAAAAGCTATATTTTCAGGGCTAAATTTCAGATTGTTATATTTTTCATTCTAAAATTGTAAACCATAATGAATTATACCTTGTTTGAAAGGTCTTATTATTCTCTACCAGAATATAATAATATTATTAATATTCGGGTGATTATAGATGACTTGACGATAAAAAACAATGAAAAATTGAAAAATCTAGATTTCCTTAATTTTTTCCTAATAACTTTTTTATCTTGCACCTGGTTTAATTTTTAAATGCAGATTTAGATTCATTGAGGAATTTCCTTTCAGTAAATGTATAGTTTTGATATATTAGGGTGTATACTTTTCGAGATACAGGTCTTTGAAGTGAAAAAGTGCCATTTGTAGTGAAATTGGCATGTAACGCAAAAGGCGGCGAACTTATAACACACGGCCATATTTGTTGTTTTGTATCATATTGATTCCGCAAAAACGATCCAGCTGTAGTAATTGATTTACAATATAGGTATGTGATCCACTTACCTCTATTAGCATGATTAGTGCAAACAATGCAAAGGAATAAGGGTAGGCCTATAAGTTAATCAAATTGGGTCATGTGTTTGATTTTCAAGGATAGAAAAATCCCTAGAGTAGGCTACCAACGAAAATTTCAGAAAAAACTATTCAAGTTATTCACAAAAGGTTTTCTGTTCCCAAAAAATAGGATGTTGTTTATGTAAAACACATGCTTCATTTGTGTTTGACACACTTTCACTTTTCCCATTTTTTCCTCTTCTCATGTGGAATTGCCCATATACAATAATATCTAGAAAAAAAAAAAAAAATAAATTAACGCAGTACACAATTACAAACACACACCTATACACACATTATAATGCATCAATGAACAAGAGGAGAAATACTTAATAAATTATGGTACAAAATAGAAAATAAAGGGAATGTATACTGTACAATACGTGAGGAACATGAAGAAGGAGGAATGGATAGAGGAATATTTTATACAAATATGTTTTTATACAAAATTTTTTATACTGGATACTCAAGTTCTTGCACACGTCTAGTAAAACAAAAATTGGGCTGAGCCCCCCCCCCTCCCCCCCCTTTCCGTCTTGCTGTTGTACTCTTTATAAGTTTCTTAGAAACTTTTAAACTCTTAAGGGGGGTTATAGGCAAATTGTTACATTTCTATTTGGCTCATTCTGAAGAAATAACCCTTTAAACCATATATCAGTAGACGGAGGTTATATATCAAGGAATCTTATGGATGAAAAGAAAATATCACTAAAAATGCCTAATTAGCATAATTTATGCAAATTAGCCATTTTTGCCCAAAACAAGATCTACTGAATACCTTACACACAAATAACTCCATTTTTGCACAAATGTTTTCTAAACATTATGTATGGGGGAATGAATAGATGGGAATTTCAATTGTTTTCTTTTTAATGGGTTGTTTTCTTTTGTATTTTATTGTTTTTTAGCTAATTATATATTCATGACATTATTACCAGAAAACTAAAACTTTATTTAAAGTTAAAATCCGTTCATTCCCCCAGAAACACATTTCACCAAATTAAGCATGCAAAGTTTGAACAGCAACAGACATTCCATTCTTGAGTTATTTTGTTTTGCAAAAAGGGCTAATTTGCATAAATTATGCTAATTAGGCATTTTTGGTGATATTTTTCTTCCATAAGATTCCTTAAAATGTAACCTCTACTGATAAATAGTTTTGGAGGGTTATTTCTTTTCATTTCTTCAGAAATAAGATAAGATAAGATAAGATAAGATTTTATTAAACTCTATCGACCCCCGATCGGGAGTATGAGAGTCTCAACAAACAATTATTTACAATAATGAATTTATTCATGAGAAAATGAACATGCATATACCAATGAACATAATATCAATGATGAATACGAATGTTTAGATTGTGAAAGTACAAGAATATAACAAGAAACACCAATAGCAAAACTAAAAACTAATAGATTCTATATATTGTTGGCACTATTACAATATAAAACGCACTGGTTGTTTAATCACCTGCCTACTTCTAGTAGTTACATATCACTCTGGCAACTGGATTATTATAAAGAAAATCTTTCATCCGTAAATGATTTAGAGAAGTGCAAACATTATTATTCTATATGAATTTATGCATGAGAAAATGAACATGCATATACCAATGAACATAATATCAATGATGAATACGAATGTTTAGATTGTGAAAGTACAAGAATATAACAAGAACACCAATAGCAAAACTAAAAACTAATAGATCTATATATTGTTGGCACTATTACAATATAAAACGCACTGGTTGTTTAATCACCCTGCCACTTCTAGTAGTTACATTCACTCTGGCAACTGGATTATTATAAAGAAATCTTTCATCCGTAAATGATTTAGAGAAGTGCAACATTATTATTCTAATGAATTTTACAAGTTTTTTTTTAATGGCACCTTTTATCTAAACTATACAATCTACCCATTTGGTAAACACATGGTCTTATAAAATATTCTGTGGGTATGTACATATGTCTTTCTTTACTAAAGAAAGGACACACAAATAAATAATGGAACTCATCTCCAACTTCCTTCAACGAGCATAATGTACATAAATCATCATTAACTGAATCTCGAGAAAAACGATTGTTATTGATGGGTAGCCTATGTGACCTGCATCTGAATTTACATAATGTAGTTGCATCAGTTACACTTAAAATTAAGAAATACTTCTCAAAAGCTAATTCTTTTTTCATCATCTTATAATTCGAACATATACGATTTGACCATATTGCTGCATACCAGTCTTGATCTGACATGTCTTTTAAACGCAGCTTCAAGGCTTTGAGAAACCAATTGGTCCCAATCCCCTGCCCTTTCGTCAAGAATATATTACCATAACCTGCTTTCTGTGTATCTTCAATGAAACACATCCATTTTGACGTGAACTGTAAAGTAGGATCTTTGTGCATATTAAGAACCAAGCTATATATCAAGAAAGTATACTTGTCCTCTTCACCTTTCACAATTCTGAACCAAAATCCAATCATTCTACAAATGAAATGAGCCAAATAGAAGGTTAGACCAGCGCCAGACTCTATTGACCATTCTGTAGTTTCATTGATAGCGCCCTCTAACGAATTTCGAAATCAATTGTTGTATTAGCTAGCTAGCTAGATCTAGATCATATCGATCTAAGTTAGTAGTAGTACAGGATTTTACACATCGAGAATCAACCAACGTTATAACGTCAGGCCTCTACTGAAAAATCTAGCCTACAAACTGGAAAGTTATAGAATCTACCACCATGATTTTGCTGGAGGAAACGACAAAGTGAATTGTGTTACCCCTCCTTCTTTTCCTGGTAAGTCCACCATCTGGTGTAATTGAGTACGCGTACGGGGTTGGGGAGGCAGGTTTGGATGAAGTTCAGATGAGTTGGGAGTGTCATTTGGTTGGTTGGAGAGAGGATGGGCAAATGGGTCGACATCCGGACATCACAAAAAATGCAAAATCAGGTAGGCCTATCGCTATCAAAAATGAATCCTAGGCAGCCCTAACAGTTAGATCTAACTGTTAGGACTTCCCCCCGTTAAATAGTGCTTATCATCAATATTTATTCTCTATGATATTGTAACGTAATTCATTTAAGGACTGTAGGCCTAGAGGGCGTTTGTATTTGTTGGGAGATAATTCGTAAGCGACCATGTGTTGGTCAGTTGTTGTCGGGCCGCTGTGGCGGTGAGATGTGTCGTGTTGCTCTGTGAATAAAGACTTTGATGTACCTATTACAGAAAGCTTGTATGTTCTTCTCTTTTGACTGGTAAGTGATATATTCGAGTGATTAATTAATTGTGAGTAGTGAGTGAGAGATCGTGTTGGTGAGTCACGTTGTTTGCTTGCACAATATACTTTTGTGAACGAATCCGATCGAGAGAGTGAGATATTCCAAAGACGTGAACTGGTTCTGAGAGACCGCCTGAGAGGCAAAACGCTACCCCGACAGCACTTACACTTATGCATGGTCAATACGCTACAATATTTTGAACATTTTGTGCCCCCCAAAATCTAACAAAAATTCAATCTAACGTTAGAATAAAATTCTATGTGGCTCATTCAATACGGTGGATTCACAATACAGTAGGCCTAAGTTAGGCCTAACATGCTAACGTTAGACTCTATAGACCTACCCGGTTGTTGTATGTCCGGACGGGTTATTTGCCCGGACAAGACAGCAATTTTAGGACCTTTGTGATCAATATTTCATTAATCGATTGAAAGTAATATCAGACAACATAACAAAGCACAAATATTCACAAATATTTTAGCTATTCACTGCACAAATTTGGAGAAAATCCAGAGCAAAAGAAGATTTTTTTATCTGTTTAAATGTCCGGCCAAAGGACCCCCCATCCTACGCCACCTATCCGTTGCAGCAGACAGGCCAATTTCTAACTTCGGGGTCGACATCGAAGGCGCAGCGTGTAATGTGATTGTGTGTGTGTGTTTACCTCTGCCTTTCAAAAGTGGCGGACCCACCTTTTTCTTGGTGAATGCGGGTCGATGAACTAAAAAAAATATTTGACTGATCTTGGCATACCGGCCAGCGCAGATAACAATCGCTGCTATTCGCATTTTATCATTATTATTTTATTATGCAAATATGCAGCGCAGTGCGAACCACACAGAGATTAATTTCGATGTCAACTTTTTCCCATGTGATGCGGCATTACGAATTTCTGTCTGTCCGCTGCAATCGATAGGTGGCGCACTGTATTGTGAATCCACCAAATTGGTTGGTTAAACATCAATTAATCATGATTAGAGTCTAGGCCTATCAGTTTTTGTCATTTTTGTTACTGTCTGGAAACCCCATCCTAAATATGTAATTCTATTCAAGTACATTTCTGTCTTCTCATCATTTGATGTCTAGACTCTAGACCCTACCTGTTACAGATTTACTTCACCTGCCCTGGGGTGAGTTTTGCAAATGTATTTGGGCAATTCCATGGAAACTTACGCTTGAATTTGGGCAGTTCCAAGGTAACGGAGTGACATTCAGAAGCAACATTTCAGCATTCAAACAAGTTTATCATCCATACTTTAATCTTTATGTACAAAAAAATGGTTTATGACAAATGCTGATGGTACCCTCTTTTCAAAATGATAATTTTTTTTTATAGTGATGCTCTTAATTAAAGATATACATGTATGATTATTCATAATCATGGTTACGGAGTGACGCAAAATGGACATGCATATTTGAGCAGAAAACATTTTGCTTAAACTCTGTGAAATTTACATGTAAATGGCTATCACAATTTTGAGTTAGTGATTGGATTCTATATTATTCTAGGTATAATATGCCACCTTGCATAAAAAAATTGGTTGAATATTTTGTTAATTATGACTTAAAACTTGATCCCATGTCCGGTTACGGAGTGACGGTTACGAAGTGACATCTGGTTTCCTGGTCTTTTTCCTGAGGAGAAATGCTCTATAAAGAAATATTTATCAAAGTTTGTTGGAGTAGTCCATGATAATTACATTAAGCCAAAAAAAAAAAAACGGTAAAAAGTGACTAGATTTAAGAATAAGAGACATTTAAAGCCCCATAGTCCCATATGTGCAAATTTGGGTTTGATCAATTATTCAGCGCACGAATACTGAATCGCAAATTTCTTTTAACTTTAATGATTGGTTTTATTTTAAAGAAGCCTTTGTGGTAATTTCAGATCCTAATTTGCATTTTCAAAGGCACAGCGCCATGTGCATTAAAATTTCAGCTCCATGTCCTGTTTTGCTTGGAATTGCCCATTTACATGGACCATGAATTTTTGTGAGTGAAAAAAGGTGTCATTGACATTGTTTTTCCGACTTTTTTATGTTGATCG
Organism: Paracentrotus lividus; assembly: GCA_940671915.1. Lineage (NCBI taxonomy): Eukaryota > Metazoa > Echinodermata > Echinoidea > Camarodonta > Echinidae > Paracentrotus > Paracentrotus lividus. The sequence continues at coordinate 52,606,988 of CALNVZ010003426.1, forward strand.
GCATAGAATTTTGAAATCGTGATATCGTCATTACCCTTTGATAAATTCGCTTCCTCTTTCGGCAATTTGGAGTTTAGAATTTTGCTGTTCATTTCATCTACAGTTCATATGAGTTGTAGTTTCATTGATTTTGTGAAAAATATGAAAAAAATGTTGATTAGGTCTAGATCATTTGTTATTAGATTAAAATCTTCAATCAATCAATCTATGTACGCATACATAGCTTTTGGGGCCATTCCACGGTCGCGAGGACATTTGTTGTTTTCTTCTTTTTGCTTTATCTCAAATTCAGGTAGTACTTCGGGCTTCAAACTTCTCCGAAATTATTATTACATTGGGTGACACAGATTAAGTCTGATTTTACCTTCAAATTGTATGTCCTTATAGGAGAATCAGAACTATACATAGTTTGAAGCACGTGGGACTACATGCAAATTTTAAAAGTTTTTTAGACTTTGATAGAGAACTATAATTCCTTTTGCAGTTTTTTCAACTGGATATTCTGAAGAATATTAAGTCACACCTAAATCAAAGGTACCGGTTATTTGTAACGCGAGTTACCGTGGAATGGCCCTTTGATGCCACTAACTTGAGTTCACAAAACCAGCAACAGACTATATTGTACATGCAGGATTATCCGGTTCTTGTGAATAATTAGGATGAAATGTACTGGTAGAAATGATAACCAGACATGTTTAATAGCTCAGTCAGTAGAGGGTCCGCCTCATGAATGGAAAACTATGGCCCGAATTCACAAAGGTGGATTCTGCAAAATCCATGGATCCGTGGGTTAGGGTACATGCAGTAATATGGGCCCCCTAAGCTCATTTGCCTAATTTGTATAAAATTACGAAATGACACACAGTCGAATCATTGTTTATATGAATCAATAACTACTGCTCTAACTTTTACTGTGAAGAAAAACAATTATCACCAACCCCCCTGTCTGCAATATTCAAATGTTGACGTCATTACCAAAGTGCCCATATTACCTGCATGTGCAGGTAATATGGGCACATGGTTTAAAAACTACAATGACTCTACCATGTCTGGAATTTGCTTAAAATGTTGAAAATCATTAACTTTAAGATATAATTTGAAATTATAAGACCCTTCAGTAAATCCTTTGACTATATATTTCATTGTTATGTTTTTTGTATATATTATTTCTTTTTTTAATATTATTTAAATATTATTTTCATTATACAAGTCAATATAGGCCTACAATAAGTTATTTATATTAATTATATGCTGTGAATACACCCCAAAAAATCGTAGCAAAGAGATTGATGCCTCATCCCAATACTAAGTACCAGAATCAATTCCGCCATTTTGGATGTCCCATATTACCTGCACTAATATTGCTGTGTCAGGCAAGCATTCAATGCCACATTGCACCCCTTCACTTAAACCGACCAGCCCCCGTCGCGAAGCGACGGGAACTGACGAACCAGTAGACATATTTTGGCGAAGTTTTGAAAATATCTATACCTGACCACAAATTTCGTGGTCAAAAATACCTTATTTGAATTCATACTCACATTGAATCAAATCTTTGAAGTTTCTCTCTGAATTGGTGACATCTGCGAATGTTTCTCATGAAGTAATCAACTAATAATGTAGAAAAATACAGGAAAATTGAGTCCATCAACGTATATCTCTCCGTGCGTGCGTTGTCTTCGCCATACGTCTTCGCACAGTAAAATGACGTCATAGAAAATGGCAGCGATGGCACTAAACCGACCAGCCCCGTCGCAAAGCGACGGGAACTGACGAACCAGTAGACAATATTTGCGAAGTTTTGAAAATATCTATACATGACCACAAATTTCGTGGTCAAAAATACCTTATTTGAATTCATACTCACATTGAATCAAATCTTTGAAGTTTTTCCTCGAATTGGTGACATCTGCGAATGTTTCACATGAAGTAATCAACTAATAATGTAGAAAAAATACAGGAAAATTGAGCCATCAACGTATATTTTCCCGTGCGTGCATTGTCTTCGCCACAGAGTTAAATACGTCTTTCGCACAGTAAAATGACGTCATAGAAAATTGGCAGCGATGGCACCAACACTATGAGAAGAGACAAGGCCAACGGAAAATTCGATTTGGTAAGTCAAGAAGCTCTTATATACTTTCATTTTTAGTCGTTGTTACGCCGTGAAACATCATAGAAACCTTACAACAACATTTTAACATTAGATTGATTAAATTGACTAGTATAATCACCTGATCGCACATCACTGCTGAAAATTTCGCTGTAAATGGGGGTGGTGGAAGTACAGCCCGTCGCCTTCGGCAACGGGCTGTGTATAGTTACGATGGCACCAACACTATGAGAAGAGACAAGGCCAACGGAAAATTCAATTTGGTAAGTCCAGAAGCTCTTATATACTTATTTTTAGTCGTGTTTACGCGTGAAACATCATAGAAACTTACAACAACATTTTAACATTAGATTGATTAAATTGACCAGTATAGTCCTCTGAGCGCTCATCATCGCTGATTATTTGCTACTGTAAATGGAGTGGTGGAAGTACAGCCCCGTCGCCTTCGGCAACGGGGCTGTGTATAGTTACCCTTCACTAAAACAAATGACGTATACACGCTAGTATGATCAAAATGAAACTATAAGCTTACTAAATATATAAAACAATTGAGGTTACCCCCTCAAACACTCTTTCAACATCACATTCTGTGAAATATCAAATTTTACATCAGGGTGAAAAAATGCTGTAAGTTTTACCTACCATGTTGGTTTTCAGCAATTTTCTCAGAGAAATTCGGCATCAAATGTTTTCACGAAGATATATTTTTGTATACAGTTCATATGGACAACATTATGTTGCTCACATCGGTCACTGGTCGACCGTCACGAGATGATTTGCTCAGGTGGCCCATATTACCCTAGCCCATATTACCTGCATGTACCCTATGTAAATTTTGTGTAATAATTACGCTTAATTTTAGCGCCTACATGTACTGTGAGAAAGGTCCAATACGAATGTGCAATTCGTCACAAAGCGCTACATTTACGCTTGTCCCTATGCATATTAAAGTCTGCTGTTTATTCAAGTTAATTTAAATAACCGGTGACTCAAACAGTGTATTGGGAGTATGAATGTTACCCATGTACCTTTCCTTCCTGCTTACACAGATGCTGTTATCATTGGGAAAGCAGACCAAATAGTTTAGAACTTATTGATGATACAGCAGTTAGACAAGATGGACCCAGTTCAGTGCCCGGCACCAGGATGCCAAACTTCATTCCCTACCACACTCTCCCCGGAAGCCCTGGTCAGCCTGATCGACCTTCACGCCCGGACTGCCCACCCACCGTCATCAGCCTCCTCCACGCCTTCCTCCTGTCCAGCGAAGGTAGAGAAGGTGCGACGACCAGTCATAGCAGCCGCGGGTACCAGTGAGGAATGGTCATACTTTGAGCTCGTTGGTCCGAGACAAGGCAGCAACCCACCTTTCAGGACAAGATGTGGCCTACCAGCTTCTCGAGTGTTGTGACGAAGGACTTCGACGGGATTTAACAAGAACGTATGGCGCCCTTACAACGAAGGACGAACAGACTATCCTGGCCAGTATTAGAGCTTGCGGCGTGCGGCAAGAGAATGTTATGGTCGCCCGCATGCAACTGCAGAAGAATGTGCCAGGATCGCGATGAACCAGTGAGAGCCTTTGCCGCCCGTCTCCGTGGCCAAGCCAGTGTCTGCAACTATAAGAAGGAGTGTACATGCTCTTCGTCATGGATTTTAGTGAGACGATTATCCGGGACACGCTCATTCGCGGCTTGAGGATGAAGAGATTCGCCTAGACGTCCTTGGCCAATCCAACCAAGACATGTCCTTGGAGGATATCCTCCAGTATGTTGAGGCCAAGGAGAGTGGTAGACGTTCTGCAGGTCGCCTCTTAGAGGGCGGCACCAATACAAGCACTTCAGCTGTGAGCTCCTACAGGCGACGAAAGGACAAATTTAAGCCCCGTGAGACAACACGCAGGTGTGTAGCCATTGTGCAAGCACGGCCACTCGTGCTCCAGCGAAGACCGTATGAAGAAGTGCCCTGCATACAATCGCACATTGCTAAAGTGGGTTGCTCCACCATCATGAGAGCGTCTGTCGCCGTCCCGGAAGAATGGCTCATCTGTAGCAAGCAATGCCCGCGTTCCTAAGGGACGCATGCTACTGCCCTGTTCGACACCCTGTGCTCCACTACAGATGCTTCACCTGAGACAGTCTGCACGATCACGCTTGAACACCATGTCTTTAATGAATTTTGTAATGCATGGGAACGCCGAGCATCAGACCCCCAGCCTTTCATAGATGTTTCCATCGCCGCGGATCCACGTGACACATGTGACCTCGGCATCCCTGCTCCTGCCTATGGACCTATACGCCCGACCTTATTCCCTGCCCTGGCGGACACTGGCTGCCAGTCGTGTTTGGCAGGCACTCAACTCTTATCCCGTCTTGACTTGGCAAGGACACATCTTATTCCTGTCAGGATGCAGATGTCTGCTGCGAACAGGAGTGGCATCCGCATCATAGGCGCCCTGGTCCTCCGGATTTCCGGCCCTTCCCCCTCGGGGGAAACCCTTCAGACTCGACAGATCGTCTATTTTACCGATTCTTCCGACCGGCTGTTTCTGTCGCGTGAGGCCTGCGTTGCCCTTGGTATCATCTCTCAAAAGTTCCCTACTATCGGTGAGACAGTTGAACCCAACGTCCCTGGCATAGCTTCTTCTATGGCCCACCCTTCTACCTCCTCTATGACGTCCAACTGTGCCTGCCCTCAACGCCAGGCACCGCCACCGCCTCCCACATCACTCCCGTTTCCAGCCATTGAGGGAAATCGTGAGAGACTCGAGCAGTGGTTGCTTGATTACTACCTTTCGAGCACATTTAACATCTGTGAACATCAACCGCTGCCAATGATGGCTGGCCCTCCCCTTTGCCTCATGGTGGATCCAGCTGCAAGACCTGTCGCATTCCACACACAAATTCCAGTCCCTGTACACTGGCAGGACGATGTCAAAGCAGGCCTGGACCAGGATGTAAGGCTCGGCGTCATCGAACCGGTCCCGGTCGGTACCCCTGTCACGTGGTGCCATAAGATGGTGATCTGCCCAAAGAAGTCTGGCAAACCACGCCGGACGGTCGATCTTCAATCGCTCAACCAGCACGCGGTCCGTGAAACCCACCACACCCAGTCGCCGTTCCATCAGGCACATGCAGTCCCACCAAACATGAGAAAGACCGTTTTCGATGCTTGGAATGGATACCACAGTGTACCCCTCCACGAGGACGACCGCCATCTCACCACATTCATCACCCCTTGGGGGCGTTATCGTTACCGGGTGGCCCCACAAGGATACGTGGCTTCTGGGGATGGCTACAGCCGCAGGTTTGACGAAGTGGTCTCGGACATCCCTCAGAAGACTAAGTGCGTCGACGACACGCTGATGTGGGCAAACACGATTGAGGAAGCTTTTCTCACAGACTACTTTCGCACAGACTACTGTTGAGTTTGCTGGCTTTGAGGTCACACCTACGACTGTCCGACCATGCCCTCGCTACCTGGAAGCTATTCAGCAGTTTCCAACCCCTTCCAATGTCACGGATGTTCGCAGCTGGTTTGGCCTCATCAATCAGGTTTCGTACGCTTTTGCATCAGCAGGCCGCATGCTCCCCTTCCGATCTCTCCTCAAACCTGGAACGCCATTCAAATGGACCGACCAATTGAACCAGCTCTTCGAGGAGTCCAAGTCCATCATTGTATGGGAAATCTGCCACGGGGTTGAAATCTTTGACAAGACGAAGCCCACCTGCCTAGCAACAGATTGGAGCAAAGATGGCATTGGATTCTGGCTCTCCCAAAAGCACTGTGCCTGCCCCTCCTCCCTGCCATTCTGCTGCAAGACTGGATGGAAGGTGACGCTAGTGGGGAGCCGTTTCACATCGGCAGCTGAATCTCGCTATGCAGCTATTGAAGGTGGAGGCTCTTGCAGTGGTGGATGCCCTGGACAAGGCACGCCACTTTGTACTTGGTTGTTCCGATCTCATCATTGTGGTGGACCATAAACCCCTCCTCAAGGTGTTCACTGACCGATCCCTAGATGCCATTTCGAACCCATGACTGCGTAACCTGAAGGAAAAGTCGCTTCGGTACCTGTTTCGCATTGTGCATATCCCTGGTGCTCGCCATGCTGCAGCTGACGGGGTATCAGCACCAGTTGGGGGTGCTACGCCACTCACTCTCCCTGATGACACTATGCCAATCGATGTGCCCGGCAGGAGCGAGCCACCCGCATTCCCTCACGCCATCCTTGCTGCCATCCGTGAACGTGGCGAGGAACCTAATGACCTTTGCAGCAAGTCGCTTGTGTCTTCTATGGAGATAGTCAAGAATGTCACATGGGATGACATCCGCATGGCCACTTCCAGTGACCCGGCCATGAGCAAATTGGCAGAATTGATCCAGGAAGGCTTCCCACCAGGCCTAGTGATCTCCCACCTGACGTCCGTCCGTACCATCAATTTCGCATGTCTCTCACAGAATTTGATGGTGTATGCTTGTACAAGGACCGCATTGTCATCCCTCCTTCTCTTCGTGGACAAGTCTTCAGGGCCTTGCATTCGGCCCACCAAAGCGTCACTATGATGTGCTCCAGAGCGGAATCTTCGTTCTTCTGGCCAGGAATGACCCCAGCCATCACGGAGCTCCGTGCCCATTGTTCCCAATGCAACCGTATGGCGCCTTCCCAGCCAAGTGCACCCCTACCCTCCGGTTCAGCCTGTCTACCCATTTCAATGCATCGCGCAGATTACTTCACCTACCGCGGTCAGCATTATCTCGTTGTGGTGGATCGCTACAGTAATTGGCCCATTGTCGAGCATGCTGCGAACGGTGCAAAGGGACTCATCACGCCTCATACGTGTTTTTGTGACATTTGGCATTTCCGATGAATTGTCATCTGATGGCGGCCCGGAGTTCGCAGCAGGTGAAACCCGGCGTTTTCTCTACATGACTGGGGAGTACGCCACCGCATGTCTTCTGTTGCCAACCCTCACAGCAACTGCCGGGCTGAGGTAGGGGTTAAGACAGTGAAAAGGCTCCTTACCGACAACACGGACGCCCATGGCACGCTTAATACAGACAGCTTTCAGCGTGCCATGCTCCATATGAACACCCCGGATCGTGACTCGCGGCTCTCCCCTGCCATGTGTGTGTTCGGGCGGCCAATAAGGGACTTCATTCCGATCCACCCTCCTTGCCCGGGAAGAAGCCCTCAGGAACAGACACATGCGTTCAGCTGAGCGACTTTCGGAGCACACCTGCCACCTTCCACCCCTTGTCGTTGGAGATCATGTCCGCATACAGAATCAAACAGGCCCTAGCCCGGCGAAATGGGACAAGACTGGTGTTGTTGTCGAAGTACGACAGTTCGACCAATATGTCGTACGTGTTGACGGGTCTGGCAGAGTCACTCTCCGCAACAGGAAGTTTCTTCGAAAGTATTCCCAGTCGTACCACGTGCCCCTCTTCACATGGCTCCTGGCCCTCTAACCATGCCACGACGGGATGCGGAACCTCGTAGGTCTGTGGGGCCCGTCCAGACGCCTCCGGCTGATATCACACCTCCTGACGTCCCCAAGCCAGCTGATCCCAGCCAGCCCCCAACCCAGGGTCCCTTCACCCCGGTACCTACACTACTCCCGGACATGCCGACCTCTCGCCAGCGTCCAGATGGTGACATCCGTATTCCTCGAGCCTTGCGAAATCTACAGCCGCATAATGCACCCGGTCTGACGGAGCTGCCCATCCCTCCAGTGGTGTCCTCATCTCCCGCTCCCAGTCGCCGCTCTGCTCGTCTTCAGCCCTCCGGTGTGCAACCCTGATTGGCTACGTTGTTTGGACACTTTACTTGACTGTTGACTAAGGATTGTTTTTATAGTTTGTTTAACCTGTTCGGAACGTTTTCGCTTTTTTTGTGTTCTGCTTTTTGGACGCTTTATCTTTCCTTGGTTGCAGATAGACTGATGGACACATTTTGTAATTAATGGTTTATAATTCAGTACTTCTTGGATATCGTCTTACACACTGTTTCAGAACTGGGGGGGGGGGGGCATATTTGAGTTTGAATGTAATTACATGTACCTTTCCTTCCTGCTTACACAGATGCTGTTATCATTGGGAAAGCAGACCAAATAGTTTAGAACTTATTGACAGTGGACTCATTAATTCAAAACGGTGGGCCCATTATGTCAAAACCATAGCAACTGGCGTAAATCTAGCGTGTTATGACAAAGTCGCGCATTCATATTGAACCTTTCTCACAGTACGCGCTAAAATTAAATGTTGGCCAACGAACGTAGAGGGCGACAACAGCTTCGCGTCAGAGTGGCTCGCGTGTTGCTCTTAGAAGGAAGGCCAACTGCCTACGCGCATTCAGCTGAAGTTCGCGCACACTTTTGTAGGCATGCCAACAAACCCAAACGCAGATTCAATACTATGACAAATTGACAGCGATGTGAAGACAAAATTTAATAGTTATTATAGCAAGTTGTGATACAAAGTATTAATTTAAAAAATGGATTACGTGTGATCTGAATGACTGACTTATGTGCATAGGACGGTGTGTCCCTTCGCTCTCCTACGGGTGATCCTTTTCCACTCAGTATTACCCTGGGCTAGGTCTTCAGCATCCGGAAGGGGGAGTCCTACGTCACTTTTGACTTGGTCTCTCCATCTGGAAGGGGGACGTCCTGGTG
>CALNVZ010003426.1:52626423-52661684 GCA_940671915.1 Paracentrotus lividus
TTAATCATGTTGTGGGAAGATATAGTCATTGATATACTACTATATCCTCTCAAAAACTAGAAATGTAATATTTTTGCCTGCAAAAGGCTGTCACTACCTTTAAAGGAGAGTTGGGTTATTTTTTTTGGAGAGTCCGTAACATCACAGCACACACTGCAAGATCTAGTACTGTCACTAGGCCCTAAAAAGTAGGTGAACTGTGGTCAACCTTTTCAAAGCAAATTAGACAGTGTCTATAAATTTTACTGTACATGTGAACAAGTATTCACTTTAAAAAAGACTTTACTACAAAGTTGGAAAGTGATAATTACCTACAGTGTCATTAAATAAGACAAACCCCCCCCACCCATAAAAAAAGGTCTGAACAGTTTGTGTACTCGTATGTATGTAGTCCCATACATGTAGGCCTATGTGCTGTTTAGTGACTTTCTGCAGATTGAGAGTGATTTCTGATCTAACCTTGCATGAAGTAGGGCAAATTTGTTTGGACTGAAGGAATAGCCTTGACTTAGACAAAAAGGAAACTTATTATCATGAAAGTAACATAATAAAGAGAAGATGACTTGACTTAGACAAGGTTGACTGCATTCATATCATGTGGTGCGTGCAAATCTCTATGACGAATCTCATAGAAAAATAGTGCATCATCCATACTTTTTTTGAGGTCATGCATGTTGTAGGTACATGCATGCAGGAAGTTTTTACAAAACATTTCATACAGAAATGAAGGAATTTGCAGAAATTTGGCAATGACGGCTACATGTAACCTACATATCGTACATTGTACGCACAGGTCGTGCCTCACAGCCTACGACAGCATAGAGAGAGAAAATATCTTTTGGGGTTTTTATTTTGTTTACAATTCAAAAGACATAAAAGTGCTAGGGTACACAGAGAGCAACATGTAGGCCAAATAGGAAATCCCAAGTTCTCCATGATCATCGGGTATGGTGTTGATGAGACAGCAAATGGGATTAAATTGTATTAGTCCAATTATAGGATAATCTCCATATAATCCCTTCTATTAAAGAGATTAAATTTCCTATAGAAATGGATTATTGTGTTGGACATGTACATGACTGTAGAATACAGGTGCATACATGCTGAATGTATCGTCACTGCTTTTATCAACCACATCCCTCCAAAGCCTTCAGAATATCAGATTTGTTTCTTTGTTGCACATGTACATACAATTCAATAACCTTTCTCATCACCAAGATTGACCATGTTTCTTGAGCTGTTTCAAAACATGCTTAATTTATATTTCTGAAAGTAATTTTCTTTTGTTTTGGTAGGACAAAAATATTAATCTCAGCATATATTTGACGTGTCCTACAGTATGTGCATATGTAGGCTACATTGTAGTGAGCAAATTTATGAAACAGTTCTCGTTTTGTGCAGTTGAGATACAGTGGGACAAATGTTATTGGAAAAAGAAAATACTCAACAAAATCAATTATTTAGAAGACCTGAAACAGGGTTTCTTAAATTACATTTTGTTAACTGGGTGTAAATGAATACCCCTATATTTCCTACCCCCTGTGGAATGTGAAAGTACATTAAAAATATTTATTCTTTCCCTTTTTCCAAAATGTTAAAGGTGGTGTATAGTTTCGGGAGAAAGAAAAAATTATTTTGATTCACATTAAGATAAATTATGATAGATTGAATCCAATAACTATAATAAAGCAAAGTATAGTACTTGAAATCTCGTTTTAGTGTCTTTATTTCATAATATAAGGATAAAAAAAGATAAGTCGGGGACCCGTCACAGGTTAGCGCTCACGTGGAAAACCAATGGGGATTCTCTTGTGTCGGTGTTACACACAGATCGTTCGCACTAATTCACGCCGTAACCTCGGGCGTGCGAAATTGTCAGCAGAGGTCTAAACGGCAGTTGGATTGCGCTATATTCGAACTTTATAAATAAAAATCATCGGAAATATTGAAAGGAATGTCACAAGATCTCTCACACATATCTTTTAGTGCAATGTGGACAACATGTTACTACATTTGATCGGTTCTGTGCCAATTCCTTTTTTGCTACCAAAACTATACACCAGGTTTAAAGGAAATTGAGTATTTCTAATTTAATATGATTCTATGAAAAGGACTTTGTTTATTAAATTTGCATTAATTATTGAATTTTGTTATCTACTCTACATTGGTTTGAGATATCAAGCAAATGAATTTATTGTTAACATCAATGACATACGTTAGTTATCAAACAATTAACATGCACATGTCAATTCTGTATATAAGCACATGTTTCTAGAAAATATTGCCTTCTGCATTTAAATTTAAAGATTTTTAAGCTACTAGAACCTTGTAGAAATCCTTTTATGGTATAAAGAGGAAGAGCAAACTAGTGTGTAATGCGTCATTATCTTCTTTGTTCTGTGTTAGTGCCCCCCCCCCCCAATCGCCTTTCAATCAGAAGTCAGGCGGTGTTGTTATACTATGTAGATCAAGATAGATTATATAGCATGCTTTGGCAAGATCAAAGGGGAAAACTGAGTCAGTTGAAACACAAGCGCAAGCTTCAGCTTTATGATAATTGATACAGCCTCATCTCAAGCTTTCATAAGCAAACCAGATACATTTGTGAATGGATGGGATGTGGCTAATATTATTGCCAACTTTGTTAATATCGAGACCAACCTGCAAAACATTAGATTTCTCCCAATTTATTGCCCATTGATAGAAAAGCCTGATATTCTCTTATTTTATTGAATCAGGAATAGTGTGCTATTTGGGTAGCTGAAGTTAGTGAGGAACCTCCCAGAGAAATAAAGAACAAGGAATGGTCATGTGATATTAGCTGCTTCCACATCAGCTCGAGCTTGCGCCATCTCCAGATTTTAGCCCGATCAGCCCTCCCCCGGAAAAATCTCGAGATACGAGAAACCACGTCCACATCAGCCCAAGTTGGGCTATTTCGCTCTCGAGCGATGAATTAGCTCGAGCTACGGAGCATGCGCACTTCGGACTCTGAGTTTTGAAAATCGCGCCATTTTTTCCCGCGCTACATGTAAGGGCAGGGGGATTTCCAGTTGCGAGCATTTTTCTCTATTAATTCTTATGTATTTCTTTGTTATTCCTTCTTTCGTTTTCTCGTCTATCATTTCTTTATGTATTCTTTGTTTTATCCTTCAGTTCATTTCTCTTCTCTCAATTCTTATGTATTCTTTGTTTTTGTCATTCTTTATCTTCTCTTCTCTCATATTCTTTTATTATTCTTGTTTTTCCTTCTTTCTTTTTCTCGTCTATCATTTCTTATGTATTTCTTTGTTTTATCCTTCATTCATTTTCTCTTCTCTCAATTCTTATGTATTTCTTTGTTTGTCATTCTTTCATCTTCTCTTCTCTCAATTCTTATGTATTTCTTTGTTTTTGTTATCTTTCATCTTCTCTTCTCTAATTCTTATGTATTTTCTTTGTTTTGTCATTCTTTCATCTTCTCTTCTCTTCAATTCTTATGTATTTCTTTGTTTTTCCTTCTTTCGTTTTTCTCGCTATCATTTCTTATGTATTTCTTGTTTTCCTTCCATTCATTTTCTCTTCTTCAATTCGTATGTATTCTTTGCTTTATCATTCTTTCATCTTGTTCAATATTGAAAAACCGGAACTCGAATTGCATTATGGTTGGACATCATGAATAAATTATCCCGAGTCAAAAACCCAGAGTGCGTCCAACATCTTGCGAAATAGCCAGCTAATTTCGCCAAATAGCTAGCTATTTCGCGAACTAGCCCGACGTTGACTCAGGCTTGAATCTCGAGATTCTAGCGCCCGCGAATTAGCTAGCTAATGCGTCCACATTACAAATAATTCTCGAGTAGTCTTGATCGGGCTAATTGGCCAGATCAGAAATAGCTAGCTATTTTGTCATCTCGAGCTAGTGAAGACGGGCTATTGTGTCAATTTAACCAGGAGCAATGTTCCTTGTGAGTATGACTAATAAATACCTTGATTGCTAACGTACAATGTATGTAATCAGATGCTAATATTGGCTTTTAAAGATGACAAGTGTGGAAGTACTTATATGGTCTCAACCACCTTATTTGGTACAAGTTACTTTAGGGACAAATACATGTATGGTCCAAATTTGTGAAGCTAGATTTATATTAATGTAAAAACTATTTTTTTTTTTTTTTTTTTTAGCAATTAAAGCAACCTGCATGACGAATTTGATCAACTAGAACCAGGTTAGTCAATCAATAGTGCTGTAGGCCTATGAGTCAGCTATACAATGATAGATGACTACATGTAGTGGTGTTTCATTGAATAAGATCATAATACATTGTAGCTCATGTCATCTCATCAGATTCCTTCCTATTCCATCCAACGTACATGTGTACTGGAATAGAACACACGTAAGCTGCTTTGAATTACCATTCGGTCTCTGATTGAATCAAGCTATAGATTCCATCTTGCTGATGCATTACCTAGAAAAACTCATTCCATTCATCTGATGACTAGCATCACAGCAGGACACACTGTTAACCTTGCCTTTGGTCAGAGAAGCAACCAATTCTTCTTGAGAGAGTGGAATATATGAGGAGCCGTATCGGATGCAAAATCTACATTTGGAGTTAGTCAAGTCAAGACAAAGAGGAAGATTTATTTTGGAGTGTAACATTGGGAGTTATGGCCCCTATTCTCACTCGCACACAGTGAGTATTATTTTAACGCTATGAAATCCATATAGATAGGCTGTATAGAGGAAAGTATTTCATATAATTATATTCACTATGTCTTATGTGATTTGTGTGGTTCGGTCTTGACACAGTTAGATTTGAGACATTAAAAAAATATGAAGAGTTGAGTTCTGGTTGTTTGTTACAAAGAGCATAGGGGCAACTCCATGCCAACTAGGACATTTGTCAAAAATTAAAAATATCTCTCTGATGTTTATTCTATGACCTATCACTTTAATATCTAATGCCATGGGTGTTAATGGATCATAAAAGTCTTTCAAAATCAATAAAAAATATTTTTCAATTCCGTTCATTTCCTTGAGATCAAGAACCACCATTTAAATTTAATGTGTGGGACTACGTGAAAAACAAAAGTCACTAAAATTCAAATTCAAACTTTCACTATTATGGAGAAAGGTGGATATATTTCTGTATTTAAGGGGCAATAATGACATTTAATTCATGACAAAAAAGGTGAAATAACCAAAAAAAGTCACACCGAAAATACTGTAATGCGACTAACCGTAATGTGACTAACTGATGTTTTTTATCTTTAAAGAATACTTTAGGCCTATATTGTTTACCAAATCTAAATAGCTGACTTGAGACTTAAAGGGGAAGTTCACCCTGGAATTTTCTTGGTCTTAAAAAATGAAGAAAAATAATAGAAAAATATTAGTGAAAGTTTGAAGAAAATCGACAAAAAAATAGCGAAGTTATGAATATGTAAATTTTTTATTCTGTGACGTCACGTGCGAGCAGCTCTCCCATTGGTTGTGTACGTAATTTCCATAAATTTATCTTTTCGTCATGGTTCTTGATAAAGGAATGGGTCAATTTGATGTAGTCATGTAAATGAACATATGTTTGATGGTATATCGACCGCACAGGTGACATAATTATTTTCTTCTGAAAGAAATGACATTTTATGGAATTTACACTACATATTAAACACATAGGAGATCTGCTCGCATGTGACGTCACAGAATCAAAACTTTTAATATTCATAACTTCATCATATTTGGTCGATTTTCCCCAAACCTTCACTCATATTTTTCTTTTATTTTTCTGCATTTTTTAAGACCAATAAAATTCCAGGGTGAACTTCCCCTTTAAATATGTTGGTAAAAGGTGGTGCAAAGAATAAAACTGGCAAAAGCATTATGATTTTAGGAAAATAATTATTTGTAACAAGCGGATTTTTTTCCTTGTCCATTTTGTGTAATTAATGCGACTAACGGATTTTTACCCTGTTGTGACATTCACAGGACAAAGCCTGCAACATTGTTATTTTAAAGCAATGGTTGTCAGGTTTAAATCAAAGTAAAACTATAAACTTTAAAGAAAGACTCATTCTTGTAAGACTGGTACCATCAAGTTACAAAATTGGCACCTAAAAGTGTAATGCAATTAACCGTGGAATTGCCCTTAGGCTATTTATGATTTGTTTCATTTGTGTCAATTGATGGATATCATGATGAACTTTCTGAGGTTTACATATCCTACCTGAACTGCAGATCACGCCAAAAATTACAGATATAGGCAGGCCTACACTGAGTGAAACCAATCAACTGAAGTCTTACCACTTGTTTACATGTTCCCAAAGCTCATTGGGGGGGGGGGGGGGGTATCCCCAATATATGAGACAGCTTGGCTCAGTCACTAGGGGTCAACTATGCAATCCAGTCAATGGAACTGATTAAACCACAATCAGTCGTTCTAAGGACAAAGGTTAAAGGTCAGACCAATACTAAGGTTATATCAAGGTCACACAGAAGCTGGAAGTAGTCTGGCTTTTTGGGTCTATTCACTCTGCTGTACCTATTGAAGATTATATGCCATTACTGCCCAGCACTGTCAAGAAGTGAGACTTTAATACAAACACATAGAGCGTGCTAAGCCATAAATGATTTATTTTTGTGGAATTCAGAGGGGTCTAAATGAGGAATTTGAGTGAACATTTCCAATTCCTTTGGTGCCACCTGCAAGTGATAAATGATCATAACATTTTTATATGCTTTTGCTTAAAGTTAAAGGGATTCAGTAGCTTCCCAAAACAAGTGTGAGAGGGAACACAATTAGTAAAATCCTATTGCTCTGACTGTAAAAACAGACCATTGATTGAGAATAAATATTATTTTCTTAAAGTATATATGAATATAAAAACCTATTTTACAATTGAAACATAAAAGCTGTAAGTTGTAGTCTTTTTGCTACCCAACCAAGATCTTTATATCTTTACCATGACTTCCATTATACTCTGAAACTTCTACGTATGGGAAATGGGTAAACTACTGTATTTGTTTCCTGTTGAAATATGAAGTAGTTCAAACCTATTACTTCCTTTCTGATGTTACTACCAGCGTACATGAGCTAGCCGCGTACATGCCACCAAAGGGCCTGTTATGTGTGTGTGCATGACTAACCTGAATTGCAGCTATTTTAGAAAATATTTGCCAAAGGCATACAAATGACTGATGATGATGCTACGTGTGCATTATACTCAAACCAGAGTCCATGGTCTGAAGCACCATCTGCAATCCATGATAAACATATCATGAATGTTTGAAATTATGAGGGAACTTGTGATTTGTTTGGTGAAGTGAGATATCCAGTGTTTAGGTACAATGAAAGAAAAAAATTAGAAGTAAAAGACAAACTGAAAGAAACTTGAGATATTTGGCTGAATTTCTCAGACGTATAAAATCTCACAATTTAATACAAAAGGTAGGCCTATAGGACTGTAGAAACAAAAGTCATTAAGCAATGAGAATTCAAAATAATTCCAAAGAATCCTACATTTTTTATCACAATATTGTTAACTATATGTACATAGGGGGCCTAGCCGTTGATCATTGTTTTTTTGTTTTTTTGTTGTTGTTGTTGTTGTTTTTTTTTCTGAGGGGGGGGGGTATTTTCCTGAATTGTCTGTATGTGGGGCAGTGTTAAACAACGTGTGTGAACGAATGCTGAATTGATTTACAGTAGAGAGGATGTGAGGGAGAAGCAAACTGATTTGAAATCCAGGAGAACTAGCATCATGTGTTATTGCAATGAATGGAAAGAGGAGAGGCAGAAAGTCAGCTCTGTTAGAGTACATGCCACTCAATGTCCTTCTGCTTCTCACTAGATATCTGTGCAAATGAATTATAAATGAACAATTGAATGGATACAGTTGGTAGCTTTCGTACCTGTTTGCAATCATAAATCCTAGGTTTCTTTCCCCAAGATTATTATGCATGGATAGGTTTCAGTGCATGTATGTGCAGTGGTTAGTGGATAAAAGAAACATTTACAAGGAACATAGATCGTATAACCCTATTCATACAGACAAATAGAGACATTACATATTCCAAGGAGACAAAGATTACAAAGAGAGAGAGAAAGAGAGAGAAAGAGAAAGAGAGAGAGAGAGAAAGAGATGGGTATAAAAGAAGATTTTAAGCAAACAGGGACTAAATATGTGTTAGGGCTTTAGATTCAACTTGACAGACCATGTGCATGTAAATCATTAGTTTCTATAAATTATGATGAAATTGTGCATTTGTAAAATGAACATACTGTCCATTATAGGACAACTTCATGTACCCCTAGACAGTCACCCCCCCCCCCCCCCCCCCCCCCCTCACCTAAAATCTACCCCCTAACTCTGCACTAAATCCTAACCCTATTTTTTTTTTTTGGGGGGGGATGTCCAGAGTGGTGTCTCGACAAGTTGTTTATTTAAAGTTACAAATGACTTCACGAACGACTAGAACATGTTCTTTGGTGCTACACTAATTACATGCTTAATCTTTTAGCATATTTCTGTGCAATTGGCATTTAAAAATTCTGATTCATGCTCTGGTGATCTGTTTACAGTGTTGATGTAATCTATGTTCCATGTTTATCGAGTAGTCTCAGTTACCAGTTGTTTCAAGGTTAATAATTATGTTTCCTGTCAACATCCTAAAGTTATTATGAATCATGTGATCTTGAAGAAAAGCAGTAGGCTTAATTGTTATGGGACCAAGTTTTCAGGAAGTTATTATCCAAAAATTAAATTGGTGGTTAATCAAATGGCTTCTCATATCATTTAAAAACTAATTAGGCCTACAATGTACACATTGTCAGACAGGTATCATTGTGTATTAACCTAGACAATTTCAGTTTAAATAAGAATAATAAAATTTTCGAAAATCAACTCCTAAACTTTGAATTTATTTATTGTATTTTTTGTATTTTGTATTTTTTTAATTTTTTTTTTTTTTTTTTTTTTTTTTTTTGGGGGGGGGGGATGTATTTTGTATTTTTTTTTTTTTTTTGCACAGAGAATGTGATTGTATAACAATTTAAAAAAAATAAATACCATAGCATTAAAGCACGCTCCTTTTTGAGAGAGGGAAGTGAGAAGGATTTTAGGCTTTAATAATCAAACTTCAAAGAGTGAAAAAGAGCAGAACAACATTCAGACTGTACAATGCACTGTACATATGAACTTGTATCAACAGGACCTACACGTTGATGTGTGAATTAAACATGACCTCGTCTGTGAATACTTGACCTTGTACCAAGTCCACATTCCTGCTACTAATAACCCAAATAATCTATGGATTGCCTACGCCAAGGGGTTTATTACTAACACTCCTTGTTTGTTTAGAGTCATAAGGACTGATGTTACTTGTACCATCATAATCAATTGATTGGAGGCTACCATTTATTGAGAGCAGAAAGGTACAGATCTTGTATGAGTCGTAATGACTATTAACTGAGAGCATAGACGTAAGAGGGAAAGTGAACATTTTTTGGTGACTGCTTGATGTCACTTGTACCATCATAATGAACCAATTGAAAGCTATTTAGAGGCAGAACAGCATTATAGATCTTTGTTATAGAGTCATAAGGGTTCTAACTGAGTGTGAACACTCGATTGATTTATTGCATACTAATATGTGTAGCGAAAAGGACATCTCTGTTTGAAGAGGAGAGTTCAAAGTATACAATGTACACACCCTGTAGGTGTGTTTGGGCTTTTGTAAACATTTGCCACATAGTATGTACAAATGTATGTCTGATTTGGGGGTTACAACACATGTAGGCGTAATGGTTCTTGTTGCTGCGGCTTAATGATGCTTTAAAGGATACGTATTCTTTGAACTCTCGTCTTCAATATGTATTAGGACAGGTATTTCAGGCTCCCTGTCAATACTGATTTCACAATTTTTTGTATGGTCTAAGAATATGAAAATGTTGATGAAATGCTTGAAGCAAAAAAAAAAAAAAGTGCTAAAATTTCATGTCTCAAGATAAAGTACAGGACTGGCAATTTGCGGTTCGAATGCCCTGGATATTTTTTGGTCTTTGTTTTGGGTTATGAATATATTGACATGGCATGTACAGTATGTACATGGTGTTGCTACATTTTGTAGCTACTACATGTAGGGGTGAGACTGGGGCTGAATTATGGCCCTTGAGGGTAATTATGGCCCCTTTTTGTCTTTGAAGAGCTTATAACTCTTTGCTGCCCCATTACAAATGATGATTTAATTTTTACACATGCCAGCTAAACTTCCTTCCTTTATCATATGAGAAAGAATAAGCATTTACATGAAATTTGCTGCTGTAGGGAGCCTTAAATGTATGGCAATACATTCTGTTTCGTGGAAAGCGGCAAGTCTGCGTTTTTTATGTGGGGTTGATATTAGTCAGGCAGCCACTCGGTTCTTTTGGTTAGCTGAACGAGGTACCAGTAGCTAAAGTATTTGGAATATATGGGGAGGAATCCCAATTACTAAACCCAACGTCTGGCAGTGCCCACTCTCTGCCCATAAGGTCCCTCAGCCGGGGCCGTCCAAAATGAGTGCCCTTTTACATTTTTTTTTTTTTTAATAAAATAGCAAAATTCATTTCTAAACACACGTAATTTGATTCAAAATAAAGAGTATTAAATTGTCTTACGCTTTGCTGCTATTTTGAAATCATACTGAAATCGAAAACAGTTGAGAGTTTAATGAAGAAATGTTTTCTCACTTTTTTACGAAAATATTTTTTTCCCCTTTTCAATAATTTTTAATTAAATAGTTGTATAAAAATTGATGTTTGTAACTTTCTAAAAACTACCTACGTGCATGTGAATGCATGCCTGTAAAAAGCCAGCGGATTATATCTTATTCCGATAAAGAATTATGATTAGATAAAGTCAGGAACGCCAATATAGACAAAATTCGACAATTGCCCCCGTGACTGAGAATAACACAATACCCGCACGTGTATTATGAAAAGCTGATTGTATGTGATGGCTGTTGAGTAGGCAACAAAAGTGCCCAAAAATGCGGAACATTTCGATACTTCGTTTTGTCTGCTAAAAGCCTATCGCATGTTATCGGCCTTTCTAATACACGTAGGGTATGGGATTCTTCTTCGATACGGGCCAAATTTGTTGATTTTTGTCTATATTGCCGTTCCTGACTTTATCTATCATAATTCTTTATCGGAATAGATTATTAACTCCCTGCTTTTTATATCATTCATTCACATTGCCCGTTACGGTTAGTTTTTAGAAAAGTTACAAACATCAATGCCTTTTATACAACTATTTATTAAAAATTATTGAAAATAGGAAAAAAAATATTTTCGTTAAAAAAGTGAGGAAAAAACATTTCTTCATTTAAAACTCTCACTGCTTTTCGATTTCAGTATGATTTCTAAAAATAGCACAAGCGTTTTAAGACAATTAATTACTCTTTATTTTTGACATTCAAATTAAGTGTCGCTTATAGAAAGACTTTTGCTATTTGTATTAAAATAAAAAAATTGTAAAATGGGCACTCATTTGGACGCCCCGGTTGGGGACTTATGCCAGCAGGTGCAACTGCCAGACGTTGGGTTTAGTAAATGCGGGATTCTCCCCATATATTCCATACTTACTACTGGTACCTCGTTCAGCCTTAAGCAGAAACGAGCGCGCTGCCTGACTATATCATTAATTAAATCATTTAGATTAAATTTTGATTAAACTGAAACAATAGGAAGTAAAAAAACACGACAGAAAAACTTCCACCTGAATATCTTCAATAGTAAGCTGTAAAGGCTGAATCAAATTGAAGATGTCATTTGGGGAATTATGGCCCCCCAATGCCCATATAACAGTGTATAAGCGCCAGATAAGCGTAGATGGGGACATTAAACTGTACGATTTTGTACATAAATATATTGTATGCCTTTTGATTGCCAAATTTCAACATTTGGCTGAACCAATTATTGATTAACATGTGGTGGTTGATAAGAGATTAGGAATACACAACAAATTTATTATACATTACCATCATTAATTAGCATAATACTTTGGATTTCATACATCATTACAATAGGGGCCATAAATACCCCAACCCGTTGGAGGTATTATGGCCCCCAAAGTTATTAACATAATGGTAATTATTATGCAAATGAGAAGTAGCAGGTTTATACTTTCCTTTGTATATTATAGGTACAATGTATATGGACCGACTATATTTTCACATATTTAGAATATCATTGGACTTTTCATTTAATGGTAGTAATATGAAATGTGGAAAAGGGGGCCATAATTACCCCAGTCTCCCCTACATATTTGAAGTCAACCAGATCCTTTCATTGAGAAAGTTGATGATAGCTTCCAAGAATATTTGATATCACTGGGATCTTCAACACACAGTAATTACATGTCAATATCCATCCGAGCTGTAAGATGTACATGTAACCTACATTTAGGCAAGTGATGTAGTCCAATACACTTATACTTGTGTAAGGAGGTTTGTTCAGAGGCCAATGTTGGGTGATGTACTACAAGGCAGCTTGTTCTGTCTGGTGAGATGACAAATTCAGGGTTTAGAGTTCAATGTTCTTGGTCCATCTGTCAACTTCTATACTTTCATTTACTCTGTTGTTATATTCTTTCAGATCATCTACGGCCATGCCTGGAATCGATGACACGCCTAAGGGTCCGACCGGCGGCTTGCCCAACAACAAACGGGATGTCCTCTATGATCAGTTTGTACAAGCAGGAACATTCCAGGGAATCTTTAAGACATTCTTTGAGCTATGTGAAGAGTTGAACCTCAAACCTTTCAGTGATCATCGGAACTTCTACCACAGGTTCAAATCACAATTAACGTCATGGAAAGCTGCTTCGCTGTGGAGTAAACTGGATAAGAGATTCAATAGGAAGGAATATAAGAAGGGAAAAGCATGCAATAATACTCGAGTAAGTAATTCATGTAAAGAGTACAATTTAGCAATATGTGATGCATCACATCAAAATGACAGACAAGTCACTAGTAAAGAGTCAAAGATATTTGCAAACTAATCCCTTTTTTATTACTTTCACTTTATCTTTTTTGCTCAATTTTTTATAAAGCACACATGAAACATTGAAGTTTTGGAAATTCGAAAAATACTTTCCCCAAAATTAGAAATTTATCATTATTTAATACTGATTTCCTTGACCCTTTGCTCAATTTGCTCTGAGACTTGTCTCTCATTTTGATGTGATGCATCACAAATAATAATGCTTCATTTACCCCCTGCTCTCCCTCAACATGAGACTCCCTTTAAAAGTGAATTGTTTATTTACTTTAAAAGCACTAGTCTCAGTTTTGTAATAAAATCCTCACAAAGTCAGTAAGTACAATGTATGATGTAGGAAATCCTGGAGGGGTTGATTTTGCCATGAGTCATTCAGCATTGCAGTATTTCTTAGAAAAAAAAACAGCAAATCAAAACAATATTAGGAGCATTATAGAAGTTGACTTTTTAGCATTTGTGAAGCGTGAAGAAATATGTTTGCAAATGTCGTTTAAAAGCATTTCTTCATTCAAACTTGACTGATCTGCAAATGAAATTTTTGTTTATCAAAAAACTGTGCACAGATCATATTTTTAGTTTGTCATCAAGGTAACACTGGATCAATAGTCCTTCATCTTCTGTTGATGTATGGACTACAATGACCGAGCCATTTTCTGCCTAGTTTAACAAACAATGTTAATCACCTCTCTCAAATAATAGTTGTTTTATTGCAACAAATAGTTATTTTGTTTGTATGATTTGGAGGGTAAAGTGATTGGGATGGATGATAGAGCAAGGACGTAGTGAGAAAAGGGATCAAAGGAAAGAAATCAGAAGACAATGGAAATAAGTGGGATAAATACAATTTACATGGACAAGGTTTCATATTCATGAAGAAAAATAAATAATTCAAGGTTTTTTACTTGCTTCAAACTGTCCTCTTTACAAATCCCCTTGTATTTGTTGCATATGTCACTAACATACTTTTCTGTAAGTACTGTAATTATAGAATTATAAGTTTTAGCTGCCCTTTTTTACATCAGAACATCACTTCAAGTACTCAACCTGTCCTGTTTCCTGACCCAGAATGCAACATTCAGAGCAGTATACATAGTCTTGAAATAAATAATAAGTAAAAATCATATTAATATAGGCCCGTTTGCATAATAACATATTCATCCACTAGAATTCACACCGCAATGATTATATTGCCATTTAGCAAAACAATTACTTTACTCCTCAGAACATTTCAGTTACCCTACAATTGTAAGCTGATTTATACTGAAGTATTTGTGACAGCCATTTTGAATGGTTCACAGTGAAACTCTAATGCTGGAAGTCTATGTAACAAGGATCCAGATTGGTTCAAAGTGAAACTCTAATGCTAGAAGTCCATGTAACAAGAATCCTGATTGGTTCAAAGTGAAACTCTAATGCTAGAAGTCTATGTAACAAGGATCCGGATTGGTTCAAAGTGAAACTCTAATGCTATAAGTCCATGTAACAAGAATCCTGATTGGTTCACAGTGAAACTTAGATGCTAGAAGTCTATGTAACAAGGATCCTGATTGGTTTCTTTCTTCTACAGGTATTCATCATAGGAGCAGGACCATGTGGTCTACGTACAGCTATAGAGTGCGCTATGCTGGGAACAAAGGTTGTCATGGTGGAGAAAAGATTCAGTTTCTCAAGGAATAATGTTCTTCATCTTTGGCCATTCCTAATCAATGACCTGAGGAATCTCGGAGCTAAGAAGTTCTTTGGCAAGTTCTGTGCAGGAGCCATAGATCATATCAGTAAGTCAATCCTATATCCATCTTTGGCCATTCCTAATCAATGTCCTGAGGAATTTAGGAGCTAAGAAGTTCTTTGGCAAGTTCTTTGCAGGAGCCATTGATCATATCAGTAAGTCAATCCTATCTTTGGCCGTTCCTAATCAATGACCTTAGGAATTTAGGAGCTAAGAAGTTCTTTTGCAAGTTCTGTGCAGGAGCCATAGATCATATCAGTAAGTCAATCCTATATCCATTTTTGGCCATTCCTAATCAATGTTCCTGAGGAATATGAGCAGTTTAGAAGTTCTTTGCAAGTTGGTCTGTACAGGAGCGTATTGGTCATATACAAGTAAGTCAATCCTATATTCATCTTTGCCCATTCCTATTAGACCTGAGGAATCTAGGAGCTAATTAAGTTTCTCTTGCAAGTTGCTGTGCAGGAGCTATTGATCATATCAGTTAAAGTTGAATTCCCTAAACTCAAATTAAACAGAATTTATTTTTACTGAAGATACATTACTTTATAGAAGATTCTTCTTTTGCTCAAACACCAGACATATTTAAGATTACCTCGTTGTTTGTTTTGTAGGTTATACGTCAGTTGGCAAGTGCGTTGCTGAAAGTAGCTCTTATCATGGAGTGGAGATACACTACATGGTGTGGGCTTTGAAGGACTAGAGGAAACGCACCTAAGGACAAGAACATGAAAGTAAGTCAAACTTTGTATCAGTTTCTGGGATTCTATTCTATTCTAGTGCCGTATCAATCGACTTTAGCGCCCATTGTGTCCCACAACTCTCTGTCTCTAGCCTTCTGCATTATGATTTGTAATCCTAGGTATCTTCTACTCTCTCTCTTGAGCATTTCTTCAAATTATCCGATCCAACTGCATTATGTTTCTTTCTGTACATCTCTTCCCCTCTGATCTGTTCTGTAAACTACAAAATTTTCCAGACCTTCTTTACGTATTAAATGTCCAAGAAATCTCAACTGTCTAATTCTTATATTTGCAAAAATAGTAATAAACAATGCTGCAAAAAAAAAAGAAAAAAAAAAAAATAAAAAAACTACAGAATTTAGGTCATCAGACTGGATCATAAAGTATATCCAGATATTTCTACTGAATCTCCTCAGTGACCCCTCGGGTGCTAGTGTTCAGCTCCTCAATTGTATGACACAAAATAACATCGCTCAGTCATATTGTTTTAATCATGCATTTATCAGCCATTGATTTTGCCTTTAATGTGAATTTTTAAGACAGTACATCAAACCAGTGTCTGAATTGGTTTATGTGGACTGATGTAAGTAAATGCCTATTCATAGGGAGTAATCAGCTGACCGGGGAAGATTGTCAACTAAGATGTCAGATTTGACAGTTATCTTCTAATATGGTAAAGGATGTATTTGGCACCTACTAGATGAATCATAAAGTGTTCATATTTCTATGCGTAATAGCAATCTATTAGGCATTACTGTGATATTCCTGCTTCAACTTGATTTAAACTTATTTTATTAATACCGAATAACATTTAGAAACTGTTACATGCACTGTTACATAAAACAACCCCCCCCCCCCCCCCAAAAAAAAGGCATCATGTTTAAAAAAACGACATAACATTTTGGCAAAAGTACCTGTTAAATTTAAGGAAATTTTTTTGCAAAAGAAAAAAAAAAAAAATGTGTTTGTGCAACTGTGTGTTTACATATTAATACAAATTATATTAACTTTTAACTACATTATGTTCTGGTTTCCCACTGTTATTTTATGAAATCAGGATATCTGGTTTCTTTCGTTTGCACAATGGCATGAATGAGATTGATAATGACCCCTGATGAAACAAGTTAGATAGAACCCTGTCTGAACTACATTTCGCGCAAAGATTGTACGGCGCGAATTTAACAACACGCGAATATAATGAGCATGATTTTCTTATGCAATGCTTTGAAGGGGTTAATTGCATTCGTACATAAATCAGCGGCGAATTTAAGAACCGCGCAAATATCTTTTGCGGCCTCTGAGCGCGAAAAATTAATCGCGCGAAAATAACAAGCGAATCAGTATAATATCAATGTCAAGGTTTGTTCCATTGATAAGACAAGCAGGCAGCATAGATTCTATTGCAGTATATACCCAGGTCATCCTGTAACAGTCAAATCTAATAGGTATTACTATAGATAGACACCTGTCTGAACTATTTATCAATATCAGGTTTGTCCCATTGATATGACAAGCAGGCAGAGTAGATTCTACATGTATGGCAGTATATACCCAGATCATCCCCTACAGTTAATCTATTACGTGTTACATAGATAGTTAGATAGAACCCTGTCTGAATACAATATCATATGTCAGGTTGTCCCATTGAATTAAGATAGCAGACAGAGTAGAAAGTTAATCTTATGTCAGCATATACCCAGATAATCCCCTATAGCTAAGCTTAATCCAGGCTTAATCCAGGGTCAATCCAATGTCATATCACTGAGATCAAGAGATGCATGCAGGGGGATTAAATGGAGAAGAAAAGAGTGGATTTAACTGTAAGGGGGGGGGGAGGAGGGGGTCATGAATGGATTTCTATGGTTTATCCTCTTCAGAAGGTAGTGTTTCCAGTTGTTTGGACAGATTTACTAGAATATGAGTGCTTTTTATGTGCACTCCATTAGAACAGATTAGATTACAATTGATATTATTTTCTTGATGAGATTTCATTCAAGAGTTAATTTGTTTCATTTTGGTATCATTTCATTTTCAGAGATTGGTTGGAGAGCTAAGCTAGACCCAAAGGATCATCCCGTATCTGAATATGAAGTTTATGTCATCGTAGGGCTGATGGGAAGAGAAATACATCAAGGTTATAAATCATAGAGAGAGAGAGGGGGGCAGAGAGAGAGAGAGAGGGGGGAAAAAAAGGAGAGAGAGAGAGTTAGGGAGGGGAGGGGGGGGAAAGAGATAATTGGGGTTTATGAGAATCTTCAATATGAGCATGTGGTAACATTGTACATGTAGGTGGCAAAATGATTTACTATGGAGTCAATATGCTCCAGTAGCATATTGATCAGATTTGTTATTTAGGTCTTCTTAGAATTACTGAAACAGAATACTTTCAATGTTCTCATGTGACTGTCAATGATATCACTCAAGTTGAGGCCTTGACTTGAAGCCTGGTACATACATGTATGTATGTAACAGGATAAAGTCTGAATGCTATACAGGGATATTCTCAACATAAAGCATATGGTAGGGAACAGCAGATTTACCATGAAGTCAATAATCATTTGTTATGCAGTGCATGAAGGTCTTACTTAGAATGAGAGAAATGAATACTGTTACTCATATTCTCATGTGACTATATCATTCTACATGAGGCCATGATATATTTAATGAGAGTGTGAAGCCTGTCAGTAATGGTATCTTTCATCAATGCTCATGTTAAAGGGAATCTACTCTAAGGGGTACAAAATACTGAGCTTTCAAATTACTGTTTTAATAGGAAAATATATTAGTAGAAAAATCCACACGAATTCAAATGCCTTCATAGAAAAACAGTTGAAATGTTTGGGTCAATCATTTTGTGTAGTTTATATCATTTCTGTGTGTAGTGCATGTGACTCCTCGGCAGATTTGGGTTGAATAATTTCTTTACCATACCAAAACCTCCAAGCACAAACATACATGCACATAGAATAATTATTATCAAACCTTTCAAAACTCTCTTTTAGACGGTTTCTTAAATATTGTGAGCACAACAGTAACATGTAATTCTAAGGTCCATTCACTTATATGTAGGCATGACGGTCGAACAACGTCTCCTTGCCTTTTACAATGTGGGTCACATAGTACCTATTATTTTGGGTTATCATAATTTCATAAACCTGGGAATTAGCCAGCATACATGTACAGTATGAGCCCCAAATGTTGATATTCAAACAAGAATCCTATTACACTGGTCAACTACATAACATAAAGCATGCAAGCTATTGATTTCATCTTTATATTTGTATGTAAAATTTCCTTTTTTCGGTGTTGAAACACGTAATGTGTCACTTTCATACTTTGAATATATATGTTTAAAATCAATTGCAGCCAGTCATAATTCCTTCACCTAATCTAAGTATGTTAAACATAAAAGCAACCTATAGTAATATTTTGTACTAATCGCTTAGTTATGGAGAGGAATTTAAAGTCCCGACCGGACCGAGAAATGAAAACCCAAATTACATATAAAACGAAAGTTAATAATTTTACATAATACAACAATTCCAATTTAAGCGTATTTATTTGTCCACTAGAAAGTATTTCATTAAAAAAGATGATCGAACCTCAACCAGGCCATCTCCCGAATACTCGAAAAATTACCCCTATTATAATGGCGCGGCTGATGACGTCAAAAAGATGTTAACGGAATGCTACATGCTAAATGCTGAATGAATTTGCCCTTTCATTTCGTAACAATAGAATTCTAGCACAAATGGGGTCTATTGTTCTGACATAGCAATACAAACGTATTTTCTAAAGCGAAACCAATCATGCCTGGCCGTAGCATTCCTTAACATCCTTTGACGTCATCACCTGCACTATTAAAATAGGGGTAACTTTTTGAGTATTTGGGAGGGATGGCCTGGTTGAGGTTCAATCATCTTTTTTTTGAATACTGTTATGAAAATTTGAATTTATTTTGTGTGTATTTATGTTATACGGCTACTTAGCTTTCAATCGATGTAAGGTTGTATTACTCCGTCCACGATCTTTAAGCGATGCATACAGAGTAATAGGTCATGTACATTGCACTATTGGACATGGTCTCTTGTAACATTAATTTGTTTACAGCTTTTTGACATTCATGCTTCAATGACCTCCTTATTGATTATTGATGCAACGTTCTGTTGCTATAGTATGACAGTGTGATAGAAGTTACAAGCTCTGATGAGTGTGGATTATGAATTGTCTCATGCTTCACCTCATTCTGACATGCTTTTCTAATATAAAAATGTCAAATGGTATGGTTAATATTGAGCTGTATGGTACATAGTCATGTCATATTGTTTGTTTATATTGAGCTGTATGGTACACATACATAGTGTTAATGTCAAGCTACATGTATATAAACAAATCTAAAGATATCAAAGTCATGTACAATGTACATGTTTGTTTACATGTATCTTTTGGCTTCTGAATGTTTGCTTGTAAATCTCTATCTTATTTCAAGGGCAACAGATATAAATGACAGGTTTTTTAGTTGTATTTTGGTAGATCTCTGCCAAAACCTGACAAATATTGGCATTGTTAGGATCAAGTTTGTTACATGTAGACTGTTGCTTCTGGTACATGATAACAGAGTTGCCAACAAAATGATGACATTACTTTAAATACATGTTTTCAAAAAATGAATGTTAAAGTCCTAATCAATTGTGAAACTGTATGAATGCCCATGAAAAGGTACATGCCCTACCTTTGTAGAGTACAGTCATCTAAAACTAATTTATCACCCATAATATTTTATTATTCTCGTTAATGTTGTTGAGGGTACTAAGTATTATTGGTACATGAAGGTGTATCAGCTGACCCATACCAGATCAAATGCAAACTGTTTTCATCAAAAGCAAAGGGCTGATGAAAATCTGCATATATGACCAACATAGAAACAGGAACACAAAAACCAATATTGGGCAGTTCCAAGCAAAACAGGACATGACCCCCCAAATTTCAAATTCATGGTTCCATGACAAATTTGGTATCCTATGACAGCTATAAGTCCAAATTTTCAATATTTGTGGATGGTTTAGCCTTTTTAGGGCATTTTGGGTTTAAAAATGGCATTAATATTCAATATTACGAAAATTGTCAAATTTATATCTTTTTTTATTTAAATTTCATGTAAGAGAAATGTACCTAGAAAATGAAAATATACTTTGATCATATTTTATTATGAAAGCAGGATATATAAAAAATAAAGTTTTCACATAATATTTTGCTTCGCGATCTTTGTTCCCCATCAGTGAGCACAAACATGAAGTTACCTCAAAATGTCACTCCGTAACCATTATGGTTACGGAGTGACATCCCATTGCATTGCATGTACAATGTACATGTACACTTTGATCAAAGCTCACTCTACACAAGAACTTTTTAAATTCAGAATTCTTTTAGTGAAGTGCCCAAGAAAGACATCGGGGTGTCATGCTTTGAGGATATGAGATCATAAATATGCAAATGAGCCCTTTGTCAGAAATTAATTGCACAACTCAGGCATTTGTGTGAGGTTTGATATGAGCTCCTTTGAGGACTTTGCAGCAGATTATTTTGGAAGAAAGTGGATGAGGCTGTGAACTCAATCATTTGGTTACATGTATACCATTTAAGTAAGTTTAAATAGTAGTTTAAAGAAGACACTGACCTGTACATATAAATAAAAGTAAGACAATGGGTTTGAAAATTACCCCATCTTGTGCTATCATATAAAGCATTCTATGACAGAATTGAAATTCATCAACAAATGAAGGAGCAGAAGCATTAAAAAAAAAATTAGCATAAATTAGCAAAGATTATTTTCAAGTCAAAATTTCAAAATTCTGTGTAGAAGTTTAGTAGACATCATGGAGCTTTACCAGATTAGGAAAAAAAAAATCTGTCAAAAGATTTTTAAAAAAAAATTGTTTGTGAATTTTGAAAAATTTGCATAAATTAGCATACTTAATGAGTTTCAAAATTCTGTGTAAAATTTTTGCATCTCCCACCTAGTGCTATCATATAAAGCAAATGGAATTGAAAATGATCGACAAATAAAGGAGAAGAAGCATTTATTGTTATTTTTTAAGAATTTTGCATAAATTAGCATATATGATGTTGACAATTTTCAAAACAAAATTTCAAAATTCTGTGTAGAAGTTTGGTAAACCTCATGTAGCTCTACTAGATGGAACAAAAAAGAAAAAAATATCAAAATCGGTCGACAAATAAAGAAAATCCATTATTTGTGAATTTTGAAAAATGCGCATAAATTAGCATACTTAATGAGTTTCAAAATTCTGTGCAGAAGTTTTGAATCCCCCACCTAGAGCTATCATACAGAGCAAGCAGAATTAAAATTGAAACAATCAAGGATGTTTTTTTTTTATTTAGCAAGGGAGACATAGTCCATTTACATTGCCATTGTGTGGATGATTCAGAGGTCACTCCGTAACCGTCACTCCGTAACCAGACATGGGTTCAAGTTTTAAGTCATAATTAACAAAATATTTAACCAATTTTCTCATGCAAGGCAGCATATTATATCTAGTATAACATAGAATCCAATCAATTACTCAAAATTATGATAGCCATTTAAAGTTCACAGAGTTTAAGCAAAATGTTTTATGCTCAAATATGCATGTCCATTTTGCGTCACTCCGTAACCATGATTATGAATATTCATATCTCATCAATTATGCAGATTACTATAACAAATGTTATCATTTTGAAAGAGGGTACCATCAGCTATTGTCATGAACCATTTCTTTGTAAATAAAGATTAAAGTATGGATGATAAATGTGTTTGAATGCTGAAATGTTGCTTCTGAATGTCACTCCGTTACCTTGGAACTGCCCTATTAGAGATTATAAAAATAAGAAGTAGGCCTGTTTTGTTATTAAAGGTTGGTATTGAAATAACATGGCACTAATAGAGGAATCAGCTTACAAGAGATTTTGTGTAAGGATCACTTATGAGAAAAACATCCACCACAATCACAAATATTTTTGCCATCATAGAATCATTGAACACTGTCACTCTTCCTTAAAGTTCAAAGGGGGTTGTCCATACTGAGAGTAGGAGGAAGTTAACATTATTATTCATAATCAGCAGACCAGGACACATGACATCACAGATTAAATGTCTGATGTTTACAGAGCAAATAGTTAAATTATTGACAGATAAATGGTGAGCTACATATAAGCACAAACACGATTAGTATCAAGGACATCAGATGAAGACAATGAAATCAAGGGTGAAATTATTATTTTTTAATCAAAATGCTTATTTATTTGGCAAAGAAAATTCAGTCCTTATGCAATTACATAGAATATGATTACCCATGTTGAGTTTTATTAGTTAGAGACTTATTTATTGCAAAGAAAGGGGGATATTGCTTCGTATTTGAAATGCTTTGATAATTATTTTCAGCTTTAGGTTTTCCTCTGAGTTCTTTGAATTACCAAGAGCTCTCCAATTGAGGAAATTATATGAGTATAATAGCAAGAGTATTTTGAAATAGAAAAAACAACAACACAGATTCATAACGTTGTTCAAAGCTTGTACGCACTTTACCTACATGTACATTTACATTGTAGATGTAGGTCAGAGTCAAGTATTACTGAGTAGCCATAGTTTCCTAGGGTTGTATCATGATTCAATTCCCAAGCAATACATAATCCTGCCATACACAATTACATCAAGATGTACATTGCAGTAAACCACAAACAGTGATTCATGCATCAAAATTAACATTTATGTTTTGTTTGGTTAACCATTGAGTTGATATTTAAAATATGCAAATATTATTTGATCCAATCTTTCAATCAGAAATATATTTCAAGGTTTATGAAGAATATTTGTGCAAGACACAAAACTTTACTCATTAAGCAATACATGTATAAATGCAAGTCATCATACTACAGTCTTTCAATGAAGGACATATCAATTGCATGTTTACTACAAGGTAAAATAGAGAACATGAACAAAGGAGTGAGAGATTAGCTGTCAAAGATTTTAACAGTATATACCCAACCAAGCCTCTTATATTGTTGTGATTGCAGGTTTCAAGAGGAAAGAGTTCCGTGGGAAGCTAGCCATTGCCATCACTGCTAACTTTATCAATAGAAAATCAAATGAAGAAGCAAGAGTTGAGGAGATCAGTGGTGTAGCATTCATCTTCAATCAGAAGTTCTTTCAAGATCTTAGAGAACAAACTGGGATTGATCTAGAGAACATTGTCTACTACAAAGATGAAACACATTACTTTGTTATGACAGCAAAGAAACAGAGTCTTCTCAGCAAAGGTGTTATTCTGAAGGTAATTAAGGCAGTGTTATTCCCCTCCTATCCCATCTTACTTCCTTCTTACACTTTTACCCCTAGGCCCTTCTTACCCCCTTCTTGCAAACTCTTATCACCCTCTTACCTCCACTCTTACTCCTGTCTTACCCTCTTCTTACCCCTTTTTAACCCCTCTTCAATACACTCCTCCCCTTACTATCCATTTCTCTTTTCCTACCCAATTTGTACTCCCCTTCTATATGTATTCCCCTCTTACCCTCTACTTTCTACTCCTCTCCATTATTTTCTTTTTACCCCCTGACCCTCTTACTCCATTCTTATCCCCCTATGTATCTATCCTCTCCTACCTTCCTGTACCCAATTCTTACTCCCCTCCTACTCCCCTCTTACTCTGCAGTTTCTACTCCTCTCCACTATTTTCTTTCTACCCCTCTTACTCTCCTTTAATTCCTTTGTACAAGCCTCAAAATAGATTATAAATTCTTCATTTCCTCACTTTTATTTGTCAGATTCTAACATTCCCAAGGTTTTGTCACTTTTCAGAATTAGAAAGTTTGAAAAATCAAGATTGAGGATTAAGACACCATAAAAATAAACACAAAATGTCTCCAGTGGAAAGAATTTAACATGCTCATGATCTGTTCTGTTTTAATTCCAGGATAAAAACAAGCTATTTTTAGTCCTAATGTTTAGAGAATAAATCATTGAAAGTCTTATGAAAGAGAGAATCAGCCACGATCAACATGTATATAGGACGGAAGGGGTTAACTATTTAGTGTTAAGATATATCCGGGGTGATTCATGTATTTGACATTGAGAATGTGTGTTGAGTTGACAGCATGTGGGCTACTATATGGAGGGCATTGGAGACTGATAGGGTACATAGAGAAAAATATAAATGTCATTGAGAACTACAGAGTGTCTAAAAAAAAAAAGTTTGCTGTCTTATGATAAGAAAACTTAATATGGCCTTGTTCCCTGCCAGGATATTTTGGCAGCATCAAAGAGTTTCACTGGTAGGAAGTATTACCCTTGTCATTTTCTATTGCCTTTGACGTAATACGGTTTTCAATAAATTGTGCTTAATATTATATCTGGGGTTGTACATAGAAACAAACTGTATGAGGGGCAGAAGGTTAGGGAGGGTTAGATACAAGAGCTGGCTATATCAGGAAGAGACTGATTAAAGCATAGACCAGGATAATGAGAAATATGTGAAATATCTCTTAGCATAAACATTAATTCATTTTATGATGATTCACTTAGAAGTATTTTCTAGATTATGTTCCTTGTCTTTTAACCTACCCTATCCTATACATACCCTACCCTATACCTACTACCTTACACCTACCCTATACCTACCCTACCCTATACCTTACCCTTACCCTATACCTACCCACCCTATACCTACCTACTACCCTTACCCCTATATACCTACCCTACCCTATTCCTACCCTATACCTACCTACCCTATACCTACCCTATTGCTATATCAGGAAGAGACTGATTAAAGCATAGACCAGTAAGAGAAATATGTGAAATATGTCCTAGCATATATTGAAACATAATTCATTTTATTATGATCACTTAGAAGTATCTTCTAGATTTTTCTTGTCTTTTAAACCTTACCCCTATCCTATACCTACCCTACCCATATACTACCCTATCCTATACTACCTACCCCTTATACCTACCCTACCTTATACCTACCCTACCTTATAACTACCCTACCCTATACTTACCCTACCCTATACCTACCTACCCTACCCTACCCTTATACTTACCCTACCCTATACGTACCCTACCCTATACGTACCCTACCCTATCACCTACCCTACCCTATTACCTACCCTACTATACCTACCCTACCAACCTACCTACCTATACCTACCCTACCTTATACTTACCCTACCCTATACCTACCCCTACCTATACCTACCTACCCTATACTTACCCTACCCTATACCTACCCTACCCTATACCTACCCTACCCTATACCTACCCTCTATACCTACCCTTACCTAAACCTACCCTACCCTAAATACCTACCCCCTACCCTATACCTACCCTACCCTATACTTACCCTACCTATACCTACCCTATACCTACCCTACCCTATACCTACCCTACCCTAAACCATACCCTACCCTATACCTACCCTACCTATACTTACCCTACCCTATACCTACCCTACCCTAACACCCTACCTGCCTATACCTACCCTACCCATACTTACCCTACCCTTATACCTACCCTACCCTATACCTACCCTACCCTATACCTACCCTACCCTATACCTACCCTACCCTATACCTACCCATACCCTACCCTATACATACCCCTACCCTATACCTACCTACCCACCCTATACCTACCCTACCCTACCTACCCTACTATACCTACCCTACCCTATACCTACCCTATCCTATAACCTACCCTACCCTATACCTACCATACCCATACCTACCTACCCTTATACCTACCCTACCCTATACCTACCCTACCCTACCCTAACCTACCCTATACATACCCTACCCTATTACCTACCCTACCCTATACCCTACCCTATAACCTACCCTACATAACCTACCCTACCCTACCCTATACCTACCCTATGGCTATATCAGGTAGAGACTGATTAAAGCATAGACCAGGATAATGAGAAATATGTGAAATATCTCTTAGCATATATACATTAATTCATTTTATGATGATTCACTTAGAAGTATCTTCTAGATTATGTTCCTTGTCTTTTAACCTACACTACCCTATACAACCCTTACCCTATACCTACCCTACCCTATACCTACCCTACCCCTTACCTAACCCTACCCTATACCTACCCTACCCTAACCTACATGTACCTACCATATACCTACCCTACTCATATACCTAACCTATACCTAACCCTAAACATAACATAAAGCCAGATTGCAATTCTAACCTAATCCTTATATCTTGAAACAAAATAAAGCCTGGAACAAATTTCATATCACTGTTTATTTAATGAATCTGTATATCTGTTTTGTTGTATCAGGATCTACCAGACACAGCCAAGCTGTTAAGACCTTGGATAATTACAACCCATCAGAAACTACAGGACTATGCACGTGAGCTGCAAGACTTCTGTACAAACTGCCAACTCCCACCCTGGACTATTGCTCTCAATCATCATGCCAAACCAGACGCTAGGCAATGTTTGATTTCACATCAATATTTGCTGCTGAGAATGCTGCCAGAGTTATAGACAGGAATGGACACAAAGCTACTCCTGCCTTGGTTGGGAAGTTTATTAGAGGTAGGTTTCCTTTTGTAATGGATTCAGCGGTTACTTTTATTAGAATGTTTGATAAATTCAGTTTCATAAATCAATCATTTTGCAGCATGAATCTAGTTTTAAACTATGGGAGACATAAAAATTTCTCTTGATCGTTCTACCAGCCTCTCTGGCCTACATGATCAGGCTGTGCCACGAGGGTTCCTTGGTGCTTTTGATGTTGCTTGATGACAAAGAGCTTTGTATAAAGTTTGATTGATTCATTATTTCTTCTTGATTGTTCTATCAGCCTTTCTGGCCTACAGGATCAGGGTGTGCTCGAGGGTTCCTTGGTGCTTTTGATGCTGCTTGGATGATAAAGAGCTGGTCTTCAGGAGTAATGACACCTTTAGAATGCCTAGCAGAGAGAGAAAGTTCCTATCGTCTTCTTGCTCAGACCACTCCAGATAATCTATGCAAGGTATGATTTCACATTATTTTTATTACAGGCATTGTGTAATCGACACTAGATGGTTGATTGCAAAGTTGTAGGCTAAAGTCTCTATCGATTCTCTAAAAATCTTTTGGTGAGTTCTGCGTCTATTGTAATGTCCAGTAATTTTGAAACAATATCAGTCCTTTATTAAACCATTTAATGAAATGTTTTATGAAAATTGTGAATTTGAAACTTACAGTTCAATGCTAGAAGTAACGTTTTGCCAGCCACTTCTTGGCTTCATCCGGTGAAATGAACACCAAGCACATCTTTCCAAGCCGTCCTTTTATGTGATTAATTTCTCGCCCCCTGAGGAACCCGGCGAGACGCCCTTAAGTCCAGACTGACTTGGAACGAGAATGCTTGGAGAGACGTGCTTGATGTTCATTTGCCTGATGAAGCCAAACCGTGTTTGGCGAAACCATCAATTCTACAACAAATTTTAAGTTTCATTCTATTCATTTATTTCATTCAACTTCAAAATTTTCACAAGACTATCAGGAATTTTATTAAATTATTGCAAATTGAAGATGAGCTGTAAAAGCAGGTTCATGATTATTGTTTTATGGTCATTTTATTCTGCAGAATTTATGACTCATATGGATCCATCCTAACAGCAGATATCCTCACATTAACACCAAAGCTGTAGCACCACAAGAAATCATACACCTCTATGACACCTGGATGAGAATCTGAAAGCTCAGTTTTGAAATCCTTAAAGGAAACCATCAACAGAACAGGTGAGGCTTGTTAGCGCCCTCCCCCTCATTTCCTCTTCTCCCCCTCCCCGCCCCTCCCACCCCTCTACCCCTCGGTTTGAAATCATTAAGAAGAAACCATCCTTGATTCTCAACAGAACAGGTGAGGCTTGTAACTCCCCCTCCCCCTTATTCCCTCCTCTACCCCTCCCGTTCCCTCCTCTACCCCTCCCCTTCCCTCGGTTTAAAATCTTAGCAAAGAAGCAATCCATCTTTCTGAACAGTACAGGGTAGGCTTTTAACCCCCGCCCCCATCTGACCAACTGACAACCCTGAACTATCCTCTACTGTAAAGTTAACCTAAACCTAAAATAAAACACTATTACAACCCTAAATTTAGCAGTTCATCTTAGGCAGAAATAGAGTCTGGAGCCAGAGTGAATCTATAATCCACTAAAGTGTGCTACATGTACGTTCATCTATATGTAATTCAATGGCCTGTATTCTAAACCATAGGTTAAGTTTGCACGGGAGGTTTAGAATCGCTTTGTATTTGTGGGGACCTAATATCTAATCCTTTTGTCTGATTCTTCCCGTGCAAACGTAACCTCTGGTTCAGAGTATGGGCCTGTATGTTTTTTCTTCTTCCGGTATAGTGCTGCTACATGTCAGTCCGAAGATTACGCAATCAGCATAATCAATATTTCCGTTT
Organism: Paracentrotus lividus; assembly: GCA_940671915.1. Classification (NCBI taxonomy): domain Eukaryota; kingdom Metazoa; phylum Echinodermata; class Echinoidea; order Camarodonta; family Echinidae; genus Paracentrotus; species Paracentrotus lividus. The sequence goes on from CALNVZ010003426.1 coordinate 52,655,394, forward strand.
TCTGTTCATTGTGTGTGCAGCATCTTTTGTGAGAAGTAATAAAGTGCTAATCCGGTGTCAATGATTGAAAGAGTTTTCTGGTTTTTTTTCCAACAGCATCTGTTGTGAGGAGTAGTAAAGTGCTAATGTGGTGTCAACGAGTGACGGATAACTACAAGAATGTGATGGTTGAGAACATGACATCAAGTTGGAGGAATGGGCTAGCATTGTGTGCCATTATACACAGATACAGACCAACTCTTATGTAAGTAACTGTATATACCATCTCTCATACATACCTTTTGTGGTGCTCTTAACCCTAAAAAGACTGGGGGGGGGCTCATTCAGCCCCCCCCTCGACATTTTTCGCGATAACTTTGCAACGCGGAAACAAAATTCGGCGAGACTTCATGACTATTTTCTTTCAAGTCTCGCGCAACTTTTGAGACCAAATTTGCGATGCCCGGGTACGCGGTTCCGAAATTACGTAACATTTTGTAACCGTGCGTCAGACCCAAAGTAGCTCAAATACGTGATTTTGTGTACAAATCCAATACAAATTGTGTTTTCAGCCAAAATTCATAAATATATCATTATTTTCTCTTTAACTTATTAAAATCAATTAATTTAAGTTTGTTTATGATTAAAATAGTGTCACCAATGATTTCCATCGAAAAAACAATAAAAAACAAAAAGTCGAAAAACAAAGAAATACATAAGAAATTTTAAAAACAATAGAATACATAAGAAAAAAATCTTGATACAGATTTTTTTTTAAAACCCATTTCACCAGAAGCCTACAAAGAGCCTGTAAACCAAAAATTAGCACTTATGGAGCTTTATTTAATTAATTAAAGCAAATCTTAGATTTTACGCATAAATTAGCATAATTAATTAGTGAAGAAATTTTTCGGAGAATATGACTCTTCGGTTTTGGAGAGGATGCCGTGGGTAACGCGCGTGCCAATTTTCGGCGCGATCGCGCGCTCAACGGCCGAGATCTTAGGGGGGGGGCTGAATGAGCCCCCCCCCAGTCTTTATGTGTGTCAAAATAGCCCAGTCTTTTTAGGGTTAAATATTTACCTTGTTTTTTAGGATATTTGCATGCGAGAAAGCAACAGCTATGTGTTTGATATTGAATGGGTCATAAGAGTTAGTAGGTAAGCATTAGCTAATAAATCTCTGAATGTTCTTCATCAGTGTGGGATTTCCTGAGAACGTCAAGTAGAACAACGAGCTAGCGTTTTAAACATCGGGCTCGAAACGTGGTATTTGGTATACTTTGGCTATAATTTTTTTTTATATACATTAATTTGAGTTCACAAACAGGGAATATTCTAAGACAATATAAACTAATAAGTTAATTCCTTAAAATAAACCAGGTCATTGAATATTTATAATGCCAATAGGGATATTAATGAATTTTGATATTAGATGATAATGGTATAGTTTGCATTATGAGGAAGATCAAATGAAAAAAAATTAAATATATATTTCAAATTACCAGAGAATAAATTAAGCGATCATGAGGCGCCATGGGCCATATCGTGAACCGCAGACCGAGCCCGTGCGAGTCGGAGATCGCGCGAAGCTACTGTGCAACCCCCCTCTCTGACGCATGAGACGAAGGGATCACACAACAGCCCCGCGCAAACCCCAACACACACGAACTCACTCCCCGGTCCCAAATACGGGCCCATGGATACAAAGTATTATAATCAATTTCATTTTTTTTTTCATTGTAACTAACATAATTATATAATTACAGGCCATATTCCAATTTCAAAATGTTGATATAATTGTAAGAAGATTTAAACTGTAATATATATTTTATAAAGTTATTTACCAAGCCAAAGTAGCAACAATTGTATGTTTACATTATTTGTTCATACATGAATTATCAACATTATTATAAATTCACCTTTTATGAATTAAACTGAAGGAATTACTTTGAAAAAACATGGTAATGTGTCACAAAATAAATTTATCTTTGGGTGATTAACCCTAACTTACCTGGGGGGGTGGGGGGGGGGGGGGGGCATTATCATGCAGTGGCGAAAATTTTTTGATTGCGCCTCTCGCTGACTTTTTACTTTCAAATTTTGCGCATCTTTTAAAACTATTTTCGCGAAATTCGGGCGTAACGTTATACCGTTGCACAATTTTCAAAATTTTCTTCAGACCGAAAATGGCTCAAAAACGTGATTTCATGTACAAAGTCAATACAAAATGTGTTTTCAGCTAGAATTCATAAATGAGTGATTATTTTTCATTTTATTGACATGTGTCATTTACTGTATAAGCCAATATTTTCGCGTCCAGATATTTTCGCGATTTTGGACTAGTTGGGGAAATTCGCGAGAGCAACATTTCGCGATTTTGGTGATGATTTCATTACTATAAATAGCCTTGTATTGAAGTGGAAATTTTCGCGAAGACCAACTCGCGAAATTCGCGAAAATAAAGTCACCGCGAAAATAACCACTTATACAGTAATTTGATGCTATTTATGGCTGAAATAATGTCACGGACGAATTGTGTCGAAAAAACTATAAAAATAAAAAGGTAAAAAAACAAAGAAATACATAAGAAATTAAAAAAACAATGAAGTACATAAGAAATCGATTTTGGTACAGGAATTTTTTTCTTGTACAGTTCTTAGGAATGATATAAAGAATATTTTCACAAAAAAATAGCTTTCTAGGAGCTTTATTTAGTGAATTAGAGCAAAAAGTATGATTTCATGAAAAATTAGCATAATTAATTCATATAAAATAAAATATATGAATTTAGTGTAATTTACCTATACAACCACGTAGAATATGTCATTCTCTACCTTCATGCAAATTTTCGTCGCGATCGCGCGATCCGCGTCCGAGATCTTGGGGGGGGCATAATGCCACCCCCCCCCCCCCCCCCCCCCCGGACTTTAAGCTCGCGAAATAGCCCAGGTAAGTTAGGGTTAATCTACCTACTGGTCGAGGAGCTTATAATCTCCCCAGACGGGTTCATCCTTTGCGCAATATATTGAGGAGGATGAGACCACTGTTAAAGAGTTCCTACATATGGCTGGTTTTGTGCGTCTGGCCTTGACAAAAGTCAAAAACGATGTGAATTGCTGTGAATTAGCTTTTGAAATGAAGCCTCTCTATTTGTATTTTCATACAGTGACTATGATTCCCTGAGGCCAGAGAATGTAGTTCAGAACAACCAGCTAGCATTTGACATCGCTGAGCGTGAGTTTGGTATACCTCCAGTAATGACAGGAAAGGAGATGGCATCTATAGCGTGTCCTGATAAACTCACCATCGTCGCTTATGTTCTTAGGTTCTATGATCTATTCAAAGATGAACTTCCAGCATCAGTCAAACGTAAGCACAAGCTAATGAATTACTATATAAGCCAATATTTTCAAGTACAGATATTTTCACGATTTTGGGAAATTCAGGAGTGGATAGTTTTGCAATTTTTGTGATGTTATTGTTACTATAGAAAGACATGTATGTTTCCGAAGATGGACTCACAAAATTTGAAAAACCACTTATACAGTTCTTTCAGAGCACAATAATATGTTCTTTATAATATTTAGAATTATTCATTTTCCATCAATAAAAGTGAAATACTATAGATACATATCACAGAGAAATCTACTGAAGATAGTAAGAAATTCATAATGGCCCATCTATTTATAACAGACCTGCCAACTAGTATGATTTAGTTTGTAGTACGACAAACAATGTGAAATATGATTTTTTTTTTTTCTTTGCAGAATATGATTCCCCCTCCCTCCCTTCTTTTCATTGTCAATCTGTTACACTATAATTCAAACCTCCTACAGATATTGATATTGCTGTGCAATTTTTTAATTGTATTTATGAAAACAACCATGCTGATTTAGTGATTTAGATAAGCTGCACCTATGAATTGACTATTTTACACACTTATAATTGTGTTTTTGTAAATACATGTAGATGAGAAGAACAACAAAGAAATCCATGTAGCAGAGGCTCTTCCTTCGCCAGCCAAGTCTTCCATTCCAAAATCATCATTCCTATCTCGACTCACGTCCAAAGTGCGGAGGAAATCTCATGAAAAACATGATAAAGAGAACGGAGAGAAGACCAAGGCTAGTAGTAGTGGTCTGGGATCCAAGAGAAAACATCACAAACACAAAGATTCGTCTGTAAGTATGATGGTAGTCCCTATGGGTAAGGGTGGTATCTCACTTCGCGGAGACGGCTCCGCGACAGAATAGAAAATTTCGTCTCCGCGACAGATAAAAAGTATTGGAGACGTCTCCAATATCGCGGAGACGTCTCGGAGACGGATTTGGGACTACTTCAGACTTTTTTTTCATATATTGTCACTGAGATGTCTCCGCGATACTCTAATACTTTTTATCCATCGCGGAGACGAAATTTTTTATTCTGTCGCGGAGACGTCTCCGCGAAGTGAGATACCACCCTAAGGTATCAAATAGTAGCGGCCACACAGAAACGTTGGCGCTAACAGAGCACTGACAGTAAGCCCTGTTACAACCGTAATGCTGCAGCAAAGCATATGTCACACCAATGTATTATTTTTTATTGGGATCAACCTTTGACATATGCATGGCTGCGACATTACCTGTTGTAACAGGGCATATGGTTAGTGCTCTCCAACCGTGCCATGATGTAAGTATGATAGTGGTCCCTATGGTTTGGTTAGCGGTCTGGGCTCTAAAAGAAAACAACCCAAAGATTCAGCTGTAAGTTTATCATGTATTCTGTTAATGGGTAATATTTGTAAGTATGCGTAATGAGCAAAGTAGCAGAAAGAAAATAGATGAGAACCAAGGGCAGTCTGCCTCCTTATATCTTGAAGGAAAGTATAATCAAATGAGAGTTGTGTAGCCCTCGTAAACCGCACCTTATTTCTAATTGCACCAGTGATACTCATTTGAATATGGGATCTGCTAGCTTATTACCATCAACGAGTTGGACAAGTTTTATCCCTTATTTTGTTATATTTGTTTCAGGCTGATGACATACGAGAGAAGCGTAAACTTATCCACCAAGAAGCACAGAAGCAGAAACAAGCTGAGAATGGAGGTCTGCAAGATACGAATGAGCTTAACGTTGGTATCAGGGGTCAAAACAAAGTCAGTGGTTTGGCTAAACAACTCCAAGCTAATCTAACATCAAACTATGGTATGGATACATCAGATGCACCAGCAAGACCGGTAAGAACAGTAGGGTTAGGGTTAGGGTGAGCTTAATGTTGGTATCAGAACAAAGTCAGTGGTTTGGCTAAACAACTCCAAGCTAATCTAACATCCAACTATGGTATGGACACATCAGATGCACCAGCAAGACCGGTAATAATCGCCTTGGTCTGTTAACCCTTTACCACTCAGAGACTAACATGGCAGCTTACTTCTCAGAGCTACAGGCCAAAATGATGGATTTTCTACATACCAAAAGAAACAAAACAATAGTAACTATTTACAAGTCGATTTAAAGAAAGTGATAATTACAGGCAGTTTAAAGAGAAAGGTGATTTCAGGCTGCTTTTAATGGCTATAGTAAGTAAAAATCAATTGTTCTGAAGTAAGATTCTGGTGCTGCATTCTAAATATATCCACAACCATTCTTTGTAGAAAGTTTTCCAGAAACTAGGACATTTTTTAGTTGGTTGGTATATGTGGATACTTAGGGGTACTGCTATTTTTACATTCATAAATAATCCTATAGATGGTAACCAAAGGAAGGTATTCAGATTCAATGATGTGGAATTACCTTAGATGTACCTTTATATAAACTCCGTCTTCAGAATTTCGCATCGGTTACGTTTTTCTGAGAAGAGAATCTGATAGGCCAAGCAAGAGACTATGAGTCTAGTTTTTAAAAGTTCTTCATTCCTGTTCCATATTACATGTAGCTTCATCTGGATGGAATGGAGAGATACCTGAAATGAATTGAAAAGAGATTAATATGGATTTATTTTCTTCCCTTCCATCAGAAACCAAGACCACTAATAGAAACAGGCAATGTACAAGGCAGCCAGCTGTGTATGTTCTGTAGCAAGCGTGTCTATGTCATGGAGAGACTTAGTGCTGAGGGAATGTTCTTTCATAGAGACTGCTTCAAATGTCAGGACTGTGATGTTACCATCAGGATCGGAAACTATGCTTATTTACCGGACCCAGATGGTGGGAGAGGTACGTCACTTACCCTGTCTTAACCCCTATTACCCCCCTTACTCACCTCGTACCCTATCACTATCAAGATTGGAAACTATGCTTATTTACCGGACCCAGATGGTGGAAGATAT
>CALNVZ010003426.1:52661709-52702293 GCA_940671915.1 Paracentrotus lividus
AGAGAGAGAATCTGTCTCCCCAACTCTTCTCCTCCATCCGTTGGTGATCTAAGACATTGAAGACATCATCTTGCTGTGATTGAATCAACTTGGCCTTTCTCCTTCTGGTTCTAAACGTCTTCTTTCCTCTCTTCTAAATGCTTTTCTCCTCCTCCTCCTTTGCTTTCTTTCCTCTTCTTCTTACTGCAACCTCTCTTCTTCCTCTATTCTTCTTCTCTTTCCTCCTCTTCTCCTCTTCTCTCGCCTCTCCTTCTCCCTCTTGATACTTCTGGTGGTTTCCATGGTTCCTATCTGGTGAGCCTTTGTATCGTCACCATTGGAGTTTTAGGCTTGTTAGCGTATGACATGACTGTATGAAGGGTTCTTTATCTTCTTCTTCTTCCTTCTTCTTCTTTCTCTTCCTCCTCCTCTCCTCATCATCATCGTCATATTCATCCGCTGTCATCTGTTGTAGTATTCACACAGAACTCTCTTCTTCTCCTTCCTCATATTTCATATTCCATCTCTGAACTTCTTCTTCTTCCTTCCTCTCCCTCTCTTCCTCTTCTTCACCTTCCAGTTCTCTTCTTCTTTCCTTCTTCGTATCGTCATCGTATCCTTTAGTCATACCTCCTCTTCATATTCCTCCTTTAATATTTCCTCTCTGCTTCTTCTTCTTCTCCACGTTCTCCATTCCTTTAAGAGACAGAGTGAAACGAACACTCACTCAACTTGTTTCGACATTGAAATACAAGCATCAAATAAAACCAAACAAACTTACATCCTAGCGGTTCCAGGCTGAGCGTTAATAAGAAGCATTAATCAACTCCTTGGAACCAATATCTTACAGCACAAACTAACACCACAACATAGACTTTGGTAACCCAGGCACTAACAGCACTATCTACACGCATGCAGGAACATCAACACAACCTTATGAACAGACATTCTGAAAGAAGGCTGGTACGTGGAAGGCTATTTGAGACTGCTGAGGTACATAGGTAATATTGAGATGGGTACACAGATGAGTAGTAAGAAGGTAACGTCTACAAGCTGCAGAAAATCAAAAACATGTATATCCGATTAAGAAACAGTGCAACTCCTTGTCAATAGATTGGGCCATCCAGTTTGGAAGGTTAACAGGTATCATAAACAATTACAATGCAGCACAGAGTCAGTGAAAGGAAATACTCGTTTGATCGATAGAACATATTTTCTAAATATTTGATGACTTTAAATATGTTCATTTAATAATTATCCACCCTACCATTCCCAAACAGGATTTGAAGATTATCACTTTGATTCATGTCTTTGAATGTTCTTGAGGCATTCTGCCCTCATTGAAAAGTAGTAAGTGACAATTTAACAACAACCAACAAAAAAAAGAAAAAAGAAAAAGAAAGAAAAAAGAAAAGAAAGAAAAAGAAAAAAAAAAAAAAAAATCAATATTAATTTTGTTCCTTTGTATTACTATCATTTTCCTGTCCTACGAAATTATCCACATTTACACCCATTCTACAAAAAGATATGATTTCAGTACTCTGGACAGCCTTTTGGGAATCTCCCACACGATTTTGGTGGTATGCTAGCTGTCCAAAAATACTTGTTGATACCCAATGTGGCTTTGTTTGCAATTTAATAAACCCATCCCAAAATCTGATTGCGGTGTAAATGACAGACACATTTCCTCTAATAACTAGATGTCATTTTCTGTTACTTGTTTCCTTTTATCAAAAGGTAGGGCATATTTATTTTGAAACATTATTTCAACTTATTAATACTTTTCCCTATGTCCTTCATAATTCATTATAAAAAAAAGAAATTCCTTCAAAATTGTTACAACATTTGCTTTTTTTTCACACAACACCATCCGTTTTCAACCTATTTTTGCAAACATCAAATCAATAACCAATTCATGGATATCAGTTCCTTTTTCTCATATTGTTTTATAAAAATACATCTATTCAGTGTTTGGTTTATTTTAGTCTACTTAAAAAGTATATTAATTTACATACATGGTCGCATATGAAGTATATGAAACATTTGATGACATGAAGTTTCGGCATATTGATTTTACAATGCAATTTAAACATGGGAACCTTAAAGCTAATGAATGTATGGATCTTGAAAGGCAAATATAATGAAGTGTTTTAAAAACGCCAAATCATATGTTCCTATTTGATATGCTTTTGGCAAATTTATGATTGATGCATTTTTTATTATGAACATAAATGAACTGTTATTTTTTTTTTAGAAGGTTGATACTATGTATATATGCCTATCCTTTTTCCCAAACAAATTAAAATAATAAAATTAGCTTAATAACTCGGAAGATAATATTTTCATTTCCCAATAAAATCAAATATATAATAGCTTAAAGCTGGTGTATAGTTTCGGGAGAAAGAAAAATTTATTTTGATTCAGCAGTTAAGATAAATTCAATGATAGATTGAATCAATAACTATAATAAAGCAAATTATAGTATTGAAATCTCGTTAGTGTTCTTTATTTTCATATAATAAGCATAAAAAGAAAGTCGGGGACCACGTCTCAGGTTAGCGCTCAACATGGAAAAACCATGGGATTCTTTTGTGTGGGTGTAACACAGATCGTTCTGCATTAATTCACGCCGTATACGCTCCGGCGTGCGAACCTTCAGCAGAAGGTCTAAACGGCAGTTAGATTACGCCTTCATTCAGAACTTTATAAATGAAATTCATCAGGAATATTGAAAGGAATGTCAACATAGATCATCTCACACCATATCTTTTAGTGCAATTGAACAACTGTAAGTACATTTGAAATCGGTTTTGTGCCAATCCCTTTTTTTGTACCAAAACTATACACGCAGGTTTAATCAACTTTTGAAGACAAATTGTATTTCCCACAAATAAAATAAAAGGATATAAATGAGCTTAATTACTTGGAGGATAATTGTATTTCCCAAATAAACTCAAATGAACTAAATAACTTGAATGATATTATGTACTTCCCAATACAATCAAATATTATATAAATGAGCTTAAAAACTGGAGGATATATTGTATTTCCCAATAAATCTGATGGATATAAGTGAGTTCTTTGTAATGTTCTTTTGTACGGATCTCGCCTCGTTAATTTGTTCCTACGGAGTGAACCATATTCTCACAATACAGATAATGCCTGAATGGACTCTAAGTGGACATAGGAAAGACTTGGAGGGGGCTTGGCAGGATATTTTCACTACAAACCATTGAATTATGATTATTAGATGAAGGGGAGGGGGCGAAGTTTTAATTTTAGGGCCGACCAAAGAAAAAACAAATAGAATATTAGAATGAAAGAAAAATAATTATGCGAAAGGGGAATTGCAAACGGATGGATTATTTTGTTGTTTTCCCTAAGCCTAAAGACTCATATTTGAATAAAAGCATTGTATGATGCCAAATAGATCAATTCTATATATTATACAATTAATCAAACTATCCCCTCTGGGAATTCCTAAGTTTTTATAAATGAAATTTAAGCAGAATTTTTGCATATAGCTTAATCTACTATCTCACCAAAATATGTAGAAAATGGGGTACTATTTTATAGTAGTTCCTTCGGTTACTCTGGATTCAAAGAAATTTGAGAGGAGCAGTCCTCCTAAATTTGTCAAATAATACAAATTGGTAACATCAGATTTTGTTGATTAATGAATATTCTCTACATTCTATTATCCAAAAAGTTATCTTTATTATAAGGTTGCCAAATAATGACTGGGGTTCATAGGATGATCGGATTTAAAATACCTTTCATTGAGAAATAAATGGAAATCAAAGAAAAACAGGGGGTTGCATAGGTTAAGTAGAAATATCGATTTAGGAAGACGCAGTTGATGTGCATAGTTGGTTGGGTGGAAACACAAGTAATTTTGTTTACAAAAGAAGAGTAATTTTGGTGAAAATTAGTAAGTAATACAAAGGGGAGGGATCTACTGGCTGGCTAGGAAGTTACCAAATGAGTTGGAAGTCAAAGGTCATCCTTGGTTATACTAATAACCTGACAAGAACTCAGTAATACCGCAAAAGAAACATTGTTTAGCGCTAAACAGGAGCAATAACAGTAAGGCGCAGTGGAACATCTTTCGCAAATGGTGAATGTCAAAGGTTGATCCAAGACATAAATAATAGCGTTGGCGTGACACCTGCTGCGTATTTATAGGTTGTACCAGGGTTCTGTTAGCAACTAACAATGTTTGCTGTGCAGCCCGTAAAGGAGGATATTTATTAATGGTACTGCCTGCATCTGAACTCTGCATTGCATGATGGGATAGCACACAAAGTTATAATTAATTAAAGAATACATCTATCTGTATATGGAGGCACTGTCACAAAATAGATTAACTTGCTTAAGGAATTTTAAAAGATATACATGATAACAGAAAATAAACTAACACAATAAGATGAGGGAAACAAATGAATAAACCAAAAGAAGTTGCAACTTATACGCAAATTAGCATAGATTAATAGCTTTGCTTTGTAGTTTGTTATTGGTCAAGAGTAGTATATGGTTGAGATTAAATATCTACATGTAGCTGTATTCATCCAAATCCCCAGATTTTTTAACTCTCATTAATAGGTGGTTCCCCTTCAAATCAAAAACAAAGCACATTTTAACAACTTACTGAAAAGGGAACCAATTTTATGTGCCAGATAATGTATGATTATATCTCTGGTTCACTGAAAATGTAATCTGGCTTTCCCTATGGAAAAAAAAGAAGGAAAATGAGTTTCTTGGTTTTTCTCTGAAAAGCAGGTGAAAGTAAAAACCGAAATTACTGAATGAAAAGTATTCTTGTAGTCTAAAGATTTAAGCTCAATAAGAATTAAGCAATATCTGTTTTGTTTTATTGTTCCTCACTTGTATGACTACATGTGGGCAACTAAAAGTCTTAAGAATTCAAATTTACCATCAAAATAAAAAAGTAAGTTTTTTTTTCTACTTTTCTTTGTCCATTTACTTTGCAGCCTAATTCTTTAACTGATTTCTTGTAAATTAAAAATGAAAACCAGCTTTTCAATCCATCTAGCAATTTGAATATGATCTATAACAAATAAATCCAAAAACCAAAATGTTTGACCAAAAATGTTCACATTTAATAGACGGCATCACCTTAATAATCAAACTTCCACTTCAAAGTTCCCGTCACCATGCAATTGTACAAGAAAATACAAGAACAAATGCAAGCTCAAACATTTTATAAGAAATAAGAACGATAATCACAGACAAAGATAAAATGAACATCTTCTGAATGCTAGTATTACATAGCTAGAATAAAATGTTATTTTGTGATGTTGGAATGCTTTAGGAAATAAGGGAAATTTTTAACGCAGAATATGAGTACTGTATTCTTCGTACATTGTAATATCAAATATAAAAAAAATTTGGTAGGTGGAGTAATTTGAGCATGATTTTGACAGCCTTTTGAAATGTCTTCACTGCTTATATTAAAAATAGCCTTGTGTTGAACGGTGCAATTTTTTGCATCAACTTAATTCACCAATAATTTTCGAATTAAACCACTTTGCAAAAAAAAAAAATAGAATAAATAACCTTTATAACAGTAAATTGGCCAATGTTCCCCAATATAGTGCTTTTCATAGGGTGCTCTGATCTACTTTTCATGATTTGTGGGCAGAGGGCCAATGTGCATCTTTGAAATGTTGGGAGTTCAGAGCTCAAGTTTTAGGCATTTGCTTGGTCACCCCTATTAACAATAATGCACATAATCACTCAGAAGATACCAGGTTTGTGGAATTCAATTATCAGAAATTAAATAGATAAAGGGCATGCAGTAAAGCACATACCAAGCCAAAGGCCTAATGCAACAGATGCATGCTAAATATGTACAAGCAGCATGCAACAAATAAATAAATACACAAGTTGACAAACTAGCAATATTCTAGATATTCAAATACACTAAATCCATGACAACTACAGAAAGCATCTCCATATGAGAATGCAAGAGACATTTCAAATGAAAAAGATGAGTTTTTAGAATGCACAAACATTGTCACTCAGGTTCTTGTTTACTGATACACTAAGATTTTAATGTAATAACTAAAAAACATTCAAATTTCATGATTGTCATTCAACATTTTGAAATCTTCTCTGAGATGATTGTTAACAAATTAACAAATTTCTGGCTTAAATTTAACTTCAATACAGTTTTGCATCAATGGTTTCTTCATTAAGAAAACATGTACTGTGCTTTTATATATGAGAAAGACATCAAACTAATTTTAAATTAACACCGTATTCAATTTGGAAGTTATATGGTTGTATCTCAATTTGGTTTCTTTTCCTTTCTAAGATATACTTTCTTCTTTTGATATCAGTATTTGCTCTAAGAACCTTTTAACCCTAATCTGCCCGGGGGGGGGGGGCTAATTTGCGCCCCCCTCGACTTTATTTGCGCGATAAATTTTGACGGCGAGCAAAGCTAAAGCCGCGGTGTTCATGAGTTTTTTTTTGAAGTCTTGGCGCATCTTTTGAGACTAAAATCGCGAACCCCCGGTACCGGTTCGGCTAAGTTAACGCATAATTTTGATGCGTGCGTCAAGACCAAAATTGCATCAAAACGTGATTTCATGTACAAAGTCAATTACAAATTGTGTTTTCAAAGCTAAAATCATAAATGAGCTGATTAATTTTTGCTTTTTATGATAATATTATTTGATTAGCTGCTATTTATGACCAAAATAATGTCATGGACCAATTTTTGTCGAAAAAACAAATAGAATATAAAAAGGTTGAAAAAAACACAGAAATACATAAGAAATAAAAAACAATAAATAGCATAAAGAAATTAATTTGGATATTACTGGAATTTTTTTCAAAGTACAATTGATAGGAATGCTAATAAGAACATTCACACCAAAAATTATCATTCTGAGATATATCTTAGTGATTAGAGAAAGTATGATTTCATGATAAATTATCATATATATTAAAAACAAAAACATTTTTCGGAAAAATTAACTATGCAGTTACGGAGATTACATGACGGGGGACGTGTGTGCCAATTTTCGTCGCGATCGAAGCGGGTCAACGGCGCGAGATCTCAGGGGGGGCTAAATTAGCCCCCCCCGGCTATACGTTTTCAAAACAGAGCCCGGGCAGGATTAGGGTTAAGCTCTAAAGACTATCATATATGTGATATACTTTATTTTTATGAATGAATGAAGGAAAACCTACAAGAATGTCAGTTATTATCTTATATTGTGATATGTAAGGATACCAATTGAAAATGGAAAGCCTTTTCTGACGCTCATTTCTTTAATATTATATATCGTCACCCTTATGCAAGAAAGGCCCTTTGGCTAAGGCCCTTTTGGCATGAGGCTGACGATAATCTGAGAGCCAGAAGGTAATAGTGACATGAATATTTTGCCTTTTTTTGATTTTATATCAGGATGACAAGCCACGTAAACTATCTTTCTTTCATAGGTGAAGCAGATTTGGAAAATTGAATTGAACATATAAAAAGATGAAATGCTTGAAGCGTTTAACCATTATAATACATAAGAATGAATATTGATAGGCACACACCAGATAATAAGAGCAAGTGTACAGTATATACGCATGATTTACAGCAATAATAAGGCGCATCTTGTGATAATCCAAGTTACTTTTAACAATAACCATAAATAATGGTCACTAATTTAGAATAAGTTTATTAAATTGACATTCAGCTTCAGAAAATTAGAGAACATGTCTTTCTATCTTCATGGTAGTTAATGTTCTTCATGGGTGTAAAATCAGGCAACCCACTTCAGTGAATTTGTAAAGTAATAGAAATCTCAGACTGTCAAATAGCCGTTAGTAAAATCATTACCCATTTATTGATTGCATTTGTTTAAAATTAACCAGGTTCAGGGTTGTATCTACTAAGGGATAGATAGCTAAAGATCTTTGTTTAGGAATGTGGAATGAAGTTTTTGTTAGATTTAGTTATCCCTTGCATGGTAGGTGGGTATAGTATTAGTATGTTCCATTAACGTCCAATAAATATACTTTTGATGAATTGGTCCAATTGGGAAATCTTCTTTGAAATGAATAAAATGTACTGATTTTAAACCATTAATTTTAAAAGATTTATGCCGACTTTGTGGAGCTGCATGAAATGTAAATCCCAAATGGTATTTATTGTGATTAAATAAAATGACTTTGCCTTATTTACGATTATAATCACAAATTGAACGCATTCATGTGCTTTCTAAGAGAATTGTAAAGTTAGAATATAATGTAAATTTTAACTTGATTTTCAATTATCTTGAGTCTTTTTTTTATAATGCATAGAGATTGACAGAAAAAAACTAATTTCATACATCCATGGGAAAACTTGCAGAAAAGATGTAAGACCGGAAAATTGGAACGTAGACTAGCGTTCTTCCAGCCAATCAAGAAGACAGGATCTTAAAAATGAGGTTAACTTGCCTAAAGTATCTTTTCATAGATTGATTGAAACAGAAACCAAAATGATATAGATAGAGTGTAATAACTACTTGAGCTTGATAACATTTTCTGGCAACCATCCGTTTTCACTCTTTCATCAGATTCACTTATAACGATAGATATGAGATAAAATATAAAAGTTTTTTATCAATATATATAATCAATATAGTTACAATTAGAACATCCAAGATTTACATGATACCAAATGCATCTGGTGTTTGTCACTATCCATATAGATATAATATAGATCCAAGATAAAGATATGATTTTAAATTAATCAATATGAGGGCAAGCTGTAATGAAAGCTGTCTCCATATTATGATATTATATAGATAGTCCCTTCTTTTTCTCTCCTTGATTTATATTTTTCACATAATATAATTACATTTCATTTTTTTTTAATACACCATCCATACTGCCTCCCCCGCTGTATTTCTCCATCTTTGTTACCTTGGTTTTTATTTACAAGCTATTAAGAGCTGGAGCCTTGGGCTTTTTTGGGGAGTGATAATAATTTGCTAACCCCAGACTTTTGTGAAAAGCACAGGAAACCGTTATAAAGCTAAAATTTTCTTAGACCACAGCAAAACAAGCTGTTCCAATCAGACGTCTTTGGCCTGCTTTGGCATATCGGGCCTTGGAAATGAAATTCTAAGACTTACCAAATAAGAGCAATGGGTGAGTATGGCATTACATAAGGTCTGGCAGTAATGATAACTCGAGGTGAGGACAACCCTGGGTAAGCATCCATGGCTGTCAATATTAACCCAGGAAAGCCCAAAACACACCGACTTTAAAGGGACCCATGAAAGCCCAAGACACACTGAACTTTAAAGGGACCCTGAGAAGCCCAGTCACACTGACTTTATACTTACTCATCCTAGTTTCATCATCTGTGTTGACCGAATGTTACAAGGTTTATATCTTGCCTTTGTACTCTTTCTGTCAAAGTCTTTAGATTCAGCCATCTCTCATACATCTTTTGCATTTCTGATAAATCAAGGTCATACCAAGGTCATGATCAGGTCATATTTAAGTCAAAGGTCATGATCAACTAGTCACTCGGAGAAACTTTAGTTCAAAATATAGTTCAATGTCCTTTCAATTTCATTTCAAATTTAAGTTCAAATTTCATTTCAATTACTTGAAACAGTGACATGCCTAAGGAAGGCTCCTGCAAAGTTTGGTTATGATCTATGAAATGTTTTTTTTTTAAAATATTTTTTAAAATTATAAGATACAAGTGGAAAGGTAATGATAATAGTCATACACAATGGTTGATATACAGTGCCCTGCTGCCTACAAACATGCTACCAACATTGACCATTGTGCATGCTCAGATCCTTCAGGTTGGCTAGTAATCCGTGTAGTTTCGTGTCAAAAGGCAATTGTGCCAACAATGGGTTGAAACAATTTTCACAAGATTGGAGCTCCTTGCATGATCAAGAACTTTTGTTTGCCTGACTAAAACAATTATTAACAGGTACTCCTTGTTTGATAGAGCTCTTGCCAGCACTGCTATCAGTGATTGATTTTTTCGCTTAAGGGAGCAAAAGCTGAAGTACCCAGCCTGTACCTAGAACAATAAATATAAATGCTCTTACCATCTCTCTCTGGTGTTCGTCTTAGATCTCTTGCCAAAGATAGTGGAAGTATGAGATTTTTCTTTTAAGAGTCTTGGGTTTGGGGAAGATAAGTAAATGCCTCTTACATCTCTCTCTGGTTTGTCTTAGATTCTTGCCCAAAGAAGGTGAGAGGAAAGTGCATTTTCTTGATAGGCGTCTTGGGTGTCTTAGGAGTCTTTGGTGAGATGGATCTGGACGGAGATGTTCTCATTTTATCTCACAATTCCTCAACTGGAATCAAAAGAGAAAACTTGCTTCTGGAAAAGAGGAAATTAATCAAAGCTTATTAAAATTATATCAGGTTATAACTTGCTTGTTGTTAACTCTTAAATAATAATAATAATAATAATAATACACCTCATTTTATTTACCTAGGGTAGCAAGTTCAGTTCTGAGAACTGTTTTAACTAGCGTCCGCACACAACATGAAATGTTATCCATTACCCAAAGAACCTTACTAGAAGGCAGATGTATAGGTACAGGGTCTGAACAAAAGCCCATAGAATATTAAATCCTATACATGCTGTACAATAAACGATCTGAAAAAGCTGAAATATTAATGTGCTAGGGCTGAAAATCAGGAATAAACTGAAAACGGGCTGGTTATAAACATCTTGTTATCATGGTTACTTTCACATTGACTGAGTTAGAACTTGCTTGATTTAATTGTACCTTTTGTTCGACTAGGTTATAACTTGTTTGTTTTCACTGTACCTTTGGTTTGACTAGGTTATACTTGTTTGTTTTTCAACTTTACCTTGGTTGACTAGGTTATCACCTGCTCGTTTCAATGCCCTTTGGTTTTCGACTACCGGTTTAAATTGTTTGTTTTTAAACTGGTACCTTTGGTTTTGATTGGGTTATAACTTGTTGTTTTCCCCTGGTATCCTTTGGTTTGACTAGGTATAACTTGTTTTGTTTTAAACTGTAGCCTTTGGTTTGCTAGGTTTATAATTGTGTTTGTTTCACTGTAACCTTTGGTTTGACTAGAGGTTATAACTTGTTTGTTTTCACGTACCTTTGGTTTGACTGGTATAACTTGTTTGTTTCACCTGTACCTTTGAGGCTTGGACTAGGTTATAACTTCTCGTTATCATGCATCGCTTTGGTTGACTAGGTTATAAATGTTTTGTTTTTTACTTGTGGGCCTTTGGTTTGACTAGGTTATAACTTGTTTGTTTTCACTGTACCTTTGGTTCTGACAGAGGTATAACTTGTTTTTTTCACTGTACCTTTGGCTTCTGAACTAGGTTATAACTTGTTTCTTATCAATGCACCTTTGATTTGACTAGGTTATAACTGTTTTGTTTAACTGTACGCTTTGGTTTGACGAGGTTATAACTGGTTGTGTTTCGCTGTACCTTTTGGTTTGACGAGGTTTATAACTTGTTTTGTTTTCACTATACTTTGGTTTGACGAGGTTTATAACTTGTTTGTTTTTCACTGTAACGCTTTGGTTTGACTAGGTATATACTTTGCTCGTTGTCAATGGCACCTTTGGTTTGACGAGGTTATAACTTGTTTCTTTATCAAATGCAACCTTTGTTTGCGAGTTATAACTTGTTTGTTTTCCTGTACCTTTGGTTTGACGAGGGTTATAACTTGTTTGTTTTTACTGGTACTTTGGTTTGACTAGGTTAAACTTGTTTGTTTCACCTGTACCTTTGGTTTGCTGGTTAATAAACTTTGTTTCTTATCACCTGTACCTTTGGTTTACTAGGTTATAACTTGTTTCGTTTATCATTGTACCTTTTGGTTTGACTAGGTTTATAACTTGTTTGTTTTCACAGTGGTCTGTACCTTTGTTTTGACTAAGGTTATAACTTTTGTATTGTTTTTTCACTGTATCTTTGGTTTAGACTAGGTTATAACTGTTTTCTTATCATTGTACCTTTGGTTTGATTGGGTTATAACTTGTTTCTTATCATTGTACCTTTGGTTTGATTGGGTTATAACTTGTTTTTCTTATCATTTTGGTACGCTTGGTTTGACTAGGTTATACACTTGTTTGTTTTCACTGTAACTTTGGGTTGACTAGGTTATAACTTGTTTCTTATCATTGTACCTTTGGTTTGATTGGTTATAACTTGTTTCTTATCAATTGAACCTTTGGTTTGAATAGGTTAATACTTGTTTGTTTTCACTGTACCTTTGGTTTGACTAGGTTATAACTTTTGTTTTTCCTGTACACTTTGGTTTGATTGGGTATAACTTGTTTCTTATCATGTAACGCTTTGGTTGACGGTTTCTTTTTCTCTGTCACTAAAACTTCTCTTCTGGCTGCTTGATTTTTTCTGTAGCAAAGTGTTCTCTGCCAGGAACGACCTGCATAACAACATACAATATTAACCGCATACAAGATTCCATATACTTGACATAGTCCTTGAAGAATTCAAAGCATTTAATGGTCTCCCACCCACCAATTTTTTTTTTGAAAATTGCTTTAAAATCCAATATTTATTGTCATCCCCCCCACCCCCATCGGTCGAAAAAGAGACAAAATAATTAATAAATAAAATTATTGCTTGGTGACAGAAATGAGGTGAATGATCTATGATTGTTATTTAAATAAATGATGACCGCCCACAATTTGACTTTACAAAAATCTAAAAATTCAAATTTTTGCCCCACCCCCTCCCAATAAAAGCCCTGCATCATCATTGAATAAAGCATAGTTTCTAATCATGATAGTGATAGGGTACAGGGGGAGCTAAGGGGGGTAATAGGGGGTAAGAGCAGGGGTACAGTAAGTGAGATACCTCTTTCCACCATCTGGGTCCAGTAATATAAGCATAGTTTTCCCATCCTGAATAGTGATAGGATACGAGGGTAGTAAGGGGAGCAAGAGGGGTAAGACAGGGGTAAGTGACGTATATTTTCCACATCTGGGTCCTGGTAAATAAAGCATAGTTTCCAATCTTGATAAAGTGATAGGGTACGAGGTGAAAGTAAGGGGGTAAAGGGGGTAAGACAGGGGTAAGTGAGTATATCTTCCACCATACTGGTCGGTAATAAGCTGTTTACTCACCTCGTACCCTATCACTATCAAGATTGGAAACTATGCTTATTTACCAGACCCAGATGGTGGAAGATATACGTCACTTACCCCTGTCTTACCCCCTCTGTCTCCCTTACTACCCTCGTATCCTATCACTATCAGGATTGGAAACTATGCTTATATACTGGACCCAGATGGTGGAAGAGGTATCTCACTTACATGTACCCCTGTTTACCCCCTATTACCCCCTTACTCCCCTGTACCCTATCACTTCATATTAGAAACTATGCTTTATTCTCAATGATGGATGCAGGCTTTTATTGGGAGGGGGTGGGGCAAAATTGAATTTTTAGATTTTTGAAAGTCAAATTGTGAGGCGGTCATTCATTTATTTCAATAAACAATCATAGATCATTCACTCATTTCTGTCACCAAGCAATAATTGTATTTATTAATTATTGTGTCTCTTTTTCGACCGATGGGGGGGGGGGGGATGACAATAAATATTGGATTTTAAAGCAATTTCCAAAAAAAAAATTGGTGTGGGGGAGACCATTAAATGTTTGAATTCTTCAAGGACTATGTCAAGATATGGAATCTTGTATGGGTTAATATTGTATGTTGTTATGCAGGTCGTTCCTGTGCAGCAGGAACACTTTTGCTACAGAAAATCAAGCGCCAGAGAGAATTTAGTGACAGAGAAAAAGAAAGCCGTCAACCAAAGGTTACATGATAAGAAACAAGTTATAACCCAATCAAACCAAAGTGTACAGTGAAAACAAACAGTTATAACCTAGTCAAACCAAAGTACAGTGAAAACAACAAGTTATAACCTATTCAAACCAAAGGTACAATTGATAAGAAACAAGTTATAACCCAATCAACAAAGGTACAATGATAAGAAACAAGTATAACCTAGTCAAACCAAAGGTACAGTGAAAACAAACAAGTTATAACCTAGTCAAACCAAAGGGTACCAAATGATAAGAAAAACAACTTATAACCCAATCAAACCAAAAGGTACAATGATAAGAAACAAGTTATAACCAATCAAATCAAAGGTACAATGATAAGAAAACAAGTTATAACCTAGTCAAACCAAAGGATACAGTGAAAACAAACAAGTTATAACCTAGTCAAACCAAAGGTACAGTGAAAACAAACAAGTTATAACCTAGTCAAACCAAAGGTACAATGATAAGAAACAAGTTATAACCTAGTCAAACCAAAGGTACAGTGATAAGAAACAAGTTATAACCTAGTCAAACCAAAGGTACAGTGAAAACAAACAAGTTATAACCTAGTCAAACCAAAGGTACAGTAAAAACAAACAAGTTATAACCTCGTCAAACCAAAGGTACAGTGAAAACAAACAAGTTATAACCTCGTCAAACCAAAGGTGCATTGATAAGAAACAAGTTATAACCTCGTCAAACCAAAGGTGCATTGACAACGAGCAAGTTATAACCTAGTCAAACCAAAGGTACAGTGAAAACAAACAAGTTATAACCTCGTCAAACCAAAGGTAAAACAATACAAAATTTATAACTAGCTCAAACCCAAAGGTACAGTTTAAAACAAACAAGTTATAACCTAGTCAAAAACAAGTTATAACCTAGTCAAACCAAAGGTACAGTGAAAACAAACAAGTTATAACCTCGTCAAACCAAAGGTACAGTGAAAACAAACAAGTTATAACCTAGTCAAACCAAAGGCACAGTAAAAACAAACAATTTATAACCTAGTCAAACCAAAGGTGCATTGATAACGAGCAAGTTATAACCTAGTCAAGCCAAAGGTACAGTGAAAACAAACAAGTTATAACCTAGTCAAACCAAAGGTACAGTGAAAACAAACAAGTTATAACCTAGTCAAACCAAAGGTACAGTGAAAACAAACAAATTATAACCTAGTCAAACCAAAGGTACAGTTAAAACAAACAAGTTATAACCTAGTCAAACCAAAGATACAGTGAAAACAAACAAGTTATAACCCAATCAAACCAAAGGTACAGTTAAAACAAACAAGTTACAACCTAGTCAAACCAAAGGTGCATTGATAACGAGCAGGTTATAACCTAGTCAAACCAAAGGTAAGTGAAAACAAACAAGTTATAACCTAGTCAAACCAAAGGTACAGTGAAAACAAACAAGTTATAACCTAGTCGAACAAAAGGTACAATTAAATCAAGCAAGTTCTAACTCAGTCAAGTGAAAGATACCATGATAACAAGATGTTATAACCAGCCAGTTTTCAGTTTATTGCCTGATTTCAGGCCCTAGCACATTAATATTTCAAGCTTTTTCAGATCGTTTATTGTACAGCATGTATGAGGATTTAATATTCTTGGGCTTTTTCAGACCCTGTACCTATACATCTGCCTTCTAGTAAGGTTCTTTGGGTAATGATAACATTTCATGTTGTGTGGGGACGGCTAGTAAAACAGTTCTCAGAACTGAACTTGCTACCCTAGGTAAATAAAATGAGGGTGTTATTATTATTATTATTATTATTATTTAAGAGTAACAACAAGCAAGTTATAACCTGATATAATTTTAATAAGCTTTTGATTAATTTCCTCTTTTCCAGAAGCAAGTTTTCTCTTTTGATTCCATTGAGGAAGTTGGAGATGAAAATGAGAACATCTCACGTCCAGACTCCATCTCACCAAAGACTCCTAAGACACCCAAGACGCCTATCAAGAAAAGATCATTCCTCTCACCGTTCTTTGGCAAGAGATCTAAGACAACACCAGAGAGAGATGGTAAGAGGCATTTACTTAATCTTCCCCAAACCCAAGACTCCTATAAAGAAAATCTCATTACTCTCACTATTCTTTGGCAAGAGATCTAAGACGACACCAGAGAGAGATGGTAAGAGGCATTTTATATTTATTGTATCTAGGTACAGGCTGGTGTAACTTCTGCTTTGCATCCCTTAGAGCGAAAAAATCAATTCACTGATAGCAGGCTGGCCAAGAGCCTCTATCAAACGAGGTACCTGTAATAATGTTTTAGTCAGGCAAACAAAAGTTCTTGATCATGCAAGGAGCTCCACTTGTGAAATTGTTTTCAACCCATTGTTGGCATCAATTGCCTTTGAACGAAACTACACGGATTACTGAGCCAACCTGAAGGATCTGAGCTGCAACAATGGTCAATGTGGTAGCCATGTTTGTAGGCAGCAGGGCACTGTATATCAAACATTGTGTATGACTATTATCATACCTTTCACTTTGTATCTATAATTTTAAAAAATATTTAAAAAAAAAACATTCATAGATCATAACCAAACTTGCAGGAGCCTTCCTTAGGCATGTCACTGTTTTCAAGTAATTGAAATGAAATTGAACTTAAATTGAAATGAAATTGAAAGGACATTGAACTATATTTGAACTAAGTTTCTCCGAGTTGACATTGATCATGACCTTTGATAAAATGACCTTGATCATGACCTTGGTATGACCTTGATTTTTCAGAAATGCAAAAGATGTATGAGAAGATGGCTGAATCTAAAGGAGCTTTGACAGAAGAGGAACAAGCAAGATATAACCTTGGTACATCGGTCAACACAGATGATGAACTAGATGAGTAAGTAATAAAGTCAGTGTGACTTGGGCTTCCATGGGTCCCTTTAAAGTCAGTGTGTCTTGGGCTTTCATGGGTCCCTTTAAAGTCAGTGTGTTTTTGGGCTTCCTGGGTAATTTGACACCATGGATGCTTACCCAGGTGTTGTCCATCACCTCGAGTTTTATCATTACTGCCAGACCTTATGTAATGCCATATTCCACCCATTGCTCTATTTGGTTAAGTCTTAGAATTTCACTTTCCAAGGCCCGATGATGCCCAAAGCAGGCCAAAGAACGTCCATGATTGGACAGCTTGTTTTGCTGTGGTCTAGAAAATTTTAGCTTTAAGACGGGTTTTCCTGTGCTTTTCACAAAGTCTGGGGTTAGCAAATTATTATCCACTCCCCAAAAAAGCCCAAGGCTCCAGCTCTTTAATAGCTTGTAAGATAAACAAGGTAACAAAGATGGAGAAATACAGCGGGGAGGCGATGATGGTGTTAAAAAAAAATGAAATTGAAGAAATTTAATGTGAAAGGAATAAATCAAGGAGAGAAAAAGAAGGGACTTTTAATCAAAGAATACAAAAGGAGAACAGCTTTCTATTTACCAGCTGCCCTCATTTGAAAAATTTAAATATCAGATATCTGTTACTTAGGATCAAGTTTAACTGTGGAAGTGACAAACACCAGATGCATTTGGTATCATGTAAATCTTGGATGTTTCAATTTGTAACAAGAATAAATATATTGGAATAAAAAATGTGTTTTATATTTAATTGCAGATCATCTGAAAGTGAATCTGATGAAGATGAAAAGGCATGGTTAGCCAGAAAATGTTTATCAACAAGTAAGTTATTACACTCTCCCCTTATATCATATTGGGTTTTTGTTTCAATCAATCTATGAAAGATACTTTAGGCAAGTTATATACCTCATTTTAAGAATCCTGTCTTCTGATTGGCTGAAAACGCAGTCACAGTTCAAATTTTCCGGTCTACATCAAGTTTTTCTTGCAGTTTTTTTTCCCATTGTATGTATGAAATTAGTTTTTTTCTGTCAATCTACATGCATTAAAAAAAAAGACTCAGATAATTTGAAAATCAAGTTAAAATTTACAATTATATTCTAACTTTACAATATCTCTTAGGAAAGCACAATGAAATGGTTTCAATTTGTATTATAATCTAAATAAGGCAAAGTCATTTTATTTAATCACAAATAAATACCATTATGGGGATTTACATTCATAGCAGCTCTCACAAAGTCGGCAATTAAATCTCTTTAAAATTAATGTTAAAATCAGTACATTTTATTCATTTCAAAGAAGTATTTCCCATTGGACCAATCATCAAAAGTATATTTATTGGACGTTTAATGAGAACATACTAATACCTATACCCACCTACCCATGCAAGGGATAACTAAATCTAACCAAAAACTCATTCACATTCCTAAACAAAGATCTTTAGCTATCCTATCCCTTAGTAGATACAACCCTGAACCTGGTTAATTTTAACACAATGCAATCAATAAATGGTAATGATTTACTAACGGGCTAACTTGTGACAGTCTGAGATTTCTATTACTTTACAAATCATGAAGTTGGGTTTGCTGATTTTACACCCATGAGAACATTAACTACCATGAAGATAGAAAGACATGTTCTCTATTTGTTCTGAAGCTGAATGTCAATAATAAACTTATTTTCTAAGAATTAGTTGACCATTATTATGGTTGTGTGTAAAAGTAACTTGGATCTATCACAAGATGGCCCTTATATTGCTAGAATCATGCTTATATACTGTACACTTGCTCTTATTATCTGGTGTGGTGCTATCAATATTCATTCTTATGTATTATATGAACGCTCAAGCATTTCATCTTTTTATATGTTCAATTCAATTTCCAAAATCTGCTTCACCTCATTGAAAGAAAGGATAGCTTGTTATCGTGCTTGTCATCTGATAAAAATCAAAAGGCAAATATCATGTCACTATTACCTTTCTGGCTCTCAGCATATCGTCAGCCTCATGCCAAAAGGGCCTTATGCCAAAAGGGCCTTTTTGCATAAGGCTGACGATATATAATATTAAAGAAATGAAGCTGTCAGAAAAAGGGCTTTCCATTTCAATTGGTATCCTTACATATCACAAATAATAATAACTGACATTCTTTAGGTTTCCTTCATTCATTCATAAAATAAAAGTTATCACATATATGATAGTCTTTAGAGCTTAACCCTAATCTGCCCGGGCTCTTTTTGAAAACGTATAGCCCGGGGGGGGGGCTAATTTAGCCCCCCCCTGAGATCTCGGCCGTTGACCGCGCGATCGCGACGAAAATTGGCACACACGTCCCCCGTCATGTAATCTCCGTAACTGCATAGTTAATTTTTCCGAAAAATGTTTTGTTTTAATTATATATGATAATTTATGCATGAAATCATACTTTTTCCTCTAATTCACTAAATATATCTCCTAGAATGATAATTTTTGGTGTGAATGTTCTTTATAGCATTCCTATCAATTGTACTTGAAAAAAATTCCAGTATCCAAATTAATTTCTTATGTATTTTATTGTTTTTTTAATTTCTTATGTATTTCTGTGTTTTTTCAACCTTTTTATTTCTATTGTTTTTTCGACAAAATTGGTCCATGACATTATTTTGGTCATAAATAGCAGCTAATCAAATAATTATTATCAATAAAAGCAAAATTAATCACTCATTTATGAATTTTAGCTGAAAACACAATTTGTATTGACTTTGTACATGAAATCACGTTTTTGAGCAATTTTGGGTCTGACGCACGCATACAAAATTATGCGTAACTAGCGAACCGGGTACCCGGGGGTCGCGATTTTAGTCTCAAAAGATGCGCAAGACTTCAAAGAAAAAACTCATGAAGCACCGCGGCTTTAGCTTCTCGCGTCAAAAATTTATCGCGCAAAATGTCGAGGGGGGGGCTAAATTAGCCCCCCCCCCCCCGGGCAGATTAGGGTTAAAGGTTCTTAGAGCAAAATACTGATATCAAAAAGAAGAAAGTATATCTTAGAAAGAAAAGAAACAAATTGAGATGAACCAATATTTCCAAATGAATACGGTGTTAATTTAAAATTAGTTTGATGTCTTTCTCATATATAAAGCACAGTACATGTTTCTTAATGAAGAAACATTGATGCAAACTGTATGAAGTTAAATTTTAAGCCAGAAATTTGTTAATTTGTTACAATTCATCTCAAGAAGATTTCAAAATGTGAATGACAATCATGAAATTTGAATGTTTTTTAGTCTATTACATTTAAAATCTTAGTGTATCAGTAAACAAGAACCTGAGTGACAATGTTTGTGCATTCTAAAAACTCATTTTTCATTTTGAAATGTCTCTTGTCATTCTCATATGGAGATGCTTCTTGAGTTGTCATGATTTTAGTGTATTTGAATATCTAGAATATTGCTAGTTTGTCAACTTGTGTTATTTATTTATTTGTTGCATGCTTTGCTTGTACATATTAGCATGCATCTGTTGCATTAGCCTTGGTTTGTGTATGTTGCTTTACTGCATGCCCTTTTATCTATTTAATTTCTGATAATTGAATTCCACAAACCTGGTATCTTCTGAGTGATATGTGCATTAATTGTTAATAGGGTGTGACACAAGCAAATGCCTAAACTTGAGCTCTGAACTCCCAACATTTCAAAGATTGACATTGGCTCTTTGCCCACAAATCATGAAAGTAGATCAGAGCACCCTATGAAAAGCACTATATTGGGGAATCATTGGCCAATTTACTGTTATAACAGGTTATTTATTTATTTTTTTTTTTTTTGCAGTGGTTTAATTTTTGAAAATTATTGTGAATAAGTTGATGCAAAAAATTGCACTTCAACACAAGGCTATTTTTAATATAGCAGTGAAGACATTTCAAAAGGTGTCAAAATCATGCTCAAATTACTCCACCTACCAAATTTTTTTTATATTGATATACAATGTCGAAGAATACAGTACTCATATTCTGTTAAAATTTCCCTTATTCCTAAACATTCCACATCACAAAATAACATTTTATTCTAGCTATGTAATACTAGCATTCAGAAGATGTCATTTTTTTTCTGTATTTCTTTATAAATGTTGAGCTTGCATTTGTCTTGTTATTTCTTGTACAATGTAATGGTGACGGAACTTGAAGTGGAATGTTTGATATTAAGGTGATGGTCTATTAAATGTGAACATTTTTTGGTCAAACATTTTGGTTTTTGGATTTATTTGTTTAGATCATATCTCAAATTGCTAGATGGATTGAAAAGCTTGGTTTCATTTTTTATTTACAAAAGAAATCAGTAAAGAATTAGGCTTCAAAGTAAATGACAAAGAAAGTAGAAAAAAAAACTTACTTTTTGTATTTTGATGGTAATTTGAATTCTTAAGACTTTTAGTTGCCCACATGTAGTCATACAAGTGGAGGAACAATAAAAACAAACAGATATTGCTTATTCTTATTGAGCTTAAATCTAGACCTACAAGAATACTTTTCATCAGTTATTCAGGTTTACTTCACCTGCTTTCAGAGAAAAACAAGAAACTCATTTCTTCTTTTTTTCCATAGGAAGCCAGATTACATTTTTCATGAACCAGAGATATATCATACATTATCTTGCACATAAAATTGGTTCCCTTTTCAGTAAGTTGTAAAATGTGCTTTGTTTTGATTTGAAGGGGAACCACCTATTAATGAGAGTTAACTGATGATGAATACAGCTACATGTAGATATTAATCTCAACCATATACTACTCTGACCAAGTAACAAACTACAAAGCAAAGCTATTAATCTATGCTAATTTGGTGCAACTTCTTTTGGTTTTATTTCATTTTGTTTCCCTCATCTTTGTGTTGTTTTATTTTCTGTTTATCCATGTATAATCTTTTAAAATTCTTAAGCAAGTTTATCTATTTTGTGACAGTGCCTCCTATACAGATAGATGTATTCTTTGATTAATTATACTTTGTGTGCTATCCCATCATGCAATGCAGAGTCAGATGCAGCAGTACCATAATAAATATCCTCCTTTACGGGCTGCACAGAAACATTGTTAGTGCTAACAGAACCCCTGGTACAACCTATAATATCGCAGCATGTCACGCCAACGTATTATTTATGTCTTGGATCAACCTTTGACATCACCATTGGAAAGATGTCACTGGGCCTACTGTTATTGCTCTTTTAGCGCTAACAATGTTTCTTTGCGGTCATTACTGGTTCTTGTCAGGTTTATTAGTTATAACCAAGGATGACCTTTGACCTTCCAAACTCATTTGGGTAACTTTCCTAGCTGCAGTAGATCCCTCCCCTTGTATTACTTACTATATTTTCACAAAATTACTCTTCTTTTGTAAACAAAATTACTTGTTGTTCCACCCCAACCACTATGCACATCAACTGCGTCTTTCCTAAATCTGATATTTCTACTTAACCTATGCAACCCCCTGTTTTCTTTGATTTCCATTTATTCTCAATGAAAGATATTTTAAATCCGATCATCTTATGAACCAGTCATTATTTGGCAAACCCTATAATAAAGATAACTTTTAGGATAATAGAAATGTAGAGAATATTTTCATAATCAACAAAATCTGAGTTACCAATTTGTATTATTTTGACAAATTTAGAGGACTGCTCCTCTCAAATTTTCTTTGAATCAGAGTTAACCGAAGAACTACTATAAAAATAGTACCCCATTTTCTACATTTTGGTGAGATAGTAGATTAAGCTATATGCAAAAATTCTGTTAAAATTTTCATTTATAAAAACTTAGGAATTCCCAGAGGGGATAGTTTGATTAATTGTATAATTATTAAGAATTGTATCTATTTTGGCATCATACAATGCTTTTATTAAATATGAGTCTTTAGGCTTAAGGGAAACAACAAAAAATCCACCGTTTGCAATCCCCTTTCGCATAATTATTTTTTCTTTCATTCTAATATCTATTTGTTTTTCTTGGTCGCCCTAAAATTAAAACATTCGCCCCTCCCCTTCATCTAAATAATTCATAATTCATTGTTGTAGTGAAATATCCTGCCAAGCCCCCTCCAAGTCTTTCCTATGTCCACTAGAGTCCATTCAGGCATTATCTGTATTGTGAGAATATGGGATGTCACTCCTGTAGGAAACAAATTCGAGGGGAGATCGTACAAAAGAACATTAACAAAGAACTCACTTATATCATCAGATTTTATTTGGGAAATACAATATATCCTCCAAGTTTTTAAGCTCATTTATATAATTTGATTTGATTTGGGAAATACATAATATCATTCAAGTTATTTAGTTCATTTGAGTTTATTTGGGAAATACAATTTATCCTCCAAGTAATTAAGCTCATTTATATCCTTTTATTTTATTTGGGAAATACAATTTGTCTTCAAAGTTATTAAACCTGGTGTATAGTTTTGGTAACAAAAAAGGAATTGGCACAAAACCGATCAAATGTACTTACATGTTGTCCACATTGCACTAAAAGATATGTGTGAGAGATCTTGTGACATTCCTTTCAATATTTCCGATGAATTTCATTTATAAAGTTTGAATGAAGCGTAATCTAACTGCCGTTTAGACCTCTGCTGACAGGTTCGCACGCCGGAGGTTACGGCGTGAATTAATGCGAACGATCTGTGTTTATCACCCACACAAAAGAATCCCCATTGGTTTTCCATGTGAGCGCTAACCTGAGACGGGTCCCCGACTTATCTTTTTTATGCTTATATTATGAAATAAAGACACTAAAACGAGATTTCAAGTACTATAATTTGCTTTATTATAGTTATTGGATTCAATCTATCATAATTTATCTTAACGTGAATCAAAATAAATTTTTCTTTCTCCCGAAACTATACACCAGCTTTAAGCTAATTTATATCATTTGATTTTATTTGGGAAATGAAATATTATCTTCCGAGTTATTAAGCTAATTTTATTATTTTAATTTGTTTGGGAAAAAGGATAGCATATAATACATAGTATCAACCCTTCTAAAAAAAAATAACATTCATTTATGTTTCATAATAAAAAATGCATCAATCATAAATTTGCAAAGCATATCAAATAGAACATATGATTTGGGTTTAAAACACTTTCATTATTATTTGCCTTTCAAGATCCATACATTCATTAGCTAAGGTCATGTAATTGCATGTAAAATCAATATGCGAAACATTCATTGTCATCAAATGGTTTTCATATACTTCATATGGACCTATGGTATGTAAATTAATATACTTTTTAAGTAGACTAAAATAAACCAAACACATGAATAGATGTATTTTTATAAAACAATATGAGAAAAAGGAACTGAATATCATGAATGGTTATTGATTTGATGTTTGCAAAAATAGGTTGAAAACGGATGGTGTTGTGACAAGTTTAACAATTTTGAAGGATTTCTTTTTTTTAATAATGAATATGAAGGACATAGGGAAAGTATTAATAAGTTGTAAAATAATGTTTCAAAATAAATATGCCCTACTTTGATAAAAGGAAACAAGTAACAGAAATGACATCTAGTTATAGAGGAAAATGTGTCTGTCATTTACACCGCAATCAGATTTTTTGGGAGTGGGTTATATTAAATTGCAAACAATAGCCACATTGGGTATCAACAAGTATTTTTTTGACAGCTAGGCATACCACCAAAATCTGTGGGGAGATTCCCAAAAAGGCTGATCAGAAGTCACTGAATCATATCTTTTTGTAGAATGGGTGTAAATGTGGATAATTTGGTAGGGAACAGGAAAATGATAGGTAATACAAAGGAACAAAATTAATACTGATTTTTTTTTTTTTTTTTTTTTTCTTTCTCTCTTTTTTCCTTTTTTTTTTTTTTTTTTTTTTTGTTGTTGTTGTTGAAATGTCACTTACTTACTTTTGTCAATGTAGGGCAGAATGCCTCAAGAACCATTCAAGACAGACAGAATCAAGTGATAATCTTCAAATCCTGTTTGGAATGGTAGAGGTGGTATATTATTAATGAACTATTTTAAAGTCATCAAATATTTAGAAAATATGTTCTATCGATCAATACCAGTATTTCCTCTCACTGACTCTGTGCTGCATTGTAAATTTGTTTTATGATACCTGTTAACCTTCCAAACTGGTAGGCCAATCTATTGACAAGGAGTGCACTGTTCTTAATGGATATACATGTTTTTGATTTTCTGCAGCTTGTAGACGTTACCTTCTACTACTCATCTGTGTACCCATCTCAAATATTACCTATGTACTCACAGTCTCAAATTAGCCTCCACGTACCAGCCTTCTTTTCAGAATGTCTGTTTCATAGAGGTTGTGTTGATGTTCCTGCATGCGTGTAGATAGTGCTGTAGTGCCTGGGTTACCAAGTCTATGTTGTGTGTTGTTTGTGCTGTAAGATGATTGGTTCAAGGGGTTGATAATGCTTCTTATTAACGCTCAGCCTGGAAACCGCTAGGAGTAAGTTTGTTTGGTTTTATTGATGCTTGTATTTCAAATGTTCGAAAACAAGTGAGTGAGTGTTCGTTTCACTCTGTCTCTTAAAGGAATGGAGAACGTGGAAGAAGAAGAAGAAGAGGAGGAATATAAAGAGGAATATGAAGAGGAGTATGACGAAGAGGATGACGATGACGAATACGAAGAAGGAGAAGAAGAAGAACTGGAAGGTGAAGAAGAGGAAGAGGAGGAGGAGGAAGAAGAAGAAGAAGGTTCAGAGATGGAATATGAATATGAGGAAGGAGAAGAAGAGAGTTCTGGTGAATACTACACAGATGACAGCGATGAATATGACGATGATGATGAGGAGGAGGAGGAGGAAGAGAAAGAAGAAGAAGAAGAAGAAGAAGATAAAGAACCCTCATACAGTCATGTCCATACGCTAACAAGCCTAAAACTCCAATGGTTGAACGATACAAAGGCTCCTCAGATGGAACCATGGAAACCACCAGAAGTTATCAAGAGGGAGAAGGAAGAGGCAGAGAGGAAGAGGAGAGAAGAGGAGGAAGAGAGAAGAAGAATAGAGGAAGAAGAGAGGTTGCAGAAAGAAGAAGAGGAAAGAAAAGCAAAGGAGGAGGAGGAGAAAAGACGATTAGAAGAAGAGGAAAGAAGACGTTTAGAACCAGAAGGAGAAGGCCAAGTTGATTCAATCACAGAAGATGATGTCATCAATGCTCTTAGATCACCAACGGATGGAGGAGAAGAGTGGGGAGACAGGAGGAAGAAATGGAGAGATAAATTTGCTACAAAGTTTGCTTCCTATGAAGATGATACTATCATAGGTAGAAGACAAAAATCAGAGATCGAGGCAGGACAAGCAGGAGATGTTAGTGATCAGAGTCTAGACATTACCAAGTTAGACTCTGATTTGCTTAGTGATACCAAACTTGAATCTCTAGATGATGGGGAGGAGGAGGAGGAACACAGCAGGGAAGAGGTATACTCAGGAGAAGAAGATGTAGATGAATTAGAAGAACAACAAGAAGAGGAAAGAGAGGAGGGTGATGAAGAAGAGGAAGAGGAAGATGAGACCGAAGGTATATCAGAAGTTGACAATATTGTCATGGGAGATCATTTAGCAGAAGAGGATGATTTCTCAGAAAGCATTTCTAGAACAGAGAATTTGAGCGGTGCAGTGGAAAGCCTTGATACTGATTACGATAATTTGAAAGCAAATCTTGCTGAGCAGGAAGATGATGATTATGATGAATCATCAGAAAACACGGAAGAGGAAGTAATTGAAGGAAGAGAGGAGGAGGAGGAGGAGGAGGAAGAAGAAGATTTAGTGGAAGGGGATATGATAAGTACAACTGACTACATGGAGGAATCAGCAAGCCATAGTTTTGATCCTCAGAATAGTGCTCAAGATACTGAACAAAGTGAGAGTCTTCTGGTTGATGATATCCCTGTAACTGATAAAGTTGTTGTTGCTCAGATGCATGGTGTCATCCAAGGTGAAGTGGTCAATGTGGAATGCTCTAGTTCTGAAGCTGAGGAGATTGATATAGATGAACTCATTACTAGTCCTGACATCAGCAAACGCTCCACATCATCTGGTAGCCATCCTGCTCTCCTAGACGTCAAGCCTGATCTCTCACCTCTCCAAACCAAAGTTGTGGAAATCGACTTTGGTGATGAAGCAGAAACAAACGATGAAAGCTCCACACACTATGAGCCTAGTTCAGTACCTGATGAGACAGAGACTGAAGATCATAGTGTAGAACCTTCAGATCTCAGTGCAGTACTATCCTCAGATCAGATCCAGGAGACTAGTGCCGGGTCTGGACCTTCAGAACCAAAGACAGTATCCACTTCACAACTCAGTACTGATGAAGACATTCACTCTAAGCATTCCATGCAAGGGACAAGACAATCAGATGATGAAAGTGATTCAGATGCAGGACTGCTTCAGGAAACAAGGACAAAGGGTTATGACTCAGGGACACAAGAAGACAACTCTCAACCTAGTCCTATTCCTATGCGTTTGGATGAAATTAATCTTGATCTCTTACCAGAAACTGCTATTGAGGCAAATACAGATACTGATGATGATGTCACCAAGGATTCCAATGTTTTATCTGAATCAGTTGCTTCCAAGAATGTAGAAATAGAAGAATCTGTGCCAGCTAGTGATGATTATAGGACTTCATACAATAGTTTACCTAATAGAAAGAATCAACGTTTCAGTGTAGGATTTGAGGGAGATATAGATGGAGAATCAAGTGAATCAAAGATGACAGCCAGTCCATCATTACCAGAAAGACTTAGTGAAACAAAAGAAACACCTAAACCTAAACCCAAGTATAAATGTATGTACCCCAGAGCTAGTGGTGTAAGATCATTGCTCTCACCGTCATTCTCTCAATCCTTTAGTCCAACGCCTTCACTCAATGATGTTGATAGAACTCCTAAAAGTAAGGAACCTGCAATAGATGATGGTGCTAATAAGAATACAAACAATGCCACAGCAAGTGCAAATATAGATGAAATCACAATCAAGATTGATTCACCTGATGATGATTATTTCCCCCCTCCAAGTGCAATTCAAGCAGAAAGTATCTCTAGTGACACACTGTCCAGGAAACAGGCCAAGGCATACACACCAACCACTAAAGCTAAGCTGGAGAAGCATCGAGGCAAGAAAGGCAGTCCAAAGAAACGCATCCTGAAGAGATCCAAGGACAAACGGAAGAGTGAGAGTGATGTTGTTATGAGAGATAAGGGAGATAGGAAGAAGCAGTATGAAATAGAAGATGAAAAGGAGGCTGGTAGGGTTGGGTATCTAGAGACACCTGACATATGTCGATCTTTGACTCCTTCTGATTCAGAGCGTGGTAGCAGTAAAAGAAAGAAGGGTTCATCTAAAAAGAAAGAGAGTACTCCGTCCAATCTCCAAGTGCCCTCTGATCTCAACATAGGAGAAGATGAGCTTTCACCAACCAGTGATGTCCCACCTTGTTCATTTGATGGAGGAATCCCACGTTCAGAGTCAAGCTCTAAAGAGAAGAAGTCTAGACTCAGTCGCATGCGCATGGACCTGCCACGTAGAAGAGACGCAACCAAGACAACGAAGAAAGGACGTAGAAGATCACGTGAAGGACTGATAGAGGAACCTAGTAAAGACAAGTTACAGCGATCCTCAAGCACTAAAGTAGACGGTAGTAAACCCCACGATGGTGCCATACCAAAGCAACGCAAGAGTAAATCCCTCAAGCTTAAGAAACGTTCAAGTGCTGGAAAGCTGGTCTTATCATCGACAGAAGGTGACAGCGATAGGGAAGATAGACCAACAAGTCTGGAATTACCTCTGGGCCAGTTTGGAGAAGAGGGTGCCAGGTCTAAGAGGAAAGTTCCAGATGTTGTAGCTGATCTTGGTGTAGGAACCCCTGAAGCAGCTGCTAATGAACAACTCCCAAGACTCAGTAAGTTGGAAAACCTTCTACTCTATGACTCTCAACATAAATATCTTATACTTATCTGAAGAATTATCAAAAAAAAAAAAATTTGAAAGAAATCTATCTTATATGTCTTTCATGGCCATCTTAAGCATTTGTTATGACAAAGGTAGTAAAAATATTTATAGTCATCTACTATTTGTCAAAAATGAATACGAAAGCAGTTATAAAGTTTTTTTATGCCTTCTCACACTAAAATACAAAAAAGAAATAAATAAAAATAAAAATTATGAATTACAAGTGTACTATTATGTATATCTTATGAACTGATCTGCCGAAATGGATAAATATATCTATTCTCTGAAGATTGATGGTCTTATCTCGTACAATTTATATTTTGCAGGGTGTTTCAGGTTTCAAAGCGTAATGACTCTACTTTTCCTTTTACTTCAAAATTTATTTTTATCATTTCATTCACCACTTGTTTTTAGTTTCATGATTATCAGTTGTCATCTTTACTTCCAAAGCAGTTAGGAGAGACGAACTTTGAATGCGGTAATTTTGAAGAAAGAACAAAATGGAATGTTTTTCTGCGTATGTTGCCTGTGCATGCAATCGAGCTACTACTTGGCTTGTGATAGAAAGGTCACACTATGAATGAGATACATAAAGTAAAATTTAGGTATACATAATTGATATTACATTGTTTTATTTTGTTTCAGATATTAATTTTTATATTTCTTTTGTTTTCTCCTATTACCTCCTTATGTTTTCTCCTCATTTCAATTGACCTCATATTGTTATCTCAATCAATTCATGCTCTTTCATTCAACACAATCCATTTGTTATTTCTTGTTTTGAAATGTCGTAACACCTCTCATAATCCGGCCGTACTTCTGTCATCCAACACTTCATCACCTTCTTCATCCCCTCAACTTCTGTTCTCTTCTTTGAGAACCATTAATTCTACTACCACACCTTGCTACCTTCTATACTACCACTCTTTACTCCCAACACCCTGTCCATTACCATCATCACCACCAACCTCCCCCTCATTGCCACCACCAATACCCCTACCACCATCATCACCACCCCATTACAACATTACCACTGCAAATATCTTCGTTCAACCATGACACTACTACCATTACGACCATCTCAACTACCTCAACCATCATTACCACCACCACCTCCTCTACTCACCTTACCCCTTCACCACCACCACTACCTACACCTCTACCATCTTCAATACAACCTCTACGCCATTACCACTACCATTGCTCTAACCATCATGGCACTGTGTCACTAACATGCTACCACCATACCACCACCATCACTACTACCCCTATACCATTACTACTGCCATTGCTCTAATCATCATGGCACTGTGTCACAAACATGCTACCACCATACCACCACCATCACTACTACCCCTATACCATTACTACTGCCATTGCTCTAATCATCATGGCACTGTGTCACTAACATGCTACCACCATACCACCACCATCACTACTACCCCTATACCATTACCACTGCCATTGCTCCCACTATCACTCCACCATCTAACTACTACCACTAACATGTTACCATTGCTACTACCATCATTGCACCCTGTCACTACCATGTTGTCACCATCATCATCATCATCATCATAATGACTACCAGTCAAGAAGCTGAGCGTGGATGCCAACTTGACCGGTAGTTTTGACCTGGATTCTACCACCGATGATGATGAAGATACTAAGCTAGATGAGACAAGCACAGACCCTGAGCCTGCTGATCAGATAACAGATTCTCCTCGTTCTAAGAGTAAATCACCCAGGAGGATGTGGGGCAAACGATTTAAGGTGAGATACATCATAGGGAATTCCCCTTCTAACACATCAGGGACTTTCCCTTCAAAGAGGGATTTCCCTCAAGTTTGGCTTTCTTCTTTCATTACAGTGTTATTGATTATCTCTTCTATCTCATGTTTATTTCTTTCTTCCTTGAGAACCGTATCGTCTGCTTTTATCAAGTTCCATTCAGACTATCAACTTTTCAATCTCTGTTCACTGTATCATTGAATGTAACTATCTAGCCTGGAACTTTCTTATTCATAGATTTAAATATCTAATGTTGACTACCCACCAAAGTCAGTCTGAAATGTTTTGTTTTCTGAAGTCCAGTTTTGACAGACCGTGTCGTGATTGTAAGTACTATGAGCATCTAAAGGCGAACATTAGCGCTATACAAGTAGCAACTGTTTTCATAATAATTTTATTATAACTACTATAACTACAACTTTATACAACAATAGTTTACAGTTTAACCAATGTATTATGTTATAGATCTTTAATATTATTCAACCAATTTTCTTACTCTGATTTGTGAAACAGAGATTAAGATCTTTGAAAAAGCTGCGCAAGGTAATCTTTGGGGCATTCCTACTTGTATATTTCATGTATACGATCATCTGCATTCAATTCTTTTTATGTTTTTGCCATGTCTGTATAAAAACCTTGTTTGTCATCCACTTTGATTTCTAAAGGGTGTTTTTCTCAGAATGCATGCAACAGTTTTATAGTGTGGCTGTATATGATAAATTGATTTTCTTTGGTAATATTTGATTTGAAGCTTCTAATTATATTACAATTTTTGGTATGATGGATATCACCCATGCAAAATCAGAAAACCTTCAATTTTTCCCTTCCTCAGTTTATTTTCTTTCCCTTATGTTTTGTCATTGTTTTTAGAGGCCTCTTTCCTCCCTTTTTAATATTCCTATTTTTAACTTCAATTCAAAGCCTCTTAAACTTTATTTCCACCTTCTCTGTTCTCTGTTTCTGTCATGCAATATCTGCCCCTCACCTTCTCTATATCTACTACATCATATTGAAAATATCCCCTCTCTCCACACACACTCAATTTGCCCTACTATAATTTCAAGATCTAGTTCCCTCATTTATGTGTTGGTATTTTGTTTGTTATATTTATGTATGGTGATCTTGACTCCTAGCTGTTTACTCAGAGTCCTCAAGATTCATCTAGTCTTGATTGTGTGATTGTATCATGTCCAACTTCCCAATTGACCGTTTAGCCCTGTTCCTAAGGAGAACCTTCTCAACAAATAATCCTTCAGATTTGTTTTTGCAGGACCTTAAATTGTGTTTAACTTGTTTTGTTTTATGTATCATTTAATTTAGGTTTATGTTTGTGGGGGTTATAGAATTGGGTTTAGGATCGTAATCTTGTATACTGTTATTATTTTTAGAATTCTGTATATTGCGACTGTAATATGTACTTTGTGGCTTTTGTGTTTAAGCGATGTGTTACAATAGCAGTGGGTCCATGGATAGCTATTAATCTAGAAGTAGACCTACATAGTTATCTGAAGAGAGTAATTTAATTATATTTGTAAAGCATTAGCATACATGTCTTCCTCTCTCATCAACCTAGGTAGGAGTATATAGTTAAAATTTAACAAGGTACAAAAATGTAATTGATTTTCATTGGTAGAATTTTGTCTTTTGACAAAATTATAAATAGGGCAAAATGTTGGATGCTTATCCTTTACTTGGTGTTGCCTGTGTTGGTATACAAAAGTTTCTCATTGCAACATGCCTGTCTCATAAACTTGGATACCATAATGAAAGATTTCAAGCAATTTTAATTTATTATTTATTCCCTTTTGAAATGATTTCTGCGACTTGTTTGGACTTCCTACATAGGAGGTAGAGTATTTCATTTTTTTAATTTTTTTTTTTTCGCTTGCCTGATTGAGTGATTTGCTGTTTTGATTTTAATTGATTTAGTTTTCTTTTTTTACCAATTATCTTGAATTGTGTGGCTGCTGTGTTTGGGGGGAATACCTTTTCATTTCTTGGGCAAAGAACCAGCGAAGTTGAAAAAAAAAATTGCTGTGAATTTGTTTGTATTTTTGTGCTATTCTCTTTTGTGAGATCAGTGAGCAATTAC
The DNA here is from genome assembly GCA_940671915.1 of Paracentrotus lividus. NCBI lineage: Eukaryota > Metazoa > Echinodermata > Echinoidea > Camarodonta > Echinidae > Paracentrotus > Paracentrotus lividus. The sequence continues at coordinate 52,694,236 of CALNVZ010003426.1, forward strand.
AATTATTGTTTGTTGTGTATCTTAAATGCATTTTAAGACTTAGATATTTCATGTAGATATTAACAGTGAATAATGGTAGGAGCAGTTTACATTCAGTAAGTCGAGGGATTAGAGAGAATAGGAGTATGATTATGAGTAGTAGCAGTACCTTAGTAGTATGAGAAGTACTTAGGAGTAGTAAAGGTTGTAGTAGCTGCTATACTAGGAGTAGTACTTGTTTTTGTAGTTATACAAGTAGTAGAAATCGTAGTAGTAATAATAGTAGTAATAGTAGTAGTAGTAGTAGTAGTAGTAGTAGTAGTAGTAGTTGCTGTTGTAGTAGCAGTAGCAGTATAACAATGGTAGTAGTTTTCCTCTTTGCAGTTAGCTTTTTCAGTCCTATTACTTGTAGTATACTGTTCCATTGCAGACAAAGAGCTACTGTTTACAGTATATTGACATTAAAAATATTACAGTGTTTTAGCACTCTTCTGATAATATTTATTTATATTTTATTCTTTAATAGTTTTTAATAATTGTCCTTAATTTTAGCATGGAATGCTCATTTACCCTATTTTAGATTTACCAGTTTTTAATTTTCTCTTCTGAATTTGTTGTTGGGTTTATTATAGCCAGCTGACATAGGCTACCTTTAAATTTGAGCAATTTCCTTTTTTATTATTTGTATTTAGTCCAAGGAAGGCATTGAATGTGTGTTGAAGTATCTTGCTGTCAATGAGAATAGAGCTTCTATTTGCTTTACTTTCTATCTTCTCTCACTTAATTCTTTGATGCATTTTGTGTATGTGTGTGTGTGAATAAATTCAGGGCTTACATGTACATTTTAGATCTTGACTTTTCTTTCAAGGACATGATATTTTCCTCTCTGAAGATTTTCCCTTTTTATCCTAATTTCTCACAACGTGATCTTCTATTCCATACTCCACCTCTCTTTCCATTATTCTCTCCATCCTTATGATAATGTTTTATCTTTATCTTTATCTTCTATTCCTTACCTCACATTTACTCCTCTTTCATTCTTTCTGCTTTGTGTTGTTGTTTTGGGATGCAGCTACAATGTATCTTTCTTCTGTAGCTCTTTTCATCTCTCTCTTTATATGGTTTACGTCACCAGTCTCTACCATTCCCTTCCTAATTTTCAATTTAAATTTCTCACCCCTTTCCTTCCCTTCATCCACTTTTCCCCCATTTTCTCTTCCTTTATCTATCTTTCTCCATCTACCTCCCTCTCCTAGTATATTATCTCCTTCTCCTTTTCCTGTGTTATCTTAGGGGCTCCATCAAAAGACCCCTCTCCGGTAATTCCGTTTTTTTCCCCAATAGTCCTACTGGCATCCCTGCTTTCTTCCTTCCTTTCTCCTCCTCTCCCCCCCCCCCCTCTCTCTCTCTCTCTCTCTCTCTCTCTCTCTATCCCCCCCCCCTACTAGTATATATTTTATCTTCTCTTCGTTGCTGTGCCCCTCCCCTTTTTTCTGTTGAGTGCAATAAATGCTGTGTGTCATATCTTGTCTTCTTATCAGGCTCTGAGAAAAAGACTGTTATCTAATCTCTTTGATATATAATATGTTCTATTTCTTGTTTCCTATTAGGCTTTGAGTAAAAAGGCAGCAGACAAGAACAGGTATCAATCTCTCCATGTCTGTGCATGCTGCCTGTACCCTAGAAATCTTAGTATTAATTGTATTCTATGAGAAATTGTGTCATGTCCTCCCCCCCCCCCCCTTCCCTCTAAGTCTAAGAGTCTAATTTCTCCTTCGTTTAGACCAAGATACTTCTTAACAATGCTAACAGTATCCTGACTTCCTTTTAGTTAGTAAATAATTTGAATGTGCTCCCCCCCCCCCAAAAAAAAAAAGAAAAAGAAAAGAAAAAAAAACCTGTAATATCTTGTACATGTAGCTTTAATTGCTTGCTGAGATTATCCCTTCCTTTTCTAATGCAACCATAATCAATTAGCTAAGTTTCTAAAGATGAAAAACTTCTCTTTTTTAACTAAAGAAAAAACAAACTGACTTTAAAAAATACTTGTAACCGGGGCCGTATTCCGAAACTTATCTTAAGACAAATATTCTTGTATCTTCATAGTTAAGACAAATTCGTATTCCGAAAATTATCTTATCTTTTCTCTTATCTTTTTCTTGTAAGTTCGCTGAGTGCGCATGATGTCAGAGCTGTTTTGCGTAAAGTTAGACACCGGCGCCAAATATTTCTGTGCGCAAGATAAAATCTTGAGATAATAGGTTCTGAAAATTATCTTAACTATTTTTATCTTAACTACCTTGGCAACAACAAGAAATTTACAAGAGGTAGGGGGCTATTGTATCTCAATGATAACTGTGAATTTGCCCTTATTAATCTTTAGTAAGGGGAAGATAATGAGTATGCAGGGTCAACAGGCCTACATAAGAAACATCCCAAAGAAATCAGAGTAGATTTTGCTTATTTGTTGCAATTTATGACCTCATTCGAAATGATACACATTTTCATTTTATGGGAGTTTTTTTTGTTGAGAAAACCCAGAAGAAACGTCACAATAGAATCAATTTTACGTCATAAAGAAAATTTAGCTTCAGACGAAAGCGCACAAATCGCACAAGATTAAACTACGCCGAATGTTAAAGGTGCGCGAAGCGCATCTCAACATTTTCAAAGAAGGGGCACTTCGATTGGTTGACTTAAGTATTTAAAACCTTTAATGATTCGTTGATGGTAAACAATTGGGCGTGAACGGGGCGTGACAGAGATAATATAAGGGTGGTCCTTAGAGAGATAAGATAATTTTCGGAATACGTCTTAAGCCATATTTTTTATTTTTTTTATTTTATTAAAACATCTTTATACAGGATTACAAGTTCAGAATACACTGTTTTTCAACAAGGTCCTGTTAACATACTAAAAAAAAATGAATAACAACATTTATCAACACATGATCAAAAACAACATTATAATGCAATATTACGAATTACTAATAGAAAATTTGAAATTGATAATCATGTAAAATAACTAAACAAAATAATATATTAGCGGTCTATTATCTTTTAAGATAAGATAAAAGATATGACAATTTTCAGAATACCGGCCCCACATGCCCCCTTCGATCTTGATTTAAAGAAATGTTGATTATGCAAATTTTACCTTTAAGGAAATGGGAACATTGTAAGGGATGCAATGTTTGTTAATATTACATTGTATATTAGTTTTAGTTTTGGTTCTTTGATTTTTAAAAAAAATCATGCCAAAAAATTTAAATTTAATTTTGGTATAAAAATACATCTGTCGGTTTGTTATTGACTATACAAAGAATTACAACAACAAAAATGAGTTTTCTGCTTGTTACAAAGAACATCACTGTTCCAGAATATGAAAACAAAAGTAGCAATTAATAAAAAAAGATATAATTAATTCAATCTTTTTACCATACCAAATTGTTAAGTATGAGTTGAAGTAACACTTGTAGTTAAAAGAAATTTGGTACCCAACCTTCTCACGCCAAGTTTGCCAAAATGCCTTGTTGCTGTTGTTGTTTTTTTTTTTCTTCTTCTTTTCTAACAAAAGTGTGCTTATGTTCAGTTCATGTATTAGTGTACTGCATGAATAAATGCTCTTTCAAGCCTAGATCACATACCACTCTAGTGCCCATGCTCTTGTAACAACTGTGTTACCAATTTTCGTAGGACTGCACTGTACGAAATTGGGCACAATTGCTGTTTTTTACTTATTATACAAGCCCCCGAGTGATATGTTATCCAAGCTTTAGCTATGAGCAGACTGTTTTTGAACAAAATGTGAAATCAAGCTACCCTCTTCCATAGTCTATCAGAATCAGTATCTACTCTTCAAGTTGGCAGTAATCATTGTTTTCTTTGACTGTTCAACAGTTTTAAAAAAAATTTCATTGAAGTATATGAATCACCAAACATACCAAATACTTCAATTTAAAAATGTGGACTATAAATTCTCCTTTACTTTTAGTTTTTGCCCACATAATTCTTGCATTTTACAATGAAAATATGCATTATGAAGTCTTCTTTACTTTTGCATTTTGTACTTTTTATTTTTCTTCTTCTTCTTTTTTTGTGCCACCAACATCTGTACCAAGAGGGGGCTCTTTTCCTTTCTCTTTTCAACAACTGTCTCCAATAGTCAGTTTTGCAGATTGAGACCAATTTACAAAATATTCACCTGACTGTGGTATCACAAGCACAGGGAAGAAGATAGGCTGAGCAGTAGAAAAAACAGTGCAAACAGTGTCCTGGATTTGTTCAGTAGCATCTGAACCGATTGGGGGAAAATGCATTTTGTGAAATATGATCTCAAATAATTTTTCGCCATTATGCTCTGTAATTCTTAAATCGTTCAAATATTTAATTTTGTTTTTTATGGATGATTTTTTGAGGGGATTGGTTTCAGTGTGATTAGATCGCCTGCTAATTGTGTTGTGTGCAAGATGCATGTTGACTTTAGATACATGTAGTACTGCATGGTTGAATGATTTTCCTGTTTAAAACAAAAGCAATGTTTTCCCTTTAACCTATCCCATCTTCCCATCTCTCATTCAATGCATGCCTCACCTATATTATTACCCTAGGCATGATGATTTAGTTGCAGAAGGACGCTGATTTTCCTGTGATTTTTAGCACTTAGGGGCTGTGTGTAATCAGATTGCTCATCGGAGCTACCTACAAGAATGATTTATGTTAATTATATATATATTCAACTTGATTTACAATGGCACATTTTTAAAAAAATGGTCATTTCAGGGGAATGCTGGAAGGTGGGTTTAGGCTGCTTGAGGGGCTATGACGAGCAACAATCAAAAGGGCAGATACAGGAAGTTTGATGGCTAAATGGTTAAACATTCATGAATAGAGAAAATTTATTTATAATGCAGGTATAGGATTAAAGGATTCCTTTTATAAAGTAAAAAGTTTGAAGTGACATATGCTTTTGAATTGATTAATCAGGTATCAGAAATATTGTTCTAATCTTTATCGGGTTTGATGAAAGGGTACAATAGTCTTTGAATTGTCATGAATTTTCTCCCAAGTTCTTCCCTTTTCTTGCATTAATTATTTGTCTGTATTTTTATCTTATGGACTTTCTTTGTCTCCTTTATTTCCTCATCTCCTTTATTTCCTCATCTCTTATTTTTCTACTTCTCTTTCGCTTTATTTTTATATGTCTCATTTTCTATGTTTGTCTGTCTGTCTTTCTATCTCTCTTCTATTTTTTTTCTATTCCACCAATCAGGAGAAGCGTAAGATGGAGGAGGAGGAGCTTAGCGCTCGTCTCACAAAGCGTGTCCAGAAGGAAGCTCGTCGTCAGCATCACCAGCAGCAGCTAAAGCGCCATCGCTTGGCCCAGGAGATCCAACGTCAGCTACAGGAAGTTGAGGTCAAACAGCGTGAGCTGGAAAACCGTGGGGTCGCTGCTGAGAGAGCACTACGGGGTGAAGAGAGTAAGTGAATGCATCAATATAACATGAATGACTGGAATTAACAGTATTAGTCAGGCTTATTAAAGAGGATTCATTTCTCTGTGATTCTGTCTACTCTTACATCGGCATCAATGTACCCTTTTATTTGATTTTAATTTAATTTTGTTTTATTTGAAAAGTGGGCTTACAGAATGCAAGATAATACCTCTAGTTCTTCCACACATTTCCACACCTGTGAAATGAATTGGTAGACTTTTAACATAAGCTCAGATGTGCTTCTCAAAGGGTTCATTCTTTTTTTTATGGATTATATCAGAATATTAAGGAAAATATATTTTTGAAAATTGTTTTGATATGTTTTAATTTCATTTGATATGATTTTGTTAAAAAATATTATTTAAGATTACAGCTGAAGGCTGATATGTTTTTGGTTTTTTTTAATTTGGAAGGTTTATAGATTGTATGAGCGCATGATGAGAATGTAGATGCTGCATGTTAATGACATGCCTAATATATCATTTCATATCTAACCTAACCCATCCCAATTAACCCCACCCCATTGTCCCTCAGCTCCTGAAGGAATAGATGAAACTACCCTAATGCAAGAATGGTTCAGTCTGGTCAATGAGAAGAATGCTTTAGTACGGTTTGAGACGGAGCTGATGGTTCAAGCAAGAGAGCTAGAGCTTGAAGATCGTCATAGTCAGTTAGAACAGGAGCTTCGTCTTATCATGGCTGTGGGAGGTGAGTGGGGGATTCCCCTCTTAGTCTGGTATCTGAAATATACTAGGTTATTTTGTTGGTCTATTCCTCTTATTTTGTCAGAGTAGTTGAACAGGGGATCTCCCTAGTTTATATTTGTCTTGCACTCCAATATCTGAAATCCATATTGATACATTTATCTATGACCCATCACCTTAAAACTAAATTACTAGAATTGAGGTTATAATTATGTTCAGAACTTAGAAACTTTCATTGTTCTTATAGAACATGCTGTATTGAGAGAGTTGTGACTTATTAATGATTTATGTCCCTCTGTTACTTACATGGAGGATGTAATATCCTTGAGTAAAAAAAATAGCAAAATAGCACAGGGGCACGTACTAATCATGAATTAAAGTGTAGGGACCTCCTGTTTTTCCTTTCAAGTCAATTAAGTGATGTTGTAAAAAGACAATTAGAAGCTGTAATGGGAAATCACTTTTGTGACATAATGTTTGCATTATAATGCCACTGGAATCTGTTTATAAGAGACAGACAAAAGTCGTATGTTCTCAAAAGCCGCCTCACTTTAAGCCTAGTTTAAATCTGTGGTTTAACAATGGCTTGCTAAAAGGGACTCAATCCCAAAAAGTAGATGTTCAATTCATCATAATTTTTGGTAGTGAAACTATTAAAAACTGCTTGGGAATGATAAGTACAAAAGTTTCCCTTACAATTAAAACACGATTCCAGAATTCAGTAAAGGTGATAGGAACATGCAACATAGACAGATTGATTCCTTTTTAGCAAGCAATAGTTAAGCCACAGACTTAAGCTAGGCTTAAAGTTAGGCGGCTTTTGAGAATACGGGCCAAAGATTTGATGCTGATGATATTATGTTTCCATGCATTCAGAAGGGGAAAAAGACTCACAGTGATAGATGATATTATGTTTTCATGCATTCAGAAGGGAAAAAGACTCACAGTGATAGATGATATTATGTTTTCATGCATTCAGAAGGGAAAAAGACTGACAGTGATAGATGATATTATGTTTTCATGCATTCAGAAGGGAAAAAGACTCACAGTGATAGAGACCAAGAGAAACTCCTCCTAGATGAGATGCTAGAGGTTGTGGAACAAAGAGATGCGCTGGTAGCATTCTTAGAAGAAGAAAGACTCAAGTAAGAATGTTTACTTTCTCCCTGTGTTGTTTATTCATCTCCATGTATCTGCCCCTCCCCTCCATTTTTTAGAAGAAGAAAGACTCAAGTAAGAATGTTTGCTTATTTCCTCAATATATCTGCTCCTCCCTCTCCCCTCCATTCTTAGAAGAAGAAAGACTCAAGTAAGAACATCATTATCTTTCTCTCTCATTGCCCCTATGTATCTTACTGTAAGAACATCATTATCTTTCTCTCTCATTGCCCCTATGTATCTTACTGTATGAACATCATTATCTTTCTCTCTCATTGTCCCTATGTATCTTACTGTATGAACATCATTATCTTTCTCTCTCATTGCCCCTATGTATCTTACTGTATGAACATCATTATCTTTCTCTCTCATTGCCCCTATGTATCTTACTGTATGAACATCATTATCTTTCCTCTCATTGCCCCTATGTATCTTACTGTATGAACATCATTATTCTTTTTCCCTCCTTCTTTCATATTTGGGCCCCCCTAATGTATTTTTTTTTTTTTTTTTGCCTTTAAACTTGGTCATGAACTCATTATCTTTCTCTCTCATTGCCCCTATGTATCTTACTGTATGAACATCATTATCTTTCTCTCTCATTGCCCCTATCTTACTGTATGAACATCATTATCTTTCTCTATTTACTTCAAAAGAATGATATATTTGCCTACTTTGCTATTCGTCCTCGAATCGCCCAACCAACCGATACTTTAACCCCGA
>CALNVZ010003426.1:52714749-52729158 GCA_940671915.1 Paracentrotus lividus
CGATACAAGAATATTGAATTATTTTCTAGAGAATTACACCTTTTGAGCAGAAACTATTATAATTGCATGGAAAATAATCAGTAGTGATAGTGTCACATTTATTTTTTGTAAAGAAATATGTACAATATAGTAATTTTTTTTTTCATATTACTGTAGCTTCTAGAGTTTGTAACATGAAGTATTTTTTATAGAAGTTTATATCAGCTACATTTCTAGTATATATTTCGCTTCATATATATACTTCTTCAAATGTTGCTTAAAACCATATACACTTATAGTGTCTTAGTATAATGATATGTACACTATGAGGCAATAATTATGTTCATTTTTTATAAAGCATGTGTCGGTTTTCTCTTGTATTATTATATTTTTGTAAATTATTATCAATTGTAAAATTATATACCTTAACTTAATATGTGACTAATTGATTTGCCAAAAAGACAGTATTTATATTTCTTTCCTACCATCTAATTTTCAGATTCATATGTATTTTTGGATGTAGTACTATGCAAATTGATTAATAAAAAACTATATAAATCAATTATGTATTCTGTTACAGTTGATGCATTGTGGGCAAATTTTTTTTAGTAACTTAATACCAAGGAATCGATACCCTGCCTAATTTGGGCATTATTTCACTCATACATTTTAACATATACTTAGACATGTAGGCCTAGATATTTTTAGAAGACTCCTGTTTATATTTTTAATGTAGTTAAGATAAGATGTAGCTAGTGATTTATCATTCAGAAGCTTTAATGGTTTCTGTCAACTAGTTACTTTTGAATGAAGTTTTCAGTTCATGAATTTTACAATTTGAAATGCATGAGTGTTTAGTGATTTTCATGTTGTGTGTGGGTGGGAAATTTGCCATTGTTTATCTTTTCTTTTCTTTTTTTTTCACTGAAAATGAATAATAAGTTTGTTTGTCTTCTGAACTGAACTGGAGGTCTTGAATATTATCAGAATAAAGAAGAGTATCTTACATGACTAATTTAACATTGATGAAAACATAATGAGCCACATCCACAAACATATTGAGCCACGCCCCAAAACAAAATAAGACACACCGGCAAACATAATGAGAATGGTATACATTTAGTGTAACTTTGTACTATCAGCAGTATTGTGAATACTTGTTTGTTGTCTACTAAATGTGGCAGTTAATAACAGCATGAGAGTGCTTTGCCTGAGGTTTTGTCCAACATATCAACAATTGAAATCCTATTTAGCAATGAATACATAAGGGCTGGTTTTGGCTTTACATGTAGATTTAAAAGCCTTTATGTGTTTATTAATATTTGGCCTTGCAATGTTCAGTCTTCTTCATGACTTGTTTGAAGTGAATGAGTTTAGCACATTGTGATGTGCTACATTTACACGTAAATAGTAATGTGGCAATTCAGTTTATGGTAATTGTAAATACAGTTGAATGTCTGTATAATGTCCTTGATTGCGGCCCACAGTAAAAGATTATTGATATGAAATTTTTTAGTGATTAATGCAAAATAGTTCTCCTGAACAAAGAAAAGACTGAGAGTGTTTATTTTTCCTTTAATCTGACTGGGCTTTTTGAGCTAATGTATGCTAAGACTGGGGGCGGGGGTGAGGGGCTAAATCCACAACACTCCCCTCCCCAAACCCCCCAAAAAAACTAAAAATCAATTTGAGCCAATCCCTTAGGAGAGGAATCACTGTGGCTTAACAGCCTTGTCTTATTTATGTGAGCTTTGATAGAAAAAATGTCTTAACTATGTTTCTATCTCATCATGTCATTTGTCGTCATAGTGATAAGTGATGCTATGTGACGTTTATTCTCTAATATTGTGACTTTAATCATTCTCTTATCTCTTCCATTCCATTATCTCTCTTTCTCTTTTCTCTCTTCTTTCATTCTATATATATATATATATCTCTCTCTCCCTTTCTCTCTCTCTCTCTGGTGTCTTTCTTTGCTGTCTTTCGTTTTCTCCCTCTTTCATTTCTACCTCATCCAAAACCCAATTGTTTTGTTTTCTTCATAATCCTCTGCATGTTTGTCTCTATCTCTGTAATGGTGTATTATGTTTTTAAAAAAATTGAATATTGATTTTGGAATTGCTTCTACATGTATTTCCTTTTGTTTTATTGTGGATATTTTTTCTTCAATCAACGACATGCACACTCTCTTCTCAAATGTTGATAATTGTTCTGTTTTGCAAACTCAATGTTTTCTGAAATTTTGTACCAATGTAACTCTTTGAAATTTCCTTACAATATGATAAATCCAAATGACCTTCATGGCATGTTAATAACAATATTAATATTAACATGAATGCTTCATGTTATGCAACCATTTTCACCTATCTTCCAATTGTCTATGAAATCAATTCAATGCTTGCACCCTTCTCTCTATTTTTCTTGCATATTTTTGTCCAATATAAACCTGTTTGCTTCTTTTCTTTCTTCTGTGCATTTATATTGTCTTTCTCTATTGCATTTCTCAATACCAATGCATGCTTATTGTGCACATGTTCCCAGTGGGGATACTGATTGGTCTACAGCCAGTCCTTCATCTTAAGCCTTGTCTATGGGAGCCTATAGGTTGACGTGGTAATCGGGGCACTTTCATTCAAAGGTCATTGAAAACAATGAGTCTTCCCTAGCAAACAGTGAAAACAACTTTGCAATTAGCTTTCCTCGATCAACCGAAAAATTAAATAAGCACCACACCAAGGCTATCACCCAGCCTGCTGTTAGTGAATTGTTTTCATCGTGGGTTGTAATGCGAAAGTTACGTCGTCCTGTCCAACTTATAGGCAAAGCCCATCACTAGCAGGCACCAAGACCCCTTGAATTTATACAGGGGCTTAGAAATGCTAAAAAGTATGATTGGACTGCATAGGAAAATAGTTTGCATTTATCCCTTCTTAGGGAACTTGTTATTAGACTGTGCATAACACTGTTCCTTGTACATGTAGCTCATGGATTTTAAAAACCAGTCTTCCTAAAAAGAGAGCATTAGATTTAGAAATCAAGGGAAACAAATGTTTTTTCAGGAAATCATAAATTCCAAAGATTGAACTGAATTTGAATTAGCCTAACATTGTTTTTATTGCTACAAGTAGATAAAATATCAGAAATGATATAGTATAGTGTAAATATTTATATTTTATATGACAAAACATATCTTCTTTGTATAATTTTGCTATTTAAGCTTATGATTTCTGTGGCAGTAAATGCCTCATTATGGATCACTGCCTCGAAAGGACACAATGCATACACATTTTGCTTCTTGAACTCATGCGTGTAGTTTATAATGTAGTATCCAATATATTTAGTACTTACGTATTGTTTCTTATTCTCACTGTCCTACATCTATTTTTTTTTTTTATTATCCTTTGGTTTGCTAAACATATATTTAAATGTATGTAAACAATTAAGACCTTGCATCGGATATAATCCTTTCTATCTTCGTTCTAGTTTGATATTCTAGATTGAAAATACAAATATGCTCTACCCCTTTCCTAAAAAAAGTATAAGTTGATTTTCAACAGTATTACAGTATTCTTTGTGATATCGTGAGCCTTTCCTTAATCCGCTGCGACCAAATATAGACGAGCTACATTATAGGCATAATCCTGATCCTGCTCCAATACCTCCCTATTTCCTAACTCCTCATCCGCCATGGACCTGGCATCCGTGTGTGTCCCGCACACAAGCCACCAACCAATTAGCAGTTGCAGAAGGATTTAGCTATAGGGGAATGGGGATGACCCCCTCACTAATCCCTAACACACATTGTGCCTTCTACACTCTTCATCCAAGGTTGGTTTCATTCTCAAATTAGTTAAAAAAATACAGTCTTGTTTATCTCTGGGGTCACAATTACCCCAAGTACATGCTCTGGCGACAATTGCTCGGTTTTTATCAAATTACTGACTTCTACACCGGACTTAACACTGCACCTAAACCTAATTCTAAACCCTTACCCTACATCTTAGACAAATAAAGTCAGGAGCAATGGTCGTAGGATTCAAATATCATGTCACTGACTCCAAACCAACTGTCTTATGTGTCCCCCTGACTAACAGGTGTCTGTGCAATTACTACCTTGGCACTTTGATTATATTGAATGCATACTTCATGCACAATGAAGTCTTTGCTAAATCACAATTTTATGAAGTATTATTCATGATAGAGTGGTGTGATGTCTCAGTTTTAGAGCTTTGGAATCAAAAGATTCCTGGAAGAAACCATGTTAAGATATTTTTTTTTGTGAGGCACTAGTTTTTGTTAGCATGGCCTGTGAGCTTCCCTACAAGTATATTCCTATTAATACTTACCATTTAAGCAGAACATCCTGTGAGCAATCATTCTAATCATAGGCAGAGTGTTTTCTTGTACCAAGAGACGTTGTGATACCTATCGGCATACAGTCCTTCACTCCTTGTGACTGCATTGTGTTTGACTATTAACACTTTAAGTAATGTTAACATAATAGCTTGCACATGATGAGACCATAGGAAGATAGTGGTGCTTCCCTTAACAGGAATGTCAGAGTGCATGGAAGTTCTTTGCTCTGACCAGAGGTAGGCACTGCTCAATCTTATTCTAATCTTAATTTTCTTGTTTTCTTCCCTTTTTATCATCTTTGCAGGGAACAGCAGGAAGATCAAGACTTTGAGGCTATCATGCTTAAGAAAGGCTTGATGACAGCTGTACAATAGCATGAACATCTACCGGATGATAGCATTTCCCGTCTACCCTACATGGACAACAGCAGGAACATCAAACCTGAGGCTATAAGGAAGGCTTTCAAGATGTTTGCCGAACAATAGCACTTCCATCTATCAGTATAGCATTTAGTATCTACCCTAAGATAGTGGGAACGCCAAGGCCTTTAGGATGACATGCTTTAAAAAGGCTTGATGCCTGCTTTATATTAGCTGCTCTCACTAAATTTAGGATGGCTGGAAGATTTTTTTTTTTTTTTAATAACTAAAGACATAACCCCGGCATTATACAGCAACTGTAGACTTGTAGTCATTATATTAAATCTTTTTGCAAATTTAAAATGAATAGCCAGATATCTGAAGCCTGGTATGTATGAATTACTTTGAGTCAATATTTGACTGCCAAACACACCATAAGGTTGTCTTCTGCTTTAAGAATAGTTATGAATTATTTTCATGGAAGGCACAGTAGATTGAAAATTTAATTACCATTAGTCCTACCACATGAAGCTCAAAGATCTCAAAGATTTGATTAGCTTGGGCTTCTGAGGACATCGTTTTAAAATCAAATTATACATATGCAACCAATGATTTGTGCATAGTTGTTTACACAAAGATGTGTGTATTTCTAACTTTTGATTTACTGAACCTGGACATGTACCCTTAGCAATTAAGAGATACTGACGTGAGAAAATTGCCAAAATTCATGTATGCTTGATAGAAGAAACAAGCTTTGTGTGAATAGGAAGCTGACCTGTGTCATTTGTATCCAGGATCATAATTGATCATTTCTGGAATGCATTCCTTACGAACACAAGAACAAAAAAGTCTGATCTTTTTTATTCTATAAAGTCTGTTTGTCATCTAAGTAAATTATTGTCAAGTTGTTGTTACCCCCCCCCCCCCCCCACTCAGGAGGTCAAGCCATACATGTACACACGTACGCATGTTTCCGAGTTCTCCGGAAACCGCAAAGGGGTATATTTTAGGGTCGGGGGGGGGGGGAACTAGAGAAATCAATTGAAATAGAGGTCTTTTAGCATTTTTCCCCCGACCTATATTCGAGGAAGACAAATCCTGAAATAAGGTCAGAATATGGTCCAAAAACCTGGGAAAAGGGGGGGAAAGCCTCTAATAGGGGGGTAATTTTGGTTCAAATTCCCTTCCAAATGTCTCTAATAGGGGGTAATTTAGACAACTGTTTCCCGGACTGATAGGGGTATATCTAAGAATCTGGAACGAGCATACGTGTATGGTTTGACCCCGAGTGGGGGGGGGGGGGGGGGGGGGGGTGGGGGGGGGGGGAGGTGTTATATACAGTTCGCGTAAATTTCACCCAGTGTTATGAATGACCATTTCTGATTGTATTCATATATGATGCTTATCACTCTACCGTATTGTTTCAGCGAGACGAGGTGTATTATTCACCATCTTCTGAGTAGGATTTAGGAATATTTTCAAGTACAATTGATACTACTTTTATAAGCCAATGTTTTTGCGTACAGAAATTTTCAATGATTTAAGACTAATTGGGGAAATTCGCGAGTGCTTAATTTCGTGATTTTTTGTGATGTTTTCATTGCTAAAAAAGCCTTATATTGAAGTGGAAATTTTTGGCCAGGACTAACTCGCAAAATTCACGAAAAAATAAAGCCCTCGCAAAAATTTTAGTTTATGTAGTATTTTTTTCCTGAGCTGCTCAAAATCCATTTAGGTATTGGTGTAAACAAGTATATATATATATATATGTTAACTATTTGGAAATTAACATATTAACATATTCCCCTTCTCGATGGGCAAATTTCACTTTGTATTTTATCCTACTTCGCTTGTTAAATGCAGAGTTGCTAAGTACTAATCCTGTTTATGAAATGCTGTTTATGTGTTGTTCTATGGTATTTATATGAAAATACTTGCTTCTGTATAATTAATATACTGATTTTCAGCCTTTGTAATACTGAAATTTTCAATTAAAGCTGACGGCTCTATAATTATATGTATTGCCCCCTTCTGCCATACAATTGCATTGCCCTGTGTAATCTTTGTCAATGTGTGTGAATATTTTTGCATGAAATCAATTTAATAATATGGACAAGAAGCGGTTAAGTTTTGTTGTATAATGCACTTCTTTGTGAGAAGGCATTAATACCCTTTTGGGGCAAGAAAGCATTAAATGCTATGTTAGATTTTATTATTATTTCCTTTGGTAATTCACAGCATAGTGTGGAAGCTCCTTTTGCTAGCATATGTAGATGTAAGATGACATCATATCGTACAAGTATGAGAAGAAAGGAAATGTTTGTTAAATATTTTGTAATTGTAAAGTAGTTGATATTATGAATTTTGTTTCTATTGCTGTATTGTCTAATTATTTCTGAAAGAGAATGTTTGGTGCACATTGTATTATAATAGCAGGTTCTATATAATATATGTATTAAGTGTATGCAAAGCTCGATTATGACAGCATTATCATTTTGTCTTCATTATAACTCAGTTTGCCTTCTTTTTCTAGCATGTATATGTAAATAATTTGATTGTACCGGAGAAAAGAGTTAGGTATAGCAAGTTATGTTTATGTTTCATAAATTGCAGTACTGCTAATTGGTTAATTGAATGGGTATATATGGGGAAATATATCCAGAGCACTACTTATTTATATGTGCAAGATGCTGAGCCAAATAAAAGCAAATGCTTGATCTCGTGTTCATATAATGGTAATGTAGATTATCACAGCAGTTATAATCATTGTATTCTATCTTGAAATACAACTTCTGCTGCCTTGTTGCACAAAACCAAGCTTTTTCCTTGAATTTAGATGTGATAGCATGGGTCACCATATTTATCAGCCAAACAAAATACATTGTCAAATTTCTGTAACTCACTTTGATAAATGATAACAAATTGAACTCCAGATATAGATTTGAAGATGTATTCTTTAATACATATGAAAGCTGTATAGTATACATTAGAAAGACAATAGCCAGTGGATGCTTTTTTACTATTAATGTATTTATGAGGGCGATTTAATGTAGCAATCTGAATTGTTCTAATTTATGAAGTTGTTTTTTAAACCACCAATGATGTTTCCAAATAAGATATTGTGGGAGTAGATATTTGTTGTATTATTATTGCCGCCATCTTTAATATGCTTGTACACAGAGGGTGCGAGGTCAGAGGTTGTATTGAGCGTATGTGAGTGAGTTAACAGAGTGTTGATATATGAAGATTGTACACATGACAGAGTCACAATTTGAAATTATTAATAATAAAATAAAATGAAAAAATTTTATACAAAGCAGATGGAAAGAATTTCTTGTTCATCATTTTTGTCTCTTCGTTAAAAATGCAGTGACTCATTAGAAAATATTTTATCTCACTGTCCCTTTCTCTGTTTTTTTTTTTGTTACTCCTCCTCTCACACTCTATCCCTCCCTCCCTCACCTTTCCTCTCTTTCTATACCTCCTTGTTTCTCTTTCTCAGTCTCTCCTTTTTCTGTTTTTCCCCTTTTCTATTGTTGTCACCTATGCTTCCTTAGGGTGCTAACTCACTTCGCGGAGACGTCTTCGCGACATAATAGAAATTTTGTCTCCGCGACGGATAAATAGTATTAGAGACGTCTCCGCGACAATTTATGAAAAAAAATCTGTCTCCGAAATTCAGGAGACGTCTCCGAGACGTCTCTTGGACTATTTATCCTATTCTGTCGCGGAGACGTCTCCGCGAAGTGAGATTGCACCCTTACTCTCTGATTGCGCCCCTCCTCTTCTTATCTCTGTCAGTCCCAATTATGTCCCTCCTTACCTACACATCCTTGCCCCCCTTCCCCCCCCCCCCCCTCTCTTAATCCCTCTCTCACAACTCTCTCTCTCGCTATCTCTCTATGTCTCTCTTTACATCTCTCCATCTTAACTTTTCTATTCTTTTTCAATAAATCATTTTCAAGTATAAGCAAGCTATTTAATGATAACAAACTAATTTACTTTAGAAATGAGAAACTGCAGAGAACTTCTCTGAGATATTTCTACAGTCCAGTCCTGTTATAATGAGGTGTCAGGTATGAAGCCAAATACTTGTTTATACTAATCACATGGGCACAAAGCCACATTATAGTTTCATTTATAACAAAATCTTATACTTGTACTCATTATAACAGGAGTGAACTGAGTAAAAATAAGTTGATTTTAAGGCACATGGTGCATACACTTAAGTATTACACATTCCTAAATTTACCAATGTACAAATAAACCAACCATAATCCTCAAATGAGAAACCGTTATGACAAAATCACAAATGGCCAAAACAAAGTGTTACCATTTCATTTTTCAAACAACCATATGTTCATTTATTATCTCTATTCTGAAACAGAATATCATTTCATTACAAACTAGCAGAGTAATAAATGCTCTAGTAATAATATTATCAAATAGCTCTGCATTACACATAAAATGCCAGCTTTCATCAATGTTGAGCAATTTATTTTGAGCCTTCATTCCCATGAGGTCGGGAAGATTTTAAAAACAGCTTTTGAAATACACAAGAAACGTTCACCTCTAAAACCATTCAGTCAACATTCAAAAGACTAGTAATGGAAAGGGATGGATTCATATGCATCATATCACATGGATATGAATACTATTGGGATATTTGATTGATTATGAGTTCACTTTGTTGCTGGCAGAACAAATATGCACGCATTTATAAACGGACAATGTATTATAATCCTATATTGGTATCAAACTGAAGGTGATGATCTCATACTGTAGCAGCAAGGGAAGGGACAATGTATTATACTCTGCAGATAAAATCCTATTTTAGTAGCGACCTAGAGGTGATGATCTCATGCTGTAGCCGCAAGGTTCTTCAGGTTTGAGATACATGTATTCATGATGTCCTTCTCCTGCAAGTCAAGAACAAAGAAAGAAACAGAAGATGATTAGAGTTAAGCATCATAAAAACCGTATCTCGCTGGCCATGACACAAGTTTGTGACCGAGTCTCTGGAGTCGTGGAAACATATCAGGAGAAATCATAGCAACATGACAGAGACTCAGAAGTCGTTGCTGCAACTTGCTTTCGACTGAACTAAAGTCTTTAGAAAATAAAAAATATTTGACATTTGTTAAGATGTCGATGTCTCTGTGGCTCCTCGACTCCGCAGACTCAAAGTCACAAACTACTCTCATAACCAGTGAGGATAGAGTCTACTCCAATTATAACAAAAAGGCAATTCTCTCGGTCCCATTGTTATGACTTATTACTTAGATGAAGAATATTAGAAGTGTTTAAAAATGAGAATGCTGTATTCAAAGGGGCAACAAATTTGTTGTTAAATATTCGACATTGTTAAAGTACATGAACATCCGAATGAACAGGAGAAATGGCATCTCTGTGATGATCTCTGTGTGCTATAAATTCCCCAAAGAATTAAGACCTATCTATTTGAGCTAATTTACAATCTCACCTGGCTCATTCGGCCATGATGGGACATGTGTTGTTGAATATGAGAATAATGTATTTGGAAAACCCATTTGTATCGAATTTTATACATCCTGATGATCATAAATATTACCGATAATGTCTTACTTTGTTTATTGACCTCAAATGAAATGGAACATGAAGCTTCTAGGTAAATTTATTAAAGAATACAAGGGCAGAGGAAATGATAGTTAATAGAAGAGTCTGGAAAATGGTTGACATATGAGAGAGGACACACTGTATTGGGAGTCTCTGTGTATTGTGAAAGTATCATGCTACTCACTTGCTGTGGTGTGATACTCTTGACTACATTCTGTTCAATCCATCGGACCATGTGCTGCTGTTCAAGACGTCTCTTGGTGTTCTCAAGTTCTACATGGTAGTCCTATAGAATACAAGTCATATACAACAATTTAATCATTGATGCTACATGTACATGATAGACCTACAGAAAATGAAAAAAAAAAGTCATATACAACACTTTAGTCATTGATTTTAACTGATACCCTTACACTTTTGCAACAATGTGTCCCCATTTGTTGTCATTCTTGTTTTTAGCAGGAACGGTTTTGATGATAACCTGAAGAACTTAAATAATCTTTGAATATTTCTGTTAGATATTGTAATTAAAGACATTTAGATGTCTTTAACATGTCCATGATTGGAAGAAGACCTCTATATATATACAGGTCCACATGAAAACCTAATTTGCCTAGGCCTCTCCTATGAGGTCAACATTGAAAAATGTGGAGTTGTGTCTACCTAGACTAACCATATTAATGGGTCTACATCATTTCTAAATTTTGGGGATTCATTTGTATCAGGCAGTCGAACTAATGTTGAGTCTTGTTTTATTAGAACTTACCAACTTCTTCTTGACTCCTTCTGCGACTTGTGCTAGTCTTTCCCTGTATTCAATCTCCATTCTCATTGCTACATTCTCCTATAAAACAAACAGAATAGTGTATTCATAATTTATATTTCCCAGTTCAATTGGCCTTCAGTACAGACCACTCCTGTTACAACGAGTGGCTGAGGAGCAAGCCAAATACCTCTTCATACACGGGTGATATTCACTCTTGAAAAAAAAATAGACATACTAGGGAGCAAGGCGACCAAGCCCGAGCGAAGTGACCGAGGGGAAGAGGGTGTGGGAGGGAGCGTCTCCCCTCCCACGGTAGGGACTTTTTGCATTTTGGGACTTTAAAGGTAGTGCCATCCCTTTTCACAAATTGCAAAAACTAATGCGACTTGGCATAACTGTAGAATATGATCGACCTATACTGTGTATTCAATCTTACTGTCATAGGTTGCCAAGATCAGTAATATGAAACGAAAATCTGACTACCAATCTTGACCAGCTCTCCATCAACATCGATGATATTACAGCGCGTGCAGCACGGACCACACACAGCAATATACACACGGCGCATCAGTGTGCATTATTCTCTGCGCTAACGGTCAGCAGCGGTTCGCACCGTACGGTATATTTTTCGAGGTTCGAAAAAATAGGAATGAATTTTGATAATCGCAATATAATGACAAACATACACATTTGAGCTTAATCATGTTGTGGGAAGATATACATTGTAGTCATTGGTATAGTACTATATCCTCTCAAAAACCAGAAATTTAATATTTTTGCCTGCAAAAGGATCACACTACCTTTAAATTGCGCAATTTTGTGCATGCCTGGAGGGGGGGGGGGGGGAATAAATAAATAAAAAAAAAATAAAAAAATCACAACTCCGATTTAAATCGCTGGAATATCAACCCTGTTCATAAGGATATCTTGTTACTCAACATATGGGTACATCTGCACATGTCCCATTTGACAAAGGGATCGGGAGAATCGCTTCAATATAAATATTATATCGCAATCATGATAATGTGCGTGGCCTGTAGTATTTTATTCACCTGGGTAGAGTGCAACAAATGTAAATTAATGTCTGTCCAACTGATAACTAGTGACTCAATCAGGATTTGAGCCTAGTGATCATTAGTTCAGCAACAAACAAGATCAGATTGTTGAACAATAGATTTGCAAGATTTCAAACTACAATTCTTTGATAAATTGTTATAAATTGTTGAATATCGTTCACAATCATGTTTTGCTCTGTAACATAAAGATTTACCATCAATTGCCAATCAATAGAAACCAATCAGGATCCTTGTTGCATAGACTGCTTGAATAGAAATCTCCCTGAGGACTAATCAGAATGGTTGTTTCTTACCCTCCTTGCATCAAAGAGCTGTTTCCTTCCATCTAATCTCCATTGTTCTGTCTTCTCATGTTCCATAGCATCCTTGAATGTAGCAATGCTTGAATTGCGCCCAGCATAGGCCTCTGATAGTCTCTCCTGTACAGTAAATAGACAAATATATATCAGTCACAATAATATTAGTAATCTGAACTGGTGATTGGCCTAAACCCCATCATGTGACCAAAGATAATTACAACCAACGGCAAGAAATTGGGCAAAAATGCCATGCAACTTGACATCTGACGTCACAAGCCGAGAATAATACCTTGAGCTGTAAATATTACAAAAATTATTTACGGCTCAATCAGCATGATCGGCTTGCCTACTGAGTGATCGAAACTATAAACTGCACTACCGAGCCCCCCCGCCCATACCAGATCTCTAAAATTAGACAGAAATGGCTGTCCCACAACAAACTTCTCAATGCCAAACATGCCTAGTGCCCTGTGATTACGATCAATTGCAAATCAATAGCCAATCAGGATTCTGGTTGCAGAGACTTCTTGCATAAAAGGCTCACTGTGAACAAGTCAGAATTGTTTTTTTCAAATTTGCAATAAATCGTAACTCTTTATGTTACAGGGTTCAGAGTTACTACAGCATGAATGATCTCAGGGCTCTAAACCTAACCCTAACCCTAATACCATCTTACCCATGCTGCAATACCAGGTCCAAACTTTTTGATACCATAGATAAACATGCCTAGAGCTACTGCAGTGTGAACGGTCTTAGATCCTAACCCTAATACAATCTTACCTCTCTCTGTTTATCAGCCCATGCTGCAAAACCAGGTCCAAACTTTTTGATACCATAGATAAACATGCCTAGAGCTACTGCAGTGTGAACGGTCTTAGATCCTAACCCTAATACCATCTTACCTCTCTCTGTTTATCAGCCCATGCTGCAATACCAGGTCCAAACCTCTTGATACCATAGATAAACATGCCTAGAGCTACTGTAGCATGAACGGTCTCGGGTCCAAGAACGTAGATCTCTTTGTTCAACAGAAACAGGATCAAACCCGTTCCAAACACGTAGGGTCCTACAGAATGTAAAGAAAACATACAACGTATCATCATAAAGCAAGAAATTTAAGACGACTACAATACTAATTTATATTCATATGGCCCCTGTTGTCTAATTTCTATTTGGATGTGCAAAATACAAAGATAGATAAAAGGTAGAGTCAAAATGAGTAAGATATTTTTATCTTTGTTGTTTTTTGTATTAACTTGGAGTTGGTATTTTGAGGCATGAAAATAAGTCCCGACTCAAATAGATCTGGTTCTTAGGGTTGAAATAATGACACATCAATCAACTTTGCTTTAATGATTAGCATTCACAAGCATAGATAAATTCAATGTTGTTTGACCACAAAAGATTGCTTTTAAAGTTCTAGGAACACTAAATCTGAAGCTATTTATCTAGGCACAGTAAAAAGATTATTATCTGAGAAAATGTCATTTTGTCATTCATAAAATAAAGAATTTTTTAGCCTTAGAAAGATTAAAATCGTAAAATTCCAATGACTGAACGATCATATCAATCTGTGTGGTAAATTTCAATTTAAATTGTATCAGAAATTATTTCAGATAAGGGATTTAGTTCTAGCTCAAAGATGGGTTTCATTCCCATTTGATTAGAGAATATTCTTTACAGATTATGTAATCTATTGTCCTTCCATACCTGTGACACCAGTCTTCTTGTACATGAATTTGAACCAGTCATCTGGGATGAAACCAAAATGAACCTTGGGTGCCTCCTCAGGCATCTTATTAGGCATGCACACAGGTGAGGAGGTAGAGAGACACAACTTCTGAGGTGCTGCGGACACGCTGTAGAATGAACAAACATGATACATTATAAAGAGTGCACACAGGTGAGGAGGTAGAGAGGAACATCTTCTGAGGTGCTGCAGATACACTGTAGAATGAACAAACATGATACATTATCAA
>CALNVZ010003426.1:52731547-52743137 GCA_940671915.1 Paracentrotus lividus
TTGACCTAAAGACCTAGAGCCCCAAAGACCGAGCTGTGTAGCGGGCAGCAGCAACCTATTTTTTGAAAGCAAAACTTGCCGCTGATTTAATTGTAAATTGTCTCCGCCAATTTATGATTGGCAACGCATGTGATAAAGCATTCATTCGGAAACTGCTGAATCATGTTAATCAGTTTCAGTCATCCCTTTCTTTCATTCAACCAGCTCTGAATTGAACCAGGAGGAGCTTCGCGCAGGGTGCCGGATAACTCGGCCCACTGGCTAACTCGGCCCAGTCCGAAAAAGTGGGCCGAGTTAGCCAGGAGGTATTGAATCGATCGTAAATACTTACTTGTGTTGAGCATGGATATATTTCACAGTTTTTATCATCAATTTGATATGGAATGTTGAGATATATGAACTAGCAAGCTGCTAGCGAACATTTTTTGAAGTAAAACCGCCCAAAAAGTGAAATTTTAGGTCTGTCGTATTTATACGCACGCAATTCTGCCCGTGTTTTTACCGTCTCGTCCCATTTTGTTTGGGATCACCGCCGCCGCGCGGGCTGGCGGCAGTGAACAGCGGTTGAGATGCCTATCTGTGTAACTTAGCTTTGGCTGTTTGCACTCGCAGAAGTTGAGAACATTTGACACTTCTTCTTCTTTCGTTGTTATCATATTGGCAAGCAGCCAGATTATGACTATTTTTGCCACCGTTTTTTTCTCTTCTTGTTCTTTTGTTATTATATTCTTTTCTGCTCTTTTCTTTCCTCTCTCTCTCTCTTTTCCCTTCGATTGAGAGGTGTATAGGCTACATACAAGAAAAGAAATTTAATATATGGCAAGGGGAAAATCCCTGAAGTATAGGGTTTTTAAATCTTAATCATATTGTAGCCTTTGTGTTTGTATAATTATTTGCAATGAAATTATAGAACTACATGTAATTATCCCTCACCACGGCTCTCACTCTCACTCTCTCTATTGCTAATATATCTCAGTGATAATGGAGAACACTGATATTGATAATAAATAATGATACTTATTATTATTACTATTTTTTATTTATTTTTTTTTTTTTTTTTGGGGGGGGGGGGTTAATTTTATTTCCATTCAATACAAAAGAAACTACATGTACATGCAAGAATGCAAATATAATTCTGTAACACTATCAGTGGCGGATCCAGGAACTTAGGGAGCAGGCCTGATGAATAAATCAAGTTTATTTATTCATTTATTTATTATTTATGCACGTTCCCATTTCCAAAGAAGAAAAAAGAAAAGGGTTGGGTACCTGTCTTATAGGAAAGGGAAAAAATTATGAGGGGAAAGGAAAAGTATATAGCAAATAAACAGACACAGAGAAAGATGATTAGTTGAAAATATAATTACAAATATACAAATGAGTCTACTATAAGAATTAGAATTATTATTCATGGATTTTCCCCTTGCCATATTGAATCTCTTTTCTTGTATACACGTCTCAATCGAAGGGGAAAAAGAGAGAGAGAGACAGAAAAAGAGAAGAAGAAGAAAAAAAAGGGGAAAAATTATGGAGGAAAAAAAGAGGGGAAAAAGGAAGGAAAAAAAAAAGACCATTGACAAGTTGACAAGACATAAAGTCTATGAACAAAAGAAGAAATAAAAAAGATATTAGAAAGGGCAGAAAAGAATATAATAACAAAAGAAGAAGAGACAAATAGTAGTGGCAAAAATAGTATCTGACTGCTTGCCAAAATAATAACAACGGAAGAAGAAGAAGTGTCAAATGTTCTCAACTTCTGCGAGTGTAGACAGCCAAAGCTAAGTTACACAGATAGGCGTCTCAACCGCTGTTCACTGCCGCCAGCCCGAACGGCGGCGGTGATCCCAAACAAAATGGGACAAGACGGTAAAGACACGGGCAGAATTGCGTGCGTATTTACAGACCTAAAATTTCACTTTTTGGGCGGTTTTACTTCAAAAAATGTTCGCTAGCAGCTTGCTAGTTCATATATCTCAACATTCCATATCAAATTGATGATAAAAACTGTGAAATATATTCATGCTCAACACAAGTAAGTAGACCTAGATCTATTTACGATCGATTCAATACCTCCTGGCTAACTCGGCCCACTTTTTCGGACTGGGCCGAGTTAGCCAGGATCCTTCGCGCAATAGACAAGGAATACTTAACCTCAATAAATAGGCCAATCAGAGCGTCCCAACGACTTTCCGATGTGCCTCAGTACGACAGCAGGACGAAAAATTTTATGCCCAGGCTATATTGCACGGAAAAAAGTCTACCATTCCGCTTTTACAGAAATAGAGAACAATGCATTTTGATTATTGGGGGCTCTGATTAGCTACTGGTAGCTATCGCGAGGAGCTCCGCCTCCCGGTTGCGATGACTGAAGTGCGTTGATCGTAACTGAACAACGCGATTCAGCTGTTCCCGATAAAGACCGCTTTGTCGTGCGCGCTGTCAATCATAACCAAATTGGACCCATTTCGCAAGAAAAACTGCAAGACGCGACTTCAAAAACGGTTGGGCGTAGACCCACTCTTCCAATATTTTTTAGAATAAAGAAGAGAAATATAAAAAAGGAACTTCAACGAATCCACTGTCGGCCGTACGCCCAATATTTCAAAACGCATAAAGAAATGAGGACTTACCAAAAAAATAAATGACAAATCTAAATTTTATCGTGACTATTGTTCACTGGAAGGCACAATGGTAGTGTTCTATTTCATATGCTAATTCGTGATCATTCGAGCGTCATGCATAAATTACTAAATTATGGAGGAACTTTTCTCCGTGTATTGCCAAGAACGTCATCATTAATTAGAAAATTTGTCTCATTCGTACTCTCCGTCAACTCGCTCACACTCCCTTTCACATAACCATAAATAATCACATGTCAAACCTCAACTAAGCCTGGCTCAAGCTCGACGACACACATTGCCACTCTCCAGCCCCGAAGTTTCGGGCAGCGTGCGCAATCAGCGGTGGTGACATACAAAGTGGACTCGGGGTGTGCAGAAAAGAAAAGTTCATAGAACAATACCAGTAGATTGTTTGTGTATAATCCGACAATAATAAGAGAAAATACTAAGAAAATGTCATTGAGTCATAACATGAATATATTCACACCTAAATACATTGCAATAATTTAATTTACCATTTCTCAGAGCTAGACGGGACAACATTTTGGAGAGGATCCCGTCACCTTCTCGATGTCAAAATGTGAGCATGAAAGATGGCCGCTGATCTGCGAAATGCCGGTCGAGTTTTTTTTTCACACACTATTTTGTGGAGAAGTAAGTACGATACGGGAGCATACACGGGGGCGCGGCTGCGCTGGGGAGCAGGGGTCTTTTGACCTGGAGGGCATTTCATCAATGGACTTGTCGGACGCTTTATCCGACAAACTGTTATAAGCTACTGAAATGCTTGCATCTGATTGGCTGAGAGCACATTTGTCGGATAAAATGTCTGACAAGTCCTTTGATGAAATGCTCTAGAAGCCAAGGGCGTAGACAGCGGAGGGGGGGGGGGGGGGGATGCATCCCCCCCCCCCACCACTCAAAGGTGGTGGGGATGGCATGTACAATCATCCCCCCCCCACTTATCACGGCTGATATGTTTTTGGGGGTTTTTTTGCTGAAATAGGCCTTGCACACTCTAGTTTGCAGGCACAAACCCATGTTGTTCGCTTACTAGGGTCTGCAGTCAAGAACTAGATACACCCGTGTACTTTAGCTTCTCACAGACAGTGAGTATGGAGACTAGTCTCCACTCTAGACTGAAATTTGTTTAAGTGTCAAATTGAGTCTGTGCTTGCAGACTATGCACACTCCTTGTCTTTCATGGAGCTCTAAAAAATTTCGCTCGCGCTTCGCGCGCGCATATCATTATTATTATCACTATCATTATAATTATTATTATATTATTATTATTATCATTATTATTATCATTATCATTATTAAATCCAGATTAATTATCTTTATATCATGATTATTGTATTATTGTATTATATCTATTATAGATCTATATTCATTCATATCTAGGACTATACTTATTTTATTATTTCCAGGGAAATTATTTTGTTTTTCTTCCTAGAGCTTTATTTTCATTAGTCTATTTACCCTTTATGTTTATCTTAATTGTATGATACTTATGATTGTATTTTTAATATAATAATATTTGCAGAGTGAACAAAAACACCTTTCGTTTATCTCAAAATGTTTGGCAATATGAGTCTCTGGACCACGAATCATTCCCCCCCCCCACCCCCCCACATTCGAGGACTTCTACGCCACTGCTGAGAGCTGTCCGAATTTTTCTCTAGCTTTTCTCTAGTCCGAAACATGTCAGTATTTCAAGTTTTAAAGGTTATACAAACTGTAATTACTTTCAAACCTTTGGTTTGAATAGATGAAATATGTTTACCTGCCTCCTGCCTCCGTCCTCATCTTTCTACTTTTCACTCTTTTTCATCCTGCCTATATCATAGTCCCATCATAGTTTTCTCTTTCTTTCCTCTCTCATTTCTCTCCTCACCCCTCTCTTTCTCTCCTTCTCTTTGTCAGCTATCTGTCCTTTTTACTTTTTTTAGTTTTTTTTTTTTTTTTTTTTTTTTTTTTTTTTTTTTTTTTTTTTTTTTTTTTTTTTTTTTTTTTTTTTTTTTTTTTTAGTTTCTGTTTCCTTTTGTCTTGTATATCTTTGTATTCGCTTCTAATGAGGCTGCTTGGTTTGGGGCTTAATTATGATTATTATCATAATTCCGCTTGCGTCTTACAAGCTTTGCTTTTTTTACAAGTCCCTCCGTTTAAATAATCAACAAAAGTCCTTTTTTTTTACTGCAGTTCTTGCATGCTTTCTCATAATATTTCGCATTGTTCAATATATGAGTTTTATTCCATACTTAACAATACATTTGAATGTATTATTGGATGTGTTGTATTGAATGTTTATTGTTATGTTTCGAAACGGAAAATAAATTGAATCCTTGAATCCTAAGGGATATATCGTGAAATTGTTCCATCCGGAGCTGAAAATGTATTTCATAATGGATAGGCCTACTGAGGCCTATACCCAATTTGATAAAAGACAATTTAAAGTGATATATAAAATGGGTGGTATGAGAGAAGGCTTCTGATTGGTCAATTGCCCTATTTTGCAATGCCGTAATTCGGTATAGTGCACCGCTGCACAATATACCGGCATTTTGCACTGCCTTGTTGCGCCAAGTAAAAAAGTGTTGGCGCACAACAATAGATACGCGAAGCAACAATATACGTTCACAAAGCCTTAATTAGCACCAAAAGATTTGGCAAACATATTTGGCAGAAGATAAAAACGCAGAATAGGCAAGGTCAAATCTAGGGGTCTATTTACTATAATGAAATACTGCATGCATCTATTATGCAACATTACTGACTATGTGAACTCCAAATACTAAATATAGAGGCTACTAAATAGAACTAAATACTTCAGAGTGAAGAGAAGGATTCATCATAGACTAGTTCACGCGTTACATTTAACTTTCAAGGTTTAAAAACTCTCCTGTTTGTACGTGTTAAGGGATTCAAGTCTTCTTGGAGAGAGGATTCATCATATAAATAGTAAGGTAATTCAGATATACTTTGATACAATTTTCTGCTTCCCTCTAATATAACATATAGCACATGCTTATTGCTCGTTCAATTATACAATATCATTCGTTGTCCATAATTTCAATTTCTCTTGTGCGTTTATATTTAAAACTCGGCCTACGGCCTCGTTGCAAATATAAACGCACGCGAGAAATTTGAAATTTATGGACACTCATATTATGGTATATTGCACTCGCTAGCATGCACTATTTGTATAATAATACACATTAATAATGGTTTTTACATCCATTACACGGTCCATAAATGGTAGCAGATCCAGCTATCAAAAGTTCACATATCCAAGGTAATTTACTGATAGTGGAAAAAAGAACAATTTCATAATTTTTACATCTCATTTTCAAGCGAGACGTGTTTTATCGTATTATAAATTTATTTCATTCTAATAAGTATACTCTAAATTTGAAATATTATATTGTGAGATTTACCAAAACTATATACCTCAGTTTTAATGTGATGTTTTTCTTTTCCCAGAGTAGGCCTAATTTGTTCAGGAATGGTTATGTTTGTCACAACCCCTTAATTTCAATTTGCAATGATATTTGTTCGTTTAAGGGGGGGGGGGGGGGGGGGGGGAGGAGGGTTATAGGCAGATTGTTTTACTTCTATTTGGCTCGTTTCTGAAGAAACGAAAAGAAAATAGCCCTCCAAAACCATATATCAGTAGAGAGGTTATATATCAAGGAATCTTAATCTTATGGCCAAAAAAAAAAAAATCACCAAAAATGCCTATTTAGCATAATTTATTCAAATTAGCCCTTTTTGCAAATAACTCAAGAATGGAATGTCTGTTGCTGTTCAAACTTTGCATGCTTATTGGTGAAATGTGTCTATGGGGAATGAATTGATTAGAACTTTAAATTAAGCTTTAGTTTTCTGGTAATAATGTCATGAATATATAATTAGTTAAAAACAATAAAATACAAATAGTAAGAAAAAAATACATAAAAAAAAAAAAACATTTTTTTTTTTTAAATTCCAATCCATTCGTTGCCCAGACATTATGTTCAAAGAACATCCGTGCAAAAAAATGGAGTTATTTGTGTTTAATATGGTATTCAGTAGATTTTGGGCAAAAAGGGCTAATTTGCATAAATTATGCTAATAAGATTCCTTGATATATAACCTTTCTACTGATATATGGTTTTGTAGGGTTATTTCTTTTCATTTCTATATTGCAACAATTTGCCTATAACACACACACACACCCCCCCCCCCCCCCCCCCCCCCCTTAATTAAGATCTATTGGTGCCGTGCGCAAGTTTTTAATTTGTTTTAATTCAATCCAGCACGCATACAATCAGACAGGTGCATGCATCAAACATTTATAAAAGCGTGCAGATTATTACAGAAATGTTTATTTCATCAAGGAAATTATTCATTTTTATTTACAGATATACATTCTTCTTTTTCATCCCGTTTCCTTTTAATCTGGGACACGACCGGAACAATACTCTCGGTCGGCCATATCTGTCTGGCAAATTATAAAGGTCTCGCCCTACATACAATGTAGGGCTATATCCATGGAGTAAGAAGAGGTATATCATAATGTGATATGGGTTCTAGACATTCTAAATCAATGGTAAGTAGGGTTTTAATCATACAGCCTTTTGATTAATATGATCTAGTCCAATTTTGTCGTGATTATTATAAGTTTGACTATATTTTCTATTATTCACGTTGCATGTCTCTTCATGTGAGTTGTGACAAATTTAGTAGGTCAAGAATTATGATAAACGCATGGTTTGTCAAAACACGCAATATCCAATTAATGGGACGAGCAACTATAATACATTGTGTTTGTTTTGTGTTTTGTTTTGTCTTTTTTGTTTTGTCTTTTTTTTTCGTGTTGCTTTATTGGCACTTTGCCAAGGCTGAAGTTAGTGGAGTTGTTCAAAACGGTAAATTACCATTTGTTCTAAACCAACTTTGACTAATGTACCGTTTGGTCTGATCCTACATGGTCTAATTCGATTTCATCTACAACAATGAAGTTCGTCTAATTGCCCTTTTGGTCGATTTGCCACTTCACCTATTCTTACCATTTTGTCTAATTCTCAGTTCGTCTAATGTCCATTTCGTCTAATTGGCCAATCGTCACTTGGTCACATCTAGCTAGTAACAAAATGCTGGTAAAACACCAAAATGTTCATTTGGGAATCATACGAAACTGCTAATTTAAACAAGTGGTAAGACCAAGTACAGTATATGTATTAGACCAAGGGAAAATTAGACCAAATTCAAGTAGACCAAATGGGTTTATCCTATGTGCCATTATACAAACGGAGAAATAGACCAACTGCTTTTAGACCAAATGGATATAAACCAAGTTCATGGAATTTAGACTTATTTGTTATAATACACCAAATAGACCAACTGCTGTTAGACCACGTGGATATAATTTGGAGTGAAGTAATGTTAATATAATTGTGTTCTTTTAGGTGGAATCCAATGCACTGCTTCCTTCAGAGCATCAGAAGTCAGATGTCATTGTGTATAGTTGCAACAGAGTAGAAGACATAAAATGTTTCATACATCAAATAGAAAGCATGTCTCACGTGATCCAAGGTGTGACGTACGGACCTCTACCTTTCAACATTTCTGATTTAAATAACTTTAATTTCAAATCAATCAACAGAAAGGGGTGCATATTAATTCTTTGTCACTCCACATCTAAGAACAGAGGTTTTGCACTATCTGATGTCGACGGAGCGCTCTACAATAAGTTTTTACCTAATGCCAAGAAATATTTTGGTAATTATTGCTATTTTTATAGGTCTTGTAGACCCTAATCCTTTATTCCACTACCCCTCCAATACTTTTGTAAATGCTTAAGTACTTTTGTTGGTATTTTTTTTAAATCTCCTATCATGATAAATATATTTTATATATTCTAGCATCATTTTGTTCTGCGTCAATGCAGCGTCAAGGATTTAAAATATGGGGGTGGATGAGCACAAACAGAAAATTCGAAATGGGGGGGGGGGGCATGCAATGATTTTGTTCAAGAAAAAAATAATGGTGCACGTCCGATGCATGCCTTGAAACTGCATTGTCACCGCACTCTGCAACATACATATGTATCAGTGCTTTTCTACTTCATACTGTAGCCTACTATTCCCTAAAATAATTCATCATTGGCGTATCCAGAAGACCTTGTCTTTTCTTCCTGGAGAAAAGTGGTCTTAAATCTTGGGTGGACTCACTGTTTTATTTTGCCCTTGATTACCTTTGTCACCGTGAACCTCGTCTTTTCTTTTTCTCTTTCTCTCTCTCTCTCTCTCTCTCTCTCTCTCTCTCTCTCTCTCTCTCTTTTTCCTTCTTCTTCTTCTTCTTCTTCTTCTCCTCCTCCTTCTTCTTCTTCTTCCTTTTCTTCTTCTTCTTCTTCTTCCTCTTCTTCTTCTTCTTCTTCTTCTTCTTCTTCTTCTTCCTCCTTTTCTTCTTCTTCTTCTTCTTCTTCTTCTTCTTCTTCTTCTTCTTCTTCTTCTTCTTCTTCTTCTTCTTCTTCTTCTTCTTCTTCTTCTTCTTCTTCTTCTTCTTCTTCTTCTTCTTTTTCTTCACCTCCTTATTATTATTCGAGGATCATCTTTCTCTGTTTTATTCAAATTATTTAATATCCAATGTTAATTCAAACTTTTATGTTTCCATATTCTGTTTACGTAGGGAAGAGCAGTGTCTGTGTGATTGTACATGATTTACCAGAAGCCGCTTTATCACCTGAATGTATGAAGACAAAAATGGAATCGTTCCGATCAGAACAAAAGACAACGTTCACCAGTTCATCATTATTATTAATATGTGGTAATCTGGATCACCATCCAATTGGACTAACTCCTACGCAACTTGAACAGCTCCAACAGTTCTGCATTAATGCTGGTCAAGCGCCATCTACGACGTGCTGTTGTATAAGCAACACGTCTCTTGAAATCAAGGATTAAACTGAACAATCCTAGTCTGAAACAATTATTGATGTCAAACGCATGATTAACACGTGAATTGCTAGTTTATATACATGATACTAATCGTTTTAGATAGCTGTTTAAGCTATCGTGGATCCCTCTGTTGATCCGAACTATTTTGATATGATGAAATTAAGGAAGTTTTCGTGGATTTCCTTATATAAAAGCGAAAGACGTTAAATTGCAGCAATTAATGTTCATATGAACATTGCTGCAATTTAACGTCTTTCGCTTTTATATGCGTGCATATAAAAATTGCGTTTTCCATGAACAATCTTGCGATTAAACACAACCTTTCACTTTTATGCATTTAATAACATTTGGTTATTTTTTATTTTTGTTTTTGTTTTTGTTTTGTTTGTTTGTTTGTTTGTTTGTTTTTATAATCTTTTCAAAATACTAATTTAAACCCATATCTAACAAAACTTCACACAGGAAAGTCGCTCGTGGGCTTAACTTTTAGTATATACACGATCGAGCCTGGCGCAAATAATCTTCGAGATTGACAAGCGCCATCTATGGAGAACCAACCACCCAACTACTAAAATAGATCATGATGATGAGGCCTACCGGTACTCTTTATAATAGAAGATGACACTCAAAGAACAAATGTTTGCTTTCTCAATAATTTAACTCGTGTCCTATCAACCGACCAATATTTACATCCGAATGTCATCACTTTTGTGGCCACCAAAGAGGCGTGTTGTACAGTGCTACTACAAACAGAGATGTAACAATAATATGCTTTGACTCAACTTTTTTTCTCTCTCTCTCTTGTTTCCTCTATCTCACTAAACTCTCCCGAAATACTAAACCGACCAGCCCCCGTTGCGAAGCGACGGGAACTGACGAACCAGTAGACATATTTGGCGAAGTTTTGAAAATATCTATACATGACCACAAATTTCGTGTCAAAAATACTTATTTGAATTCATACTCACATTGAATCAAATCTTTGAAGTTTTTCCTCGAATTGGTGACATCTGCGAATGTTTCACATGAAGTAATCAACTAATAATGTAAGAAAATACAGGAAAATTGAGTCCATTAACGTATATTTCTCCGTGCGTGGTTGTCTTCGCCATACGTCTTCGCACAGTAAAATGACGTCATAGAAATGGCAGCGATGGCACCAACACTATGAGAAGAGACAGGCCAACGGAAAATTCAATTTGGTAAGTCAGAAGCTCTTATATACTTTTTTTTTTAGTCGTTGTTACGCGTGAAACATCATAGAAACCTTACAACAACTTTTAACATTAGATTGATTAAATTGACCAGTATAAATCACCTGAGCGCTCATCATCGCTGATTATTTCGCTGTAAATGGAGATGGTGGAAGTACAGCCCCGTCGCCTTCCACAAACGGGGCTGTGTATAGTTACCGAATACATGCACGCTCCCTTTAATTTATTCTCTTATCTCCCTGAGATATATTCTTCAGGTTTTCTTTTCTTCTTTCATATAATTTTCTTTCTATTTCAGCTCTCTCCCTCGCTACTTCACTTTCCTTCTCTTCTCCCTAAAAAAAAAAACCCAAAACTATCACTTTTGAATGGCTGTCAAATATAAAAATTATTTCTTGGGGGAAGGTTTATATGTATTTAAAGCTCATATCCTCAACTATCATTACGACACAAAAAAATTCGAAAATAAGCTTTCTTCAGTGAGCAATGCCCACTTTGGTTAAGGACAACAAAACAGCCTGCCCAGGAATTCGCTATTCATTTATCACCTTTGTATGGCACGCCATGAGGGAATCAAGAATAATGGAATGACTCAGCTAACAGAGTAAAAGATATACAGAAAGTCAGAAATAAACAATAAAATTATACACAATTTTTTTTTCACCGTTTTGTTTCATATCATTGATTTTTGCTTTGAAATCAGTTTATTTTTGTCTTTGTTGGCTGATTTATTTCATTATTGCTTGAATCCCTCTTGGGTTCATACAAAGGTGATTAATTAATACCGACTTCCTGCGCAGGCTAATTTTTGTGT
>CALNVZ010003426.1:52745742-52775696 GCA_940671915.1 Paracentrotus lividus
CTCTCCTCACTCGCTCTCTCTCTTTCTCTCTCATTCTCTTAATCATACAGTCCCTCTTCAATGAGACCATAATCATTGTTGAAACAAAGTGAACAATAATTTATTTAAAAGGAAAAAAAAACAACTTGTAGAACAAATGTACTTGATTTGATATTCATACCTTACCTGTATATTTATTATGTATATAACAGAAATTATAAAGCAAGATAATATTTACAATGCATAATTCAAAATTTTTAAATTTTCATTTTAAAAATAAAGCAAAATAGACATGATTGGTATATATGAGTGCATAGAATTGAGAAGAAAATGATTTGAATACTTGTCAAATAGTGGACGTCTTTCCGTTTAGGAATGTTTTCCCAAACCAGCTGGAAAAGCACCGAAAAACATTCATTTTAGACAATTTTAAGAAATATTTTTAAATGATGTGCATTTTACATGATGAAAGCTACAATATACTTGGTAATTCATATAGCACACAAACACACACTCCTATCCGTATTTCTTTTACAGCAAAGTATTGTAAGGCAAGCTTGTTATTCCTAGTATGTCAAGCAGTTTTCCAAACAGTAGAAAAATGGTCCAATATACTCTGAATTTCATTTCCCTGAGGAAACATACCTTTTTTTGTGTGTAACACTTGTGATGTCATTTTAACAAGTTACATTTGACTCTATCAAAACACATTAAAAATAATCAAAATCTACCTAATTATGTAATAGCAATTATCATATGCAAAGCTATTCTTGAAAGTGGATTAGAAATATTTTCTTTTTTCTTGAAATAATTTGGGTGAGATATTAAACCAACTGAGATTGATTAATTGTGTAGCACGCTATGTTTGTGGTATGTGATTACAATGCACAGAGCTCACATATTACCGACCCTACATACAACCATGAACAACTCTATAAATACTTGTTATGGGGTCATGCATAAATGTAGTAAATAAATATGAATGCACCATGCAAATAAATACTTGTTTTACTCATCTATATGTTGCATAAAGTTAGAACAGCTTGGAAGCGAAAGTGATTTACATTTATCTAATTAAGTAATACTGATGTAACATAAATCTCTGCTGTATAGGAATTTTGAATGGCCTGCAAAAAATGCGTTGAAAATAGAGTGCAAATGAGAATAAATGTTGCCAGCATCTATGGATGTCGATACACAAATACAAACTTACACGCTAGGACGACGGACACGCTGGGACGATGAACACTCTGGGATGTCAAATACCTGTTATTTTGCTTCATATTTACATTTAAAAGATACATGTATTTCCACACAACACCTATTGTCACTTTGAATGAATAAATCATGCATAAATACAATGCTATATATAACCACAGAAGCTTTTAATACTAAGATTTCAATTTGCATATAACATGATGGACGGTTATTTAAAGTTGTTTTTCATGCGATGATCCTTAATTAAACACAAACATGATATCCGTAGCAGCTCAGTGTTATAATTCTTTCGTTGCTTGGTCATACACTCGTTAGCAGAAGCGTTTTATTCTCAGCAATATTTCAGAAATCTCTTGTGGAATTCCACTAATTGTCTCTATTGCTGCTCTATGCTCATGTTGTAACGTCTCTTTGCTCATTCCCTTTCAGTTTTTTGCTACAGACTGGCACAAAAATCCATGGATTATATCAAAGATGCGCTGCTTCTGCCAAGTTTCAATGCGTCATTGTGAATGTTTATCTGTAAATGAGAACAATGAAAAGATAGGAAATAATCAAAACATGCGCCACAATGAATAATAATATTGAATCCAAAAGGACTATCAGATACCAGTGGGTACATATAAATAGCATTGGCTATATGTTTTATTTATAAATCAATTCATTTATTTATTGGTTAAATCTCCTTCGTGGTCTAGTCTACCAGGTGACCCTATATATACATGATGGTCTGTGTCTATTAAAATCAAAACATTATAATTAGCATTCCAATAAAAAAAAATTAAAAAATGACTGTCGTATCATGCCAGACTGTATCATAATTTGCAGCATACAGATATCATGAATTATGTTGCATGTAACAGAAACTTTTAAATGAAAATATGAATAAAATCTTTAATTGAATTGAGTGATAGATTGAGAGAGAACTTACCAAATATGTTTAATCTCTACATTCCACAATCAATGGAGCAGTGTATTCTGAATGACGAATACCAAATGAGAACTGTGGTGCTTTCCTCTTGTTAACTACCACCTATACACAGAGAGGGAAAAATATCATCATCATCATGCTCAGAATAGATTATATGACATTTTATATGACTACATACCTAATCCTAACCCAAACATTTAATATCAAATGAAATAAACCCCTGACCATCATATTACCCTATAATAGTTGTGGAAACTTCATCACTTTGGCAATAAATAAAGCTGGTATATGACACTCCATCATTCTCCTTTGATATGTTTATTTTTCACCCTTCATATTTTTTTTAAAATTCAATTTCATGCATCAGTTGTATGAAGCTTACAAAATGCTAAAGAAATGCCTGATCATTTTATAACAGGAAAAGTGAAAGCCCACATTTCTAATAAAGAAATACAAATTGAAGAACATATCTGTCCATGATCATGGTAAGTTTTTACAATGGAAGAGATAACATTTTCACTGGCTTACACAAAGCCCAAAAAAGGGAATCAAAATAAGAGTTGAGAAGGGCCTATGTTGAATGGAATTGTAACTTTACAAATGGAAGATTGTAACAATGAATTAGCAGGATTAAGAGGAGGGGAAACATACCTTCTCTGGACTGTGTTGGCCTGGTCCTGGTTTGCGTGTACTATCACTAGGAAGCTGGTTGCGTCCTGTCATAGAGTAATTAGGAGACTTGTTCTTGTAGATTGATGGGTTGGTTACAGGGTATGTGCCTGGTCCTGGTGTCTTCTGAAGATCTTCATCAAAACCTCCAATCTTACTGCGACCTGTCATGGAGTACACTGGCAAACTACGCTTCACGCATGAACGACCACCGAGGATGTTGGGTAGGGAGTAACTGTTGGGAGCTGAAAAAATAAAAAGAACAAAGATGAAATAATTAGCTTGTACACCATTACTCACGTGCATAATTGTTATCAATTAACCAGTTATAACTTCAAACAGATTCTGATAGCTCCGGTTGATCATCAAAACACATCATAAAACATATGAGTTACAGTTTCGGTATCATTTAATTTGTTTAAATACCTAAAAAGGACAAAGGTATTAATTTAATTAATTGAAGAAAATAAAAACCCATGTAATATTGGCACATAAAGCTGGAGTGAGAATGCAATATTCATCAAGTTGGAATTAAAACAAGGGGGAAAATTGCTTCAACTTTGGTTCAAACACAGTATATCTGAGAGACTATTCATCAAAGACAAGATCAAGCAAATTATTACCTGGTGATTTGTCAAATTTAACCCCCTTTGTTCTGGAACTAAGGGAGTATTTTGGTGCACAGTATTTGGATCCTGGTCCAGCTTTCTCTGGTGAATAAGCTCCAGGTCCTGGGGTCTTGAAGGCTGTCATATCCTTAGTGCGTCCATAGAGAGAATAATGAGGGCTACCGTCATTTCCATTGCGTGTTGTCTTGGATGAATAACTATGGCATGGTCCTGGGCTGTAGTCTGTGTTGAATGTTGCATGGCGGATACCGAATGAAAACTGAGGCATCAGTTTCTTGTTGATAGCTGTTCCGGTTCCAATGCATGCAGGCAACATAACATTAGGTCCAGGTCCGTTGAATGAAGCCATGATTGGCTGACGGGGTTTGGTGGGTTGCCAATCGTTTGCCATTGTGATTTCTTGTTGTTAATTCCTTCCTGAAAAGACATCAATAAAGATAGGATTTAATTAGGGGAAAAAATCATACAACACTGAGGAGAGATAACAAGCAATTTCTACCATCTTAACACTTTGCACACCACAGTAAAATGTAGCACCAAAAGTAGGTTTTTCTTTCATATTTTTACCAAATGATATGAAAGAATGTTATGTGCTGTGAATACTGAAAATCCGTCCACAAACACAAAAAAGTAGTATCTGTTTTTTTTTTTTTTTTTTTTTTCCAAATCATATAACCCAAGCATTAAATACAAAATATAAATATTATGATTAGTTAATAAAATACAAGTTGTGACTATTCAAAGTCACATGTGGCAGGCAAAGAAAGACATCACTTTACACACTAACAACCCAAAATAAGCACACATTTTCATCTTTACCTTAGAAAATTAAAAGAAAAAATATATATTCCTGATTATAATCCAAGCAAAAGATCCTCAATTGATGTATTTCCCTTTGAAGTTTGTCGCTAACACACCTAAAATCCTAACTGCTGGTTTGGCAAAGAGTGAACCACTACTGCTCATTGGGACGCTGCTACTTTGCTATATGTAAAGAGAGTTGGCGGGTTGATTGTGTATACCCCCTACCAACAACACACTAGTAGCGTCCATCCAATCAATATGGCTACCTAGCAACCAACACACCAACCAGCTTGCTATGCACCAGCGCCCCACAAACACTGTACAGGGCGCTCACTCTTTTGTCATTTCCCCTTCTTTTATCTTCTCAACTCATCTCTGTGTAGGGGTCTATTCAAATAGGAATCTATTCATTGGTATGAATAGAACCCAATGACTGACTGGACAGTGTGTATAGTGTGTTGATTATGATGTATTAAAAAAAAAAAACTTTGAGGGACTTGAAATACATACATTCATGGTACATTACATGGAAATTGTGTGCAACAGATTAATAACATTCAATGTAATAACCCTTATGATAATATATATCAAAATGATATGATTTTAAATGAGAATCAGAAACTGTTTATTTATTTTGTATGAAATTCCACCTTTGGTCTCATGGGAAGAAAGGACATTTTTTCAGGCATACATTTTATTCAATTTATTATTCTTTTTTGTTTTGGGTGTGTGGAAAGAGGGCTAAATTTGTGAATTGCTGTCGACCATTACATGAAAGGTCATCGTACTGTTGCCATACATCATCTTGTTCAATCCGTTGTTAAACTGCATGTGTAACTATTGATTAGCTATGAAATGTAGCTCTGATCATTAAAAGAATTAAGTAATCAAACTCAAAGTCCAATTCGGTGTTTGTTGGTTTAGCCTTAGGTTGTAGAAGCTAAGAGACAAAGCCATGAACGAATTGTATTTCATATCAATTTTTACAAACTTGAAATGACGACATTTTCATGAGTATTCAAAACTCTATTCGGTCCAAAATGGCATAACAGGACATTTTGGTATGACAGCTACACTGTACATTAAAAACGGATTTCAATAATTTGCCCTCTTCAACAAAACATGTAGGCCTATAGCATGAAGAAAAAAAAAAAATAATATAATAAAAAACAGTGAGTGGCATATATAATCGTACAATGTATAGTGTCAGAATATACTTTAGAATAAATGGAAGAGGATAGAGGGATACAATTTTTCCATAGAAGTTTTAATAATGGATCGAAATTATCAACTTTTCCTATCTAAATGTACCAGTTGATTTCTGTTGTTTTTGTGGACAATAATATGAACTATATTTTAGCTATTTTTATATTTATTTTTAAGAATTTTGTGAGCTAGTATTATCAACAGAAATCAAATAGTGAATTAATGTCATCACAAAATCAGGATTGGTCAAGATGGTTCAACACATTTCCTTTGGTATACGAGTATGTACAAACATGTAGTCATAATCTGATATTGACTTTGAAATGATTTGACCTTGCACTAGCACGTTCAGCAAATCAATGATATTGACATTACATCCAATAAATTAGCTGCATGAAATGCTTGGAATTTCATTCAGATAAAAAAAATAATAAATAAAAAAATAAAAAATATAATTGTTTAAAAAGATTTTAGCTTTTACTTTT
This sequence comes from Paracentrotus lividus, assembly GCA_940671915.1. Classification (NCBI taxonomy): domain Eukaryota; kingdom Metazoa; phylum Echinodermata; class Echinoidea; order Camarodonta; family Echinidae; genus Paracentrotus; species Paracentrotus lividus. The sequence goes on from CALNVZ010003426.1 coordinate 52,751,664, forward strand.
GTCATTTGTAAATTTGAAGTGTTATTTGTTGGAAAAGAATTAATGAAATTTCTTTAATTTTCTTTTTTCTATTTTTTTTAAAAACATTTATAAGCTAATTGGTCTCAATGGCCCGTATTCACAAAGGTGGTCTAAAGTTAAGCCTGGCTTAAATCTGTGGTTTAAATATGGTAAGCAAAATGGGACACATTCTGTTTATTAAATTCTGGAAATGTACATTTATGTTTAATTGCAAGGAAAACTTGTGTACTCATCATTCCCAGGTAGTTTTAATTGTTTCACTACCAAAAAATGTTGATAAATTGAGCATCTACTTTTCGAGATTGTGTCCCATTTTGCTAGCCATACTTAAACCACAGATTTAAGCTACATGTAAGCTTAACTTTAGGCCACCTTTGTGAATACGGGCCAATAAAAAGCTAGATTTACACTCCCTGAGTAATTCTGAGGCATGTACATGTACTTGTACATCAGTAATCTGATCACAACAGAACAGCGCTTGTCATTGTGCAACCAACCCAACATCTTGAATAAATCATTAGTTACAAGCTAATTATATACTCTCCTTGTAATTTCTTAATTGATCTCTGTTGACACTATACATGTACTGTAAACTTTGTTTTCATTTCCCTACTTAATGTATAGCACATGTACTTCAGATTTATATACAGTGTACCATTTTTATTTTTTACCACACCCTTTCTCATTTAGAATGAATAAGCACATGTGCATTAGCTCTTCTCAATTTCCTAAAACCAATTAGTCAATAAATCATCATGACTTGACAACACTACCTGCCTTGTTGCTTAGCAACAGATGATGCCAGTATACAACATTTGGAATAAGGTGTGGACAGGAATTCTGTACCGGGTATTTCAAAAAGGCTTATGCTAAAGTGTAGCGTTGTGGCGCGGCGCGGCGCGTTGAAAAGTTGAAATAATCAACGAAAAAAAAATAAGGTGTCTTGAAAGCGTCCTGCGAAAAAAGGAAAAGATTCAGGATCGATTTTTGTGAAATTTTTGGAAATGGAACGTGATTTCATTTCGGACTCGAGACTCTAGCATAAGCCCTTTTGTGCGATTATGTGCATGTTGTGGTGTGTGTGTGTGTGTGTGTGTGTGTGTGTGTGTTGAAAATTGTGTGACAATAGTTCCAAAACGATGAAAAGTTCGGTCGATCCTGTTTACGGCCATCGACAGCTATCGACATCGGCAGCAATCAGAAATCGCGATGGCTAGTCCTGGGTGTATTTCATCAAAGGACTTGTCGGCCGTTTTATCCGACAAACTGTTATAAGCTACTGAATGCTTGCATCTGATTGGCTGAGAGCAAATTTGTTGGATAAAATTTGTTGGTATGACAAGTCATTGATGAATATTATAGAACAGAACATTGATTAGATATCAATACTTTGTAACTAGTGAATATTGTTATCAGTTTATGTTACCTGCTGTTGGCAGCCCCCTTGGCTTCACCCTCCGCCATCTTGACCTGTAGACTCTAGTCTAGGATCGATCACACAGTGCACTCGGACATCGACATCGATAACCCGAATTCGCTAATTAAATTGGGCAACTAGTATTTTTTAGTAAAAACATGGGCGCACCCAGACTTGACGACCGGGGCCAAATAGCTTTATATACTTTGGCCCCTCTGCATTTTGGCGCCCCCTCCCAGGAGCTGACATTAAGCCCCCCCCCGCCCAAAAAAAAAAAAAAAAAAAGTCATCAGCTCAAATTGGCGCCCCTTAATCTCCCACCCCAATGAATGTGGGGCTTATTTTACCAGCCTTTAATAATGAATAGGCAAATTATGTGCGTAAATTTAGATGTCATCTTTAGAAGATGTGATAATCTTTAGGTCGATATGGGTCTGTATTATTTGCCATTGCCGATTTATAATGTTGAAGCTTATTATCAGTTAATAATCATTTTAATAGTAAGCATATACTATAATTAATATATAAAAAAATAGAAATAATAATAATATGATAATTATATATGTATAATATAAAAATGTATATATTTTATTATTATTATGTTATAAATAATATAATGATAATATGATATAAAAATTTATCATTATTATTATTATCATATTATTATTATATATTATTATTATCTATTATTATTATCCGCCTTTGTACTCACAATGCCAGCTCCTAAATCTTTTTGTCTGGAAAGAACTTGAATTTCCAAAAATTTCACAAAAATCGATCCAGTCTTTTTTCTTTTTTCGTAGGACGCTTTCAAGACACCCTTATTTTTTTTTCGTCGATTATTTCAACTTTTCAACGCGCCGCGCCGCGCCACACGCTACACTTTAGCATAAGCCTTTCAAAAATGATTAAATTGATGATTATCATATTCTCATCTTTGTTCGTCTGAATGGACACTCTCCTCACCCCCCCCAAAAAAAAACAAAACAACAACATATTTGAGCAATATCTTAAATCAAAGCTAAATATATGATGCTTACTATGACAAACCACATGTTCTGTAATACTTCAAGATCATACTTCTTTTTTCCTTCTTGATTTATAATCCATTGAGCCAGTGTGAGATGAAATATTGTCAATATTTTGCACTTTGCCTCTTATATTAAAAAAAAAAAAAGAGAAAGTTCAGTTGAGTTTGCAAATCACTTTTAATTTCAAAAATGTAGCAATAACTGGCTACCCAAAAATAAAGAATGTTTCAATTTCTCTGAGACATATCCTAATTTTTACAAATTCGAATGAAAAACTGATAGATTCAGAAAAGTGCAATACCATCTTTCAAAGACTTGCTAATTTGAAACATTTATATTGCAAAAGAACAACAAAAAGACCTGAAAAAAAAAAAAAAAAAAACACTTTCATCCAATTGTTTTCAGAATTCACTACCTACTGTCACTGTTTGAAAATGTATTTAATTATCCTATACATGTATGTAGGATCTACCGGGTAAGTATTTTTTTATTAAATCTTACTTATAACTTTTTGTATTGTTTACCTCCATGTTATAATGACCTGAAGAAACCCTTCAAAATGTTTAAAGTGCATTTTGGAAAGGTTAAAATACCACTAAGAATTGGTAAAATATAGCAAAAATATAATTCATGTAATGTCACTTACCTAAACAGACTAGATGCAAATCAGATATTCCTATTAAAAAAATTGTGTGCACTTGAAGAAATCTTGAATTTTCAAGTCCATTTCAGAGTCTCCTCCGATCTCTGTCAAAATACTAGCGTGTAGAGTATATAGCCGCTGCCGATGTCGCGCATGCGTGTTGCAAACTAATCACCGCGAATGAGACTCATTAAACTACACTGTAACAGCAGTTCTGATGCCATTTTTTTGCTTTATGATCATCATAAAAAATGAGGATAGACATCCGGCTAGTATTGTAAGTACATAAACTAATAAATAAAATAGGTTTGTCCATCTTTTATTCCATAATTTTGACATTCTTATCTGGAAAAAAGAAGGCACCTCATGTTTTGATGCCAATAACTCGCAGCCCGTACACTTCGTGTACGGGCTGCCGCAGTAAATTTCAGCCTAGACCCTACATGTATTTTTGGCTGTCAATCATGTACATGGCCATTGGGGAAATGTTTTTTCGTTTTTGTTTTTTTGTTTTTTTGTTTTTTTTCAATAATACAATCCATATACAGTTAAGAATAAACCACTTATACATGTATGTATGATTTGTCCCTTTAAAAAAATATTGCCTTGGCCAATAAAACAAAAAAAATTAACAAATAAAAGTATTAACTAACAGAGAGATTTATATCTCAGCAGGAAAAAAGTCACTCTGAAATAGCATTCTACATTGCTTTAGTTATGAAATTATCAAATGGACCTGTTGCTGACCAAGACTGTGACATGCACTCAAAGTCTAGCTATTCCATTATTTAAAGTCAAACATGTGTATCTGGGAATTCATAGAATCTTTTCATGTATGGAAAAGTCACAGTGAGTAAAAAAGTATTTACAAGAGGTCATATTTTAGTACAAATTCATTTGCAAGATCCAAAATTGTTGTGATTTATGTAAAAAGTCTCTGAACTGCGTAAACTGTAAATTTCAGCAAATATGTTTGTTTATGGGTTTTGCAATGTCAGAATGAAATGGTTGGGGGCCCGGTGCCTGACACCTAACTAAAATTGAAAAGCCATGTTTTGGGCTTTTTTTGGGGGGGGGGGAGGTTTGCCTTTCAATTAAGCCAAAAATAGATCTAGAGATCTATGTTAAATGGTCCTTATCGCATGAACTCTACAACATTTTCTACCATTCTGTGCCAAAAAAACTTGAAAAGAATTGCTTGTAAACATTTTCAAATGACTAGTTAAAATCGTATGTCCAGACACCCAACCAATCACAACAACTGGGTCGGCCTTTACTGTGGCAGCCCGTACACGAAGTGTACGGGCTGCGAGTTATTAGCTTCAAAACATGAGGTGCCTTCCCTTTTCCAGACAAGAATGTCAAAATTATGGAATAAAAGATTGACAAACTTATTTTATTTATTAGTTTATGTACGATGGGGGGTTCGTTATCCGGACGCTTAACCACAAATGTCCTAAAATTGCCGACTTGTCCGGACAAACAACCCGTCCGGACATACAACAACTGGGTATAGTATACTTACAATACTAGCCGGATGTCTATCCTCATTTTTTATGATGATCATAAAGCAAAAAAATGTCATCAGAATTGCTGTTACAGTGTAGTTTTATGAGTCACATTCGCGCGCGGTGATTAGTTTGCAACACGCATCCGTGACATCGGAAGCAGCTATATATACTCTACACGCTAGTATTTTGACAGAGATCGGAGGAGACTCTGAGGAGACTCTGAAATGGACTGGAAAATACAAGATTTCTTCAAGTGCACACAATTTTTTAGGAATATCTGATTTGCATCTAACTGTAGACAGCGCTGGCGCAGAAGGCAACAGCGCTGTAGAAGGGATCTGTTCATTTACGTTGAATATTGATGGGTGACCTTGTTGATTGGTCGGCCCGGAAGTAGAAAAAATCGCTGTGCTTTTGAACAGCAGAGCATACGGAGCGCTAAAGCCGCCTAGCTAGCTTGCTAGCAGACGGCGCTCGCGACCGGGGGTTTATATCGCCATGTACCGTACCTGCGATATACACAATACGTGTTTGGGAATCTGATTTTCTCTTCAAGATATCAATCACTCCACGTTATTCACAAAATATGTGGAAGAACCTATCTGCTCTTGTATTCTTGGTAGTTACATAAATTCAATGTGAGTATCATTTTTTTTTAAATATATTACTTGTGGGAGATTCGGGGTATACCTACCAGCCCCACAACTAATCATCAGTCAGTTCCCGTCGCTTCGCGACGGGGACTGGTCAGTCTAATTTGCATCTAGATCTAACAGTTAGTCTGTTTCGGTAAGTGACATTACATGTATGGTGGTGTAACCATAATTCGCGCAGAACCTTAATTCACGCACGACGGATATCTAAAAAAGTAATCAATATCGTGAAAATCTGATAGCACCATCAGAAAGAGGGACCAAAAATTGCTTAAGATCCAAACTTTCGTCACGGTATGTTGTATCGAATTGTGAAATTATTGACCAAACATCGAAAAATTGCGTGTCCGTTGCCAAAATTCGAGCTTTTTGACAAGGGTTTGGAAATCATCATTTTCCGAGTTAATGTCACAAAATTATGAGATGATATTAATATAATCTTATTCTATGAAATTTTGACTTACATTTACTGTTATTCCCTTTCCTTAGACTGATGGAATTTCTTGATAAATCTTTGTCAAATGCCCGTGCGGGAATTAAGGTGACACTGTTTTGACTTTTTCAGCAGAATTCGCGATCGTTCGATCGACATAGAATTTTGAAATCGCGATATCGTCGAAACCCTTTGACCTTGTTCACTTCTTCGATCGGCGATTCGGAGTTTAGAATTTTGCCGTTTATTTGGTATTTATAGTTTTCGTTGATTTTGTGTAAAATATGAATATATGCTGATTGAATTTTCGCATTTTTATAATTTTTGAAATTTGCGCGAACTATGGTTTCCCCCATCATATATGAATTAGGGCTATTTTGCTATATTTTACCGTCTTCTAGTTATTTTTAACCATTCCAAATCGCACTTTAATATTTTGAAGGGTTTTCTTCAGGACGCTGCCACGAAGTCGAATGTGCAGCGCCGGGCTAACTTAGGTCAGCCTATTTTTGTTCAAACTTCAAAAAGTTCAAGAATGTTGTTTCTTGGATCTTGGACGAGTTCTCCTGAAAGCACACATTACTACGAGTCGATACATAGTATCGACCTCGTTAACAAGTCCTTCGAGAAAAGTAATAATTTTTTTGATCACTTTTCTTTTTATTTTCCTATTCCTATGAAGAAATATAACTACACCAAATATACTACACACTTTTTTTTGTACGTAATGCAAGTTTAACGATTTTTTTCCCTTATAAACATAGAAAAAAAGGAGAAACTCACCGCATTAACTGCCTTGACTGTCCGTCATGTCCGTAGTCGACGCCTATTGCAAATGGCGCTACAGCACACAGCAACTACTATATTGTTAAAAAGTCGGCCCAAATCAACCCAATCAACTCGGCCTATTCCAAAACTCGGTATCGCCATAGAGCAAGCTCAAATTACATCCTGGTACCGGTGGTACTATACCCGTTGTGGGCGAGCTTGTGATTTCCTCAGATCATCGTACCTCAGCGAATGAAAAAAATATAGTAGAGTTGACTCGAAGCTTCATGTAATGCTGATCTTGTCGAAAGATAAAGTGAATCTCGATTGAAGTCAGCCTAGTATCGATAACTCTTGTTTGGATTGTCAGCCTTTAATTGAAAACAGCTTGTAAGTCTTCAAATTATTTCCTAGACGTGTGAGAAGTACTTCACATTTGAAAGATAAATGAATTTTGATTGATGTCAGCCTAGCAGTAAATGCTAAACTTCTTCTTGCGTTGATATTATGGCAAGCATTTGGATACAACTATTTTGCCACTCTTTTCTTTATTTATATATTTTTATTTTGGCTTTTCTATTTGCAAGTTTTATTTCGGCCTATTATTTGTTTCTTGTCCTTCGTCCCCCCCCCATTTCTCTCTTCTTCTTCTTTTTTATGTTTTTTTTTCTCCTTACTTCTTTTTCTTCTCTCTCTCTTCTTTTTTTCTCCTCACTTTTTTCTCTTTTCTTTCTCTTTTTTTTATATCTCTCCTTCTTTTCTCCATCATACTTTTTTCTTTCTTTTTTCCCCCCCCCCTCTCTCTCTCTCTCTTTATATTTTTTTTAAAGCTTTTTTTCTGGTCTCCTTCCTTTTTTTTCTCTCTCTCTCTCTCTAGCTCTCCTTTTCTCTCTCTCTCTCTCTCTTTCTCGATGATTTTCTTCTCTTCTTTTTTTTTCTCTCTCTCTTTCAGTCTCTTCCTTTTTTTCTCTCTCTCTCTTTCTATCTCTTTCCCTTTTTTCTCTCGTTTTTTTCTCTCTCTCTTTTTCCGTCTCTTCCGTTTTCCTCCATGCTTTCTTCTTTTCTCTCTCTCTCTTTCCTTCCCTTTTCCCCATTTTTTCTCTGTTTTCTTTTCTTTTTTTCTTTTTCTGGTTTTATTGTTTTATTGTTTATTTTTTTTTTCTTTCTCTTTTTTAAAAATTTTAATTAGATCTATTAATTTGCTTTGACCTCAGTTATTTATCGGTCAGCGATATAATCAGATGGAATGCAAAAGTACTCTCGGAAGTAGTACCTTTACCCTAAATACTACCGCAAGGCGTTATTTTGTGTTTCGCCTCTACGTTCTTTTGAAAACAGCATGTGATTTACCTAGACGTGTGTCGTATCTTCAATTCAAGATCAAGTCTAAATTTACTCATTTTGGAAGGAAAAACAGATAACTCAACACAGATGTAAGAATATCTATATTGTCAACAACCAAGTCATCTAGAAAACGGTACGTATAAGTCTTTATTTTAAAACATATAAAGCAATTCATAAAACGCAATCGCGAGACTGTAGTGTAGGTCGTGGCTCAGAATGTTCGGGTGCATACGTGCCTGAAAGTTCCGCTGGGGAATTTTAACTGGAGGTGTGGTGTCGAGTGGTTTTAATTTGGTTTGGGGGGGGGGGGGGTTAAATGAATTTGACACTCTATTTTGAACGATGAAGTTGAGTTTACTTTTTCAATATCATACAGAAAGGCCGGAATGCTCCGGCCGAGCTACACCGTACACGGACAAAGCCCACACCCACCACAGTCCACACGTCCACGTCAACAATTTCCCAACATTAACATCATGTTAATAATCTTCAGCTGAAACAATTAAAGGTACTTTATCTTAACATTATTAGCTGTCAATATAATATATATTCTATATTCACTTTAATGGTAAACTTACCGTAAAATGTAGGCGAAACTATCCTGTTCAGATCGACCTTAAAAAAGTTGTTCGTGAAGTTCTTGTCCCAGACTGTGTATTTTGTGTATTGTGCATGAAATAAGTCGAGCACACACACTAGATATAATACACTAACATATGTCACATTACACACACGAGTTGCGTAGCGTAGCAACCAAACATGGAGGCAACGCGGCTGGTGTACACTGAGCATGCGCATTAATACCTACACATGCATATGATAACGAATGCGCATGCTCAAATAAGAAAAGTTTTTAATTTATGCAAAAACTTTCACTTCCGCATTAAAAGTTACCACGTGTTTATTGTTTACATTGTTGATCGATAGTAATTTGGTATTTGATATGTATTGTAATTAACACAACTGTCGTTAAAGAAATTAAAAGGTTTTTGTCCGACAAGAATTAGTACTTTAGATAATAAACTAAGAGAGTTTCAATTCAAATTGCTTTATAAAATTGTTTATGTCAATCGTTATTTATACAGGTTTCAGTTCATATCAAGTGATAAATGCTCATTTTGTGGAAAAGAAGAGGAAAAATATAGGCACATATTTTTGGAATGCGAAATCATGGTGAGAAATTTATGGGATCAATGTAGTGATAGTTTGGATATTCCAATCCTTAAAGATATGAGCTGGAAGGAAGTTCACAATGGATTAGTCGAAATAGCCGAAGATAGACAAATGATTAATCATGTGGTTTTATTAATAAAATATTTGATATTTATTAGTAGGGAAAAAAAGAAGCCTCCAAGTATTGAAGAAATAAAAGAGAAAATACTCAAAAGTAAACAGGAAGAAAGAAAGAGTGCTACTGAACGAAATACGTTGACGTTCCACAATAAAATGGGAACATCTCAAGGTAAACATGGACAATATGCAAGAAAATGCAAGGGATGAGGAAAGGGGGTGGGGTAGCCCTTTTCATAGCTGTGTTTGATTGACCGGTCTCGACTGCCATAGACTGCCCGCGTCTATTTTTTATTTTTTATTTTTTTATTTTTTTTTGTCCTGTTTTTGTTTTGTTTTGTGTTTGTTGTTGTTGTTGTTTTTTTTTATTGGGGGTAAGGGATATAACAAACTTTATTTCATTCGATATAACTAAGTTTATTGCAGTCTATACTTTGCATCAATATGTTATAAATTATAATATATAATAGAGATACTAGTACTGCAAAACAAAATATAGAGGGGGAGGGTGGAGGTAATAATAATTCATTCAATATAATTTGAGATTACTGTATTTTGTACTCTGTAATTGGTTCCAATATGTTATATACCACAATTTGCATGAATTGATATTATTTAGTGAGTTTTGAATCATGTTATATAATTAATGATGTATGATTCGATGTTATGTATTGAATGATATTATGCAATACAGATGTAAATGTATAATTTGATTTGATGTATTGAATGAACACAATAAAGAACATTACAAAACAAAACAAAAACAAAAAAACAAAAAAAAAAATAAAAATTGAAGACCCGACTGGACTCTATTCCAAAATCAGCACTCTCGTCCCAGAATACTCTTATGAATATAGGCAATATAAATTAATTCATTTACTGTGCAATTGAAGACGAAATTAGAACTACAAAGTATATTAATGTAAAATCTGCGATGGCATTAATTGAAAAGAAGAAGGCACTAATAAGCCTACTTTAATTCCCTCCCCCTCCCCTCGCTCGATACAGGTTCTATGCCTCGCCCCGGTGCTATCAAAAACCCTAAATACTGGAACTTTTAAGCCCCTTGGTAGTTGATACACGTGATCATTCCCTCCCCTATAACAGTGTGAGTCGAAAAAGGTCCGTGAAGCTCAAAGCAGGGCATTTATGGTAGCTCTCTCGCTTTTCTCATGAAAATGATAACCCCATAAAACATTCAGCCCCTATATCTGAGCGAGAAGTGTTTTTATGTTCCTTTTTTTTTTAATGGGCCGTTTGGAACCTTGTGGTCTCTCCTCTCCCAATTTTCGACATTTCATGCATGTTGATTTATATATTGAATAGGGCCTTCGAAGATCCGTTTTACTCATATTCTGGACATAAAAAAACTTTCCATTCTAATTTGGTTTATCTTATTATCTGTGACAGTGTAGCCCCTTGCTGCTTTGTCTCTTCCCTCCCATCCTATTATTTTTTTAATGATCTTTCAGCATGATTGGTGTAGACTGGGTTTGGGTCTTTTTTTTTTTTTTTTTTTAGGGAAGGGCTGGGGCGGGCATATCTTAGCCCCCCCTCCCCCCTTCCCAACCAGTCCTCAATCAAGTCTGAAGGACTCTTAATCCACACCACCCACAGAACTATGGCACCACCCCTAAAACCAATTCAAATGCCCTTTATGCCGACATTACTTGGTGCTTGGTACTTGGTATGGTGCCCCTCCGGAATACTCCAAAAAGAGTTTTAACTGGAGGTGTATCCTATAAAACCTTAAAATGTGATCAAGTGAATCAGCAGACACAGAGAGGTGCAAACTGGTTGAAATATGGCTTTTGTCGTGATAGATGAAATTATATTAATGCATGGTTTTATGTGAAAGGACCAGCGGACCTGCGAAACAGCCTAGGCAGAGAAAACAAAAAGATTTTAAATGTACAAAAAACAATGAATGGAATGCCAAACATATTAGGTTTCTAGTTTTTGCTTACTTTATTGTGCATTGCGTTATTACATAGTCAAATTACATGTATTATATACACTCCCACTCCCAAACAAATTCTGTTAGAAATAGGAGAATAAGACACTAAGAGAAATAAGGCACAATTTTAAAAGAAAAAGAGAGTAAGGCGCGATCTTAAAATACACGACTTAAATTGATTTTTCGTCTTATACAACAGAATACACAATACATGGGAGTATCATATGAATACTGATTTGTAACAATTACATGTATGATAACCTACCACAAAATGTGTCTAATAACATAGTTTTTTCTATACACCTGGTTAAAGAAAATACAATGTGCAGACACACTGATATTTCTTATTTTTAAAAAAGTATAGAAACACCAACAACTTTGCACATGTACAGAATCAATCCCCCCTCCAAAAAAAAAAAATAAATAAATAAAAAAAGAAGAAAGAAAGGGGGTGGGGGAACTAAAGGAAGATCATAAACAAATCCATGGATCCTAATACAGTCCACTCATATTATATTGAGATGATCGGTGAACTGCCAATTACCTCGGAATAACAAATAGGCACAGAGATGCACAGGTTTGAAATTTGGACCTGGATAATTGCCTTGTTGTTCAGAAAACTATTTGTATCTGTGCTTATCATAACAGGAGTGGACTGTAAAATTAATACAAGAGAAATACATGAGAAATACATTGCATATTCAAAGAAATATACTGATATTTTACACATCTACTGTGTAACAATATAAAAAAGAATTCTCTGAATCATCAGAGATAGGAAGACATCAATTGGAATTACTTTAATATTTAACTCCAAACATACAAAAAAATACATCAACTGGAATTAATTTATTAACTCCAAACATAGCTAAAGTGAAGATTACATCTCTACTCAATATTAAAAAATAACAAGAAAACAGCGTCTCCTATATGCCTCCACTCTTCAAACCAGTAATCTAAAATATTTACCTATCTGACCTTTGACCCAACTTTGATTTTAACATCTCAAAGATATCCTTTTTTTTTCTTCAAAAATCAACCAATGTGACCTTTGACATTTGACATAGCTGTTACCCCCCCCCCCAAAAAAAAAAAAAAAATCATGTATTTCCTATGGTGTATACAGTCCACATCTGTTAAACCAAGCACGGATACACAACGTTGTTATAACAAAGCAATGCTCTCAGTCCAAATTTCAAACATGTACACAATATGTGTGCACCTATTTGTTCATTACAACAAAATTATGTTATAACAAGGAAATTGGCCAGGTCGAGAGCATCTCATTTTAACGGGAGTGAACTGTAGTATCATTAACTTTGAAGTTCACATATAAAGTAGATCTTCAGATATCGTAATGATGGCAAAGCGGGACGGACGGTCAGACAAACCTAAAACATGGAGGCATAAAATAAAAAAAAAACTTACATCTACGCGTATTCAAATCTGTAGCAAAATCAAGACAGATAAAGAACTATAACGAGAAATACTGACCAATTCAAAAAGAGGTTAGGATAGACTATATACACTAGGAAATATGGTAACTTAAGCTAAAGTAAAGTACTGATCTATAATACATTTGAAATGAATGTTGCTGCTGATGTAAAAAAAAAAAAACAGATTTAAAATGAACAAATCTTCGGTATCATGGAAGATACACATGTAATACTTGTACAATAGAATTAAATGTTGGTGTCAATAGATAAGAAAACTTTTAATTGAACGTAACACTTTTCTATAAAATTTATAAAAAAGTATGGGAGTATGTGGATATAAGCTACAGTTTGTTTGAATATAGAAACTAGCATACTTTTACAACCATGTTTATTTACGTTTAATGTCCTTCAAAGCATTAAATTGTCTACTTTCATGGGTGATCAAAAATAAATATTTGTGCAAATTTTGTTGTATCATCTACATGTCATTTATATATTTTTTTTTTACATTCCATTTTTCTAATAAGAAATTCAACATATATCATTGGTGTAAATGAATATTTCACTTTAAAAAACCAACACCATTTTATCCCTTTATAATATATGTTAAGGAGCAATCTACAATGCTTGAATTATGTGAATTATGAGATGGATTTGTGAATACAACAAAATAGATACACAGAAAAAAAGGATAGAAGCAATGTATGACCGGACATGATAGCTCACTTGGTTAGAGCGCCCGTAAAAAGGGAGCCTTTCTTGCTTCATGAACGGGAGGTCATCAGTTCGATTCCCAGCCGAGTATTAAAAAGACTTACAAAAATGGTACGTAAAGTGTGTTATACACGGCCCGCTGGGAGAACAGTTGTTAAGAACTGAAGTGGTTACCCTAGGTATATAAAACGATATTATTATTATTATTATTAATGTAATAAAAAGTAATGTATTTCCTTTTTTCTTGTTTTTCCAATTGGAAACAGTATGCCATCCAGACTACAACGTCAGAAAAACATGTTCATAGTTAAATATGCATGTTTTGATAAAATATATGAATACTTTTGACTTGTAAAAATTATCATTTGACCTACTTAAAATCTTGCAGTAAAACAGGAAGACCATGATCGATACACACCAAAAAATCTTTGAATGTGATATTTGCATTTGAATTTTAACGCCAGGAAAATGAATAACTACAATATGAAACTTAAAAATAAAACATATGTAAACAAGTCCCTGATGAAATACCCAAAGATAATCTAAAAGTACATTGAATCAATAGAATATCAAAACATACTCAAAATCAGACAGTCCTAGAACTTATTATCCTAACTGACATGAAAATACTAATGGCTTGCAATAAGTAAATAGAGGTAATCATTCAGACCATTAAATAAATGAAAGGCAATACAATCTCCTAGTTAACCCTAAAAAGGCCAGGTTATTTTTGCCATCTCACAGCCGGGGGGGCTGATTAGGCCCCCCTCCCTTCAGATCTCGGCCGCCGATCGGGTGATCGCCGCAAAAATTTGCACAACAGTAGTGTGCGATGTAATCTACAAGACTGTATAGTTTGTTTTTCCAAAACAATGTCTTTTTAATTTATATTAATGTATTATGCTAATTTATGCATGAAACATACTTTTTGCTCTAAAACATTAAATAATGCTCCTAGAATGCTAATTCTTGGTTAAATATTCTTTGTAGCATTCCTAACAATTGTACGAAAAAGTTCCAGTATCTAATTCAATTTCTTATGTATTTTATGGTTTTGGGAATTTCTTATGTATTCTTTTGTTTTTTCGACTTATGTATTTCATTGTTTTTTTTTGGAATACTTCGTCATTGATTATCTCTAATGATTAGAGCAATATCAACAAAAATAATGGCTAATAACCATATTTTAAAATACAGAATGTGATTTTAGCATGAAAAGCCATTTCCCAATATTTTGTACACAAATACAGAAAATCTCTGGTTTTTGAGTCTGCGCTGCATTACATAATGTTGCACAACTTCCGAACCGTACACTCAATTTTTTTCAAAATAGTTTTAAAAGTTGTGTAAGATGTTAGAGAAAAAAGTTGTAAATGCGCGGAGCGCGAATTTTTTTTCCAGCGACATGACCGCGCGAAATGTCGAGGGGGGGGGCTGATTAGGCGCCCCCCCCCCCCCCCCCACCCCCCGGCCCTTTTAGGGTTAAAATACATGTAGTTAAGAATTAAACATATTATCATTTTATGGCTCTGATGTGTTTAATAAAATTGTATCGGACATTGATAACCATTAAAAATAGAGCATGACATATTTCAGTTAAATAAAAAACTGCAACTTCACAATATTCCAACATTAGTGCTTTTTCTAAATTTCATCCTGCTATTTGTTGGCTAAGAGGGAGAAAAGCACTTGTATTAAGGTTACATCTTTCTGACGCTAATAAACCAAATGAAAATCATTTGATCAAAAGCTGCATTTAAAAAGAAGAAAAAGAGTAATAATGAAACAGCAGGAGTGTGCATGTACTGAATCAAGATAGAAAATATTGCAATTTGAATGAGGATAAAATGACAACTTTTTAAAGAATAGTAAAATACAAATGACTGGGAGTTAGTTACAATAGTGCCCTTTATTTAAAAAAAAAAGAAAAAAAAGGTTCCATTAAATAAAAGCAACTCATGCCTATTCTCAACTCAATTTCACTAGATTCAAATATAGAGAAATTGCATTCACCAAATCATACAATGTGCAATAAAATCTTTTGTCTCTATAAGTATGCAAACATATCAGTTGGTTTTACCAGCTGGGAATAAAAAGATCTCAAACAAACTATTGATACGCAACATACACTGTACAATAACAAGCAACAGATAGCTTGAAATATAAAGCAGATATGGCTCAAACATGGGCCTTTTCTCTTGGGTATTTATCAGAATGATGTTGTATTGCAGTGCTTTGTCTCAAGGATAATAGTGAATTGTCTCAGCGTTAGGCTAATACTTTAAGGCAATTATCTGAAACCAGGCATTAGTCTGACACCTGGCAATAGTCAGAAATATAACGCAGTGTTTTTTCTCAGTAGATGGTGAGGCTCATACTTCTGTTGACCTTTTTCCCGATGAGTCTCGAGTTTGACCTAGCTTTAGGTGGATTCATGTTACTCACTCCTTCTTGGTTAGCGTTACGGGCCTCGTTCAGTTCTCTGCATACAAACAAACACAGAAATGATTAAATACGATTAAACAAATATCACTTTACAAGGAAAAAAAAATGACAATGTATTTCCTGGACTCCATTGATTTATTAAATGTGATGTAATGTGTATGTTAATGTTATGACTGGGACATTTGGTAATAAATTCAAATGAATTCAGATAAGTACATAGCCAATTGAGATAATTGTTGTGTGCAATTTGGCCATGCCACCGGGCATTGGCCTCCGATCAATTGGTTAGACTCTTTTTAGTTATGTAGAAGAGCATCAGTAATCTTGATTCTTATCAATTAACATACAAAACACCACTGTTCGGGGTTTAATCAATATATAATTCAAGCACAACAAAGAGACCAAGACAGTCGTACACAATTAGGGTGTTGTGTGTGTTTCACCAAGTCAGTCACAAACAACTTTACAACTACTGGAGGGTGCTTCACAAAGAGTTCAGTAGACTTACAAATTGCACTTAAATGCCTAGTTGCATGAGGTATATTTCATCAGAACATGCCCAGGGGATGTGTGCCATTGAGAAGTCTATCAATTAAATTGCGCGTTCTAAAACAGGATGCGCAGAGAAGTGCGACTTTAAGTCTACTCAACTCTTTGTGAAACATCCCCTGGTGTACATTTCTTGTGCTAAATAATCGAGAATATTAACCCTAGTAAGACTGGGGTGTTTTGGTAGCTGTCAAGACTGGGGGGGGGGGGGGGGCCAATGATGCCCCCCCTAAGATCTCGACCGCCGATCACGCGACCGCCCCGAAAATTGGCACGATGGTAGTGTGTCATGTAATCTACAAGACTGCGTTGTTAATTTTTAAGAAATAATATCGATTTATTTTTATGAATTAATTATGAATTAATTTATGCATGAAATCATACTTTTTACTCTAATTGAAAAAATAAAGCTCCTAGAATGCTAATTTTGGGTATTATTATTCCTTATGGCATTCCTAACGATTGTATTTTGAAAAAATTCTAGTATCGAAATTAATTTCTTATGTATTTTATTGTTTTATGAATTTTTTATGTATTTCTTTGTTTTTTCAACCTTTTGTTTTTCTTTATTTTTTTCGCAAAAATTATTGAAGGACCAATTTGAAGCATAATAATGCTAAAATAAATTGATCTCAGCCAGTGAAAGTGAAAATAATCATATCTTTATGAATAAGGTGAGAAAACTCCATTTGCATTGACTTTGTACACAAAATCACGTTTTTGAGCCGTTTTCAGTCTGACGGATATTTTTGAAAATCGTGCAGCGTCGTAACGGTATGACCGATTTTTGCAAAAATGGTCTGAAAAGATGCGTGAGACTTGAAAGTATAAAGTCAGCAAGCGGCGCGATCAAAAAATTTCGCGCGGCGGAATGGTCGCGGAAAATGTCGAGGGGGCCATGATGGCCCCCCCCCCCAGTCTTTTGAGGGTTAATACTATAGCACAAGAGAACATGTTCCAGTTATTCGTATCTCTTTTGCGTCTTAACAAACGACATTGTGAAACATCTCCCTGGAGCCTAAGCACAATCGTTATGGAGTCGGAGTATGAAAAAGGAACCCCTATACCCTTCTGCTCACATTCATTCCTTGTCTTGCAGCATTGAAAAAAAAATATGCTTGCTTCATCTTAAACTCACCTGGAGAGGACAGCATTCTGGAATTTAGCAACATTTAGCTCCCTCTTGAGTTGGGTGAAGGATCGTTTGCTGTTAGGACACAGTAAAGGGTGTTGAACTAGAGCTGAAGCAGATGGTCTCTGTGACGGATCTGGGTGAATCATAGTCTAATGAGAGAGAGAGAGAGAGATCATTGAATATTCCCCCTGTTGATTCTATACTGCATATTTACCACGTGGAGGATATTGTTGGACTGAACAAAATGCTTTGAAGGAGCACTTTATTTTGCACAAAACAATTGTGCCCCCAAATTGTATTGTACTGTTACATGTGGAAACGTTAATTTAGTATATTGATCTACACCAATTCAGATTGGGTGCTGTTTTTATGGTTAATTTCTAACTGGGGGGCTTCCATTATGCGTAACAAAGGAAACTGTAGTATATGCGCAGACATACGCACATCTGGCTAATTGTATAGCACATTGGAAGCCGCCAGATATGGTGGGATTGGTCTACAATTTATAAGACATACCTGTAACAGATGGAATAGGTCATCTGAAATGTTGGATAGAGGTGCTAGGTAACCTTAAGTATAATATAAGACGTACCTGTAATAGATGGAATAGGTCATCTGAGATGTTTGATAGAGATGGTAGGTAACCTTTAGTATAATATAAGACATACCTGTAATAGATGGAATAGGCCATCTGAGATGTTTGATAGAGGTGGTAGTTCACCTTGTCGTATCCTATGCCATTCATCTCCATTCTTAGGTAAGGGTTCCCCTCCAGCCGCTATGTAAGCCGTCAGAGCTAGCGCAAAGATGTCTGCTTTCGTCAAATGTGTGTGTTCCTGTAGGTGACAAAGGGTTAGTGTTACATACAGTGTCTGTCTTACAATAAGTCAATTACATAGCTAGTGGTTGCTACGTTTTGCTAGTATCAATCTCAAGTTTAAGGTTATTTTCCACAGTTCATTAAAAACATTTCAAATACACATTCTAAAGTGAAAAAAAAAACAATTAAACACAAAATGAGCTATCTAAATAACATAAGAATAGTGTAAAAATTATAACATTACACTATTAGAAAGAAAAATAATGAAATAAAAATGGAGGGGAGCCGCATATAGCTATGTCTGGCAAGTGAACCAGTTAAACAAGTCAATGTACCCTTCCAGGTCAGCCGAATATGATGTGACCTACATTTCTAAGGGGCAGGGAATTAGTCATGTAAGAGCTATCTTTAAAAGTCTAGTAAACAATGAGTAACTAACCTCTTGTAGAATCTCTACTGGCAAGAACCTGACATCACCTTCTTCTACTTTAGGGTTGGAGATTGAGGTCACATGACCCAGGTCACCTGATGATTCAAACATAAACACACACATGCATGTATCAATATCTTGACTAGTAGAAATGGCTAAAATAATTACATCTCAATAATAATAATATCTTATCTTTATATAGTGCTTTTCCATTTAAACTGGCCATAGCGCTTTACAGAATATTATTTTCCCATTCACAAGATTCAATTAAGGTCAAATTGCATTGCACTACTACCTGATGTCAAGAATGTCAAGAATGGTCTTCAGAAAAAGCAAAAAAGGAAAGGCTAAAACTGCGGCTTAGCGATGGTATACATACAGTTACCCTAGCCGTTAAATTGTATGACTTTCTCTCTGTGTTCATAGGACATTGGGACGTGTCACTGTTTGCAGAATTGTATCATATAACTATATAAATGTAGAATTGCAGATAAACAAAAGGGTATTTATTTGTCTCAGAATGTAGTTTGGTCAACAATGAAATTTGAAATCACTCTCCAAAAAAAGTTCACCAGCTTACTTATGTGCATGAGCTTTCGAGTGCCACTACAACTCTTAATAAATTGAATACCAACATGCTCTGAACCCTTACCAATTTTATAAGTAAGTGATGTGATTGGTGTTGATTCTGAATCTTCTGTCTCTCCTTCTTCCTCTATCTTGTCGGTCTCAGATGTGGAGTTTGGAAGCGGCTCCTTCTTTGAGATGAAGATATTACCTGGGGAAGGAGATAATGGTATGATAATGGTAAAATACTGGTAAGATAAGGCCCTCTTCCCTAAAAATGCAAACATTTGACATAAATTCACCAACTAAAAGCTGATACAAATAGGAACTGACACAAAAATGCATTTAAGATGATATGTTAAGATGATGTTGACTTGATTATGTGGGAAAGTTCAATACTAACAATATCATCAAATATGACTGATTTGCAATACTTTACTAGTTATCTGTATACAGTACATAGTTTTTTACCCCTAAGATAAAGATAGACGAAGAACTACATACCTGGTTTGATATCCATATGGACTAGTCCCTGTAAGTGAATGTACTTTAGACCCTATGATAGAGTTAGACCAAGAACTACATACCTGGTTTGATGTCCATATGGACTAGTACCTGTAAGTGAATGTACTTTAGACCCTAAGATAGAGTTAGACCAAGAACTACCTACCTGGTTTGATATCCATGGGGACTAGTCCCTGTGAGTGGATGTACTTAAGACCCTATGATAGAGTTAGACCAAGAACTACATACCTGGTTTGATATCAACGTGGACTAGTCCCTATGAGTGGATGTACTTAAGACCCTAAGATAGAGTTAGACCAAGAACTACCTACCTGGTTTGATATCCATATGGACTAGTCCCTGTGAGTGGATGTACTTAAGACCCTATGATAGAGTTAGACCAAGAACTACATACCTGGTTTGATATCCATGTGGACTAGTCCCTGTAAGTGAATGTACTTTAGACCCTATGATAGAGTTAGACCAAGAACTACCTACCTGGTTTGATATCCATGTGGACTAGTCCCTGTGAGTGGATGTACTTTAGACCCTGAGCTATCTGAACCAGGACCTGTTTGAGTTCCATTTCATTCATTCTGTGATTGTTTTGTCGATTTGATGAGATGATATCTGCTAAACTTCCACCTGAAAATAGAAGATATTGCGAAGTATGATTACAACTTATACATTTCAATTCAGATTGAATAAAATGTACTTAATAATAAAAAAAAAAAATTTTGAAATAGGAACGAAGATGGTTCTCGCATATTTTCTGTGTGTGGTCTCTCATAGAATCGTAAACTAAGGCTTTTCTCTTGACATATGTACCTATCAATATGATTGACAATATTACACTCTCTATACCAATCATGATGCTGCATTATGGGTTATGTTTGACAAATTCAGGACTCAGGGTGATGCTATACAGGGCTGATGGTTCATTTAAGCTTTCAAGAAGGGATCAACGCAACAATTGGTTCTGGTATTAACAGTGGCTTTAGCGTCAGTGTATAAGAAACTGATTACTTACAAAAGAACATTTGACCAATTCATGTTTCATCAAATATTATTTTAGTCAGTTTCTTCTTGTTGCTTGCAGTCTAGTGAGCTTTGAAGTCTGGTATTATTAGTATGTGTGTCAAAAATAAAGGAAATCGTAAAGGACGATAGATGACCTACCATTGCAATATTCATTCTGTATAATCATATGACCCGCTTCTGACCACGCTGAGTAATACCTGACCACATGTATGTGGGTTCCTAGCACTGCATGGGCGTACACCTCATTTAATGCCATTTGCCTATAATACAAGGTGATAAGAAGAATGAAAAACAACAGAATAAGGTTATGATAACTTCTCTACAAAAACTTTGTGTATCAAATACAAAGGTACAAACACGAATAAAGACGCAAACATAATATGCTCCCTTATCGTGAAAATTTTCTCCTTTTAAAGACCGTGTCATCCTTTTGCAGGCAAAAATCTAACATTTATAGTTTTTGAGAGGATATAGTAGTATATCAATGACAATATCTTCCCACAACATGATTACGCTCAAATGTTTATGTTTATCATTATATTGCAATTATCAAGATTCGTTCCTAATTTTTCGTACCTCGAAAAATAAATGAATAAATGATCAACTGTTGACCGTTAGCGTGGAGGTAATGCACGCTGATACGCTGTGTGTATATTGCTGTGTGTGATCCTGATGTTGATCTGGTCTAGAATTGGTAGTCAGTTTTTTGTTTCATATTACTGATCTAGGCAACCTATGACAGTAAGATTGAATATACAATATAGGTCGATCATATTCTAAAGTTGTGCCAAGTTGCATTAGTTTTCGCAATTTGTGAAAAAGGCGGACACTAAATGTGATTCATTTCCTCTTGTACATGCAAACATCACATCCTGAATGATGATTTGATGACATGAGCATTTTGGTTATCTACCAATGATGCTCATGAAAAGATCTGGGCAGCAATGTGCCTTTTTTTAAACAACCATCAAGCTTGCTGATAGGGGAAACTACACAGGAGGGGGAATCTACACAGTGCACTGCACTTTTATTACAATGATTAAACTCACCCAAAAGATGATCCAGCGATCATTTTTTTTAAATTTCTTGATAGCATAGAAGCAGCCATCAAGCTTGTTGATAGGTTGATTTCAAGTGACAAGGCAAAGTATCACTTCCTCGGCAAGCTGGACTTACATGCTATCTCACCTCAGCTTAGCTTCGGAGGATATAGCTAACCAGCTTGCCTTGGAAGTCATAGTTTTCCCATCACTTGATTCAAACAATGATTATTTGCTTACTATTTCCACAGTACAAACTTACTCAAATGATGATCCAGCGATTGGTCTTTTTGATTTCTTGATAGCATAGAAACATCCATCAAGTTTGTTGATACATTTATAGACAGAACCAAACTCTCCTGATCCAACCTTACAAACTTCAACAAACTCGGCCTCATACCGAGATATGTCGCTGTCTCGCAAGGCTATCCTCTGAAAAAAAAATACAACAAACATTATTAGTAATTTTTAGGGAATTAAGTGTTGCTTACTCAGGATGGTTCGTAATTTACAACAAAAAAGGGGTTCATGACTATTGTACGAGTAAAGGTATATAGGAAGTAAAATGAAAGTGAATTGAAGATGTTTGTTCCATTGTGCAAGAGACACTTACCAGTGCATGAATTGTAATGCAACTTTAGTTTGAAGAGATGGCATCATATTCAAGCCATGTCTGCTTTAAGTGTAAGTTATATGTACCATAGTCACACTGGTGAGACCGAATCGAAACCGAGCAAAAAATTACATACCATGTATGGCAACCTACATGTAAGGGTCAGTGACTAAGGTATAAGTACCCATCAGGTGCAATGCCCATGGGCAAGGCAAAATTACAAACAATGCACATACAGCTAATGCGGCAGTCACAACTCGCCGTACCTTCGACATGCAACTCCCTACGATGGATTTCGTAGAAAATCCATGCAGCGGAGGTACCTCGCAGGTACAATACATGTACGACGTGCAGAAAGTTTTTACAATACCCTTATGGCAGGAATCGCAGAAGTTGAATTAGGACCTGTGCGTGCATTGCACATGCAACGCAGGCTACGTCGATGGCACGTGCCCCGTAGCCTACTACGAGTTGTGACCGCCGCATTAAGGAACAGTAATAATTTCAAGGACAGTTACATGTATCTAATATTTCACATCGCAGAGATGTCTCCGTGACCAAAAATAAATAGCATGTTTGATTTTCCTGTGCATTTTGAGACATCGCAGAGAGTCATAAAACATTGCAGAGACTCAGGAGAGTCTCTGCAGAGACTCAGGAGACGTCTCTGAGATGCATACCTGCCAACATTTTGAGTCCAAATATAGGGACAAAGTGGGAATACAAATTTTAAAAATGGGACAATTCTGTATTTCCTATAGATTACTGTACAGATTTTTCAAAAAATAGGGACAAAGGGTTGTAAATGGTGATAAATGCTCCTTCTTTTTCCCTAAAATAGGGACTGTCCCTACTAAATAGGGACAGTTGGCAAGTATGGAGATGTCTCTGCGACAATTGTCAAAGCCGTCTCAAAGTAGTTCCAAATCTGTCTCATGGCAAGTGAGATACCACCATAATTGATATCAAATATTTTTTTTCCAGAATTCACTTACCTTTGCTGGATTTTCTGTGAAGCTTCCATCCATGTCATCATCAAACTCATCATCTTCATCAAGAATGTTCCTAAAAGAAAACAAGAAATAAGTCACAAAATACTATTATACTTATCATCATCAAACTTTAGCTCGTAAAACGCTTACAACCGCTCCACCAAAGTTTGTGCAACGTTTAATCACCGCCCGGGCAAAGCTGGCGAAGCAGCGGTGGTCCAGCGTTCAGGGGCGGAATTCTGGTGAGTGTCTTTTCTCTGTATTTTATCTTATCTCAGAGATAAGACAAAATCGGTATTCTGGGAGCTGTCTTAACTTTTTGTCATAAATAATTATCTTAAATAATTGGCGCACACAAGAAATAAGCTGTTTAATAAACGCGCAATAGTCAACTTTTACGCGAAACCGGAGAAAAGATAAGATAAAAGATATGACAGGGTCTAGCTGTCTTATCTTTTGTCTTATCTTTTACAAAGTTTTAGTACCATGATACCCCGGTAAAATTGCCCCTTTATTGTAAGCAAACAATAACATTTTTTAGATTACATTGTTTCATTAGTTTTACTTATCATATGCGACAATTTTCACTAAAATTCCTTTATACTGCCAGAAGTGAAGCCCTCCATGTCAACTGCCAATTTTCCTCTTTGTTTTAACACTCTTTTTTCTCTTCCAAAAA
>CALNVZ010003426.1:52786768-52802454 GCA_940671915.1 Paracentrotus lividus
TAAGCTTCCCCAGGGTGAGCTGCGCTGCTTATAAATGGATTATTTCTACAAGTCATTGTTGTAGATCTAGATGCTGTAAAGTGAAGATCAAAGTCTTATATGAAACCGTTGTCCATGATTATTTCTGCATGCAAAGTAGTCATTTTATATATCATGATAGAAGGCGCAAGATTCAGGTGAGAGGGATGGCACAACGGGTTTGGCCCGCGGGGAGGGTAAGTAAATCTCCTCACCCCCCCCCCCCCCCCGAGATTCATTTCTTCCGCTGATCCTGCTGCCGCCGATCCAGTTTTCAATCTTTCTATTTTTTTTTTTTTTTTTTTTTTTCGTTATTCTGTACCTCCTTGGGTCTTATGAGTCGTGGGAGGAGGGGCGATATTAGTGCGAAAAATAGTGGCCCAGATATCCAATAGTGCTCCACTCCGACGCGCATCCTTCTCAAACGCTGCGTAACATTGATGGGACCCACTCTACTCCCGAGACCTCAATTTGACCCTTGTTTGAACCCAGAAACCTTCAGCTTCAGAAAATCATTCTGATTTAATCTATCAGTAACCTAGTCCTTTGTTCTCTCGGATCTCAGGGTACCGAAGTCACCTAGCAGTGTTGTGTGCTTTGTAACTGTGGATATTTATTCAACTCCCCTAACATCCCTAAACCAGTCTTATCCCTAACCACTGCCACCACACACAATAGAGATAACATACGGCGATGAGAGCATTATTCTCATCATATCTAATCGGCTGCTCGGCTCTGAATGTAGCGTTTTCATATTAGGGATATTCCTTTCGACTTGAGAATTGCTTTCAACATAGATATATCTCTCGCTGGCCCAAAACGGACTTGCTGGAGCAGGCGTCGATTTTGCAAAACTGAACACTATACATCCTAAAAGGTTCTTATCCTAATATCTTCTGAACCATCCCTTGAGTGTACTCACATTCCCCCCATAATAAATAATGATCCCTGAAGTGCTTACGGTGGTGTCTGACCATCTGCTCGTTCACTCATACGGCGGTACATACGAGATCACCTCCATGGGCTGCTCTCCGATCGCGCCCCCTCTACTCACTCTCCATTACCTCGTTCCGTACGCCTACTCTGGCCGAGCACTCTCCAATTTGAAACCTCTACACATCTCACACCTTCCCCTTCTATAAATACCCATATTCCAATGACTTTTCCACCCTTCCCATCCCCCACACACAGACTCTGACCAACACAATTCCATCCGTACTAGTAAGTTTATAACTCACCTTTTTCTCACCCCCATCATATCTCTAGGGCTCAATATGGCTACCTGAATGTAAGGTTACATAACGTGGAACCTGATAATCTTGGAATGGATCAACTTGCTGAGAGTGTTCTCTCAAACCCGATAGCTTAATTAGTGGTGTAAAATAAAAGGAACGATCACTATGAAAAGCTTGTGAGGCAGTCATAACTATTTTGACCCTTCTAACCTCCCTAAAAGTCTCCTATTAGGACCACTTATGAGCGCGACTGATACCACACTCCTTGAGGTCTTAATCACCTACCCAATTATTCCGCATATAAGAGATCCCTCTTGGTTGAGCGGGCTCTGTATGCTCCAAACATAGCTGCATATTTATACATATGGCAACCTGAGTACTCAATATGTCGCGCGCACGCCCGCTTGTATGAATTGCTGTGCGACCTGGTGTAAGCTGCGCCAGCAAGCGCTGATGACTCAGAATATAGTTTGAAGCTGATCAATTCTGTTGTTCCCTGTGTTTTACTTTGTGGGACGATGTATGTTGGACCATCATTTCTTTCCATAGCTGGACCTTCTGTCTCTGCGATTAGGCGGCTGCAGGGAGACATTACATATAAAGATAACTTTAAAATATGATCAATACGGGTTATTTTCATGGTATCTATTAGCCGTAAGATTATTTTTGTTAAGTAAAGTTGCTTATTATTCAATAGTTTTTATTCAGTTTAAAAAGTCTTATGCAGTCAAGTTATTACTGGGATTACATATAAAAAGGGGTAACACATTGTGATACTGCAAGGAATGCCGCAAATATTCTCGAGCATAAACCTTTGAGAGAGCATTGCCATGGTTTTTATACCTAACCACTAGAGATGTGTCTTTAAACTAATGAATTTAGTGAACCATATACTACGTATCTTGTTCAATATGAAGATGATTTATGGTGGGCATTTCGCAGGCACTTTTCATCACATCTGGTCCACCATATTCCATTACTTGACTGGGCAATAGAGATAAGGTGTGAGGCGTAGAAATGGTGATTACTCATTCAAGATATGAGAAATCGCCCCTTTTTGTATTAATAATACATCGCTTTCCTCTTACACTCTGTTTCTATGCCTAACTTGTTGCACGGACCATTGTCAGGACTCACACACTTCTTTTCAATGGCTGCACAGCCACCGGAGATTTAATTCATACTCAAATAATTTTTATCACCTTGATGTCGATATTATTAATGCTGTGCATCATCTCCTGCTGCGCTGCACTCCATTAAAAGTGGTCCCTGGCTCTAAGTTAATCACTAGAGTCATGTTTTAATATAATGACGATACTCTCTCCCTCCGCGCAGGTACATGAAAGCCACAGGAATAATTAAAAATCCCACCATCCAATTTTTTGTTTATTATATAAAAATTATTACATTACAGACCATACTCGCAGCAAGCTAGAGTTGGACAGATGTACAGGCCACCCGACTAGTTATACGTATCGAATTTTCCTTCGGAGAAGTTTCATTTCTCCTTGTTGTTTTACTTTTTTTTTCACGAGAGTCAGCAGGACTTTTGCATTCATGCACTAACTGTACATCTTATAGGTGGTAGCTGAATGCTTTCGTCAAAGAGAGGTCACTGCTCCAGTGCACTCAACTTCACAATATTGAGTTTCTCCATTCCCCGATTTACTCTGAGATCTCACTGTGCTGAGACATACATCGTGCGAGTTGAGATTGAACATTCTATTTACTTGGAAGTAGCATCTTAGGACCTATTCATGTTACCTCCAAGGCCCATAAGATCATTGTTGCAGATCCGAAGGCCGCGAATCCATTAAAGATACCATCGGGATATTTCAAAATGGGTTAGCTCCCTACAGGCGATCCCTCATCTATTAGACGTGTGTAAGAATTAAATACAAAGTAGTCTACGCTCAACCCAGGGACTCCCACATAAAATCCCATTGGTGGAGATCTAGCATTTTCTATCTTTTCCTATGTCAGGATAATCATCAATTAACCCTTATGTAGAAAACTTTGTCTGGTAGGATTAATGTGTAGGTTTATGTACAACATTTTCAGATACCCCTGGTTGTGCGAAATAGATCTGGAACGCTAGCAGATATTAGCTCCGAAGCCATGGCCTGTCATCAGTGAGGGAGGTGGCACTTGCTTCGTAAGCTGGACATTGGTGATTCTTGACCGGGAGCTTGGATGACCCTTGCTAAGGATGAGATGCCTGGGGAAGTAGTGTGAGGTGTCTCAGTTGTCGGATTCATTTGGGCATGGCTGTTAAGTTTCCCAACAGAAAATTAATGTTATGGTAAATTTATTAGAGTATCCCCTGTGTTGCGGGTACGATCAAGTCTCCTATCCCATTCTTGAGTAGAAATGTATCATTTATTTGATATTATCCTCATAAATAATGAGTCCTTGATCTACTGAACATACCATCAATATATAAGCTTTATCTGTTACCGAATTGTAGCCATTTTTTAGAACTCGAGTTTATTTTATCATTCATCTCCTCTGTTGGGGATTTCACGGAGTTGCTCATAATACGAGGAGGATCACAAATATTTTCGGAGACCTCTCTTAACAGGGACAGAACCAAAGCCACAGCTGTTTTCCAGGTGCAGGCCTTGTAAGTATAAGTCCAAACCTAGACTTAATATAGCTTATCTATTAGTCTAACAATTTATTTCTTATTTATAAAAAGATAATTTACTTTAAAACATTGAATTGGTAAATATAGTTTATTCATTTCCTAGGATCACAGTTCATTAAAAATAATATGCGATATTATTGATGTAAATAAAACTCGATAAAATAGAAAAGAACACTCAAGAAAGAGAATAAATTAGAGCTTCTTAATATGAGACTATTCTCTTCACCTCTCCAAGTAATGGTGTATTCATTTTCATCAAAGTTTACTCTCATCAATTTGTATTAGAGGACTGCGGCATGTTTTCAACCTATGCTATAATAACCCCTTAAATCTATGAATGCCTCAGTTTAAGGTGATATTAGTATAGCAAATCAATTCACTTACTTTTCATGTTCACTTGAGCCACCAAAGAGATTACACAAAACAAAAATGCTTTCTAGAAGTTATATGTAGTTTTGCATCTGTCAATATGGATATCTGTACTGGAATATAGATTGTCGTTTACATCGGGGGGTTGATTATTAGTTTTCTTATTTTCTTGTATATTTGGTCAACACATGTCCTCATGTCACTGCTGTCAAATAATCCTTATTGTTCTCTATCTTCGCATAATCTACCTTAAGAGCCTCTATTAAGAAAGGTTCTTTAAAATAAGCTAATGTAAATTTATAGTTAATGTTGGAGTAAATGAGAAACTCGTAACTAGAAGACATTACAAATAAATAACACTCATCACACATGCTAAACAAAAAGAACCATCATATATTAGTATATATCTTATTTCGTACATAAATTACCCTCCACAAAAGTCGCACATTAATTTTCAGGATAATAATCACATATCAGTGGTGCACCAAAGCATTATATATTTTGTTTTTACTTTCAGAGTCAATAAAGCTAAAAGTCACACAATTTCTTTGTCAAATGCCATAAAACTAATACAATTTAAAAAATCCAAGCCTGACGATCAAAGACAGTGAAACCTTTACAAAATACATAGAAAATACAAGGTGTGTGGGATCAATAACCTCATATGTACTGATGAGAGCTTTATACATTTCTATAGTTACTTTTCTCCTAGTCTGATCTATCCTCTAAGTGACAATCACTCTCCAGATATTATCAAATATATTGAAGTGCTTTTAACTCAATACTAATACTATACAATAACGGATTCAACTTTTCCAATTCAACATTATACATAATTTTCTATATCCACCCTAACATTCACTAACCTACCAATAATATAAACATGCCTCACGCACCCTCACATTTCTTCACCTGCTACTCACAAATCACGGTGCCGGCACCGAACATTTTTTACTAGAACGCCACTACGTGCCCGCTTGCTGACTAGTAACTTTAGTGAATAAAGCTTGTCAAGCTCATTAATCCGATGCATCTTGTTATAAGGAACAACATGGGTGGGTTCGTAAGAAAAAAATCACTAAAGCTTAAAAAGTGCAGATAAATTGACGTTTACTACAGTCTGCTGCAAGAAGTATTGTCACTATATAATAGATACAACTGAAATCTGCAATGAGACACCACGAAACAATGGCAGACCTGCACCCACTTTCAAAAAACCCTATGATGTATAGTCCCATTCGAAATATTGAAAGAAGTTCAGATGACTATAAAACTTGAGTACTCTTACCTCCTACACTTTTTCTCTCAAGATATTCGTTTTTTGATTTTTCGAGCTTTCATGTTGTAAGATAACACATGACCACTATTTCATTTATTTAGGTTGAAGCCTCTATAGCAATTATTGTGGGAAAACTCTCTGAAACTTTAAAAAAATGGTTCTTAAATGAATACCAATTGTAATTTTGGTATACAAGAGATAATCATACACAAAAAGCGATACGGTTGTGCAAAGAAAGAAAATAACTCATACTAAGAAATAACTATAAAAATTTTCGAAAACCAAATAAATCAAATTATTAAGTAGATAATACAGATTAATATAAAACTACTCTCAAACTCTCTTGATCACAATATACCAAAGAACTATAATTTTCTCAAAATATGCAATTGATTAGGGTTCACTTCGAGTGATGCATTAATGTAGAATAGAATTAATGAGATCTATTCCTTTTTAATAATAAGCATAGTTTCTTACGAGCAGCATTGCATTTCTTTATTCACCAACGAGCAAAAATGTGTGCGCATAATTATGTAATATCTAATCGAGGTTCTTAGTACTAAGCTAGTGCTTCTCGTTGACTGTCTAATGTTATACCAATTCTCAATTATATTCTGAGAAAGAAGAAATTCATATAATTTGGAAGACTGTCGATCACTACAACGCAAAGCTATTGGACGTAATGCATAGATTCGTCTTTAGATGATGACTCCCTAATAAAAATAATTACCAAATTTAGATTAAGCAAAATGAATAAATTTTTTTCTTAATCATTCTTTGGCTTAGAAACTCCGCAATATATCTTAAGCGGCAATATACAAGTATGTTTTGTAAATCGCCTATCCAGTAACCGTACAGCCCAGCAAGCTCTTTAAGTGTAGGTACGGAAGAGTATCTTTCATGAGCATTCATGCCCCATCTCTAAACACACTGACAACACACCCAAACACACCTCCCCTCCTCTCATCATGAGCCACTGCGTTTTCTCACAAGGCCTTCGCCAGTCCTTTGTAACAGGCTACTCGCTTAGATTAAGGACCAACTCAACCAAGTCTGTAGTATTAGACGTAATGTTAAAATGCAAAAAATAAAGAAAAAAGAAAAAAGTTGCCAAGATTTAAAAAAAAATATACAATGTTTGTTTTGTGACCCGGAGGAAAGCAGAGTTATAAAAGGGCCACCAACAGTTTCATCTAACGAAAGTTAATTATGACAAGGAAAAGGAGGAAAACACCACTAATACAGTACCCAGAGGGGTACTTAGACAGAGTAAAAGAGAATTAAAAAAAAACTTTCACCATAAAATATTATGACAGGAATAAATATGGGTGATTTCGGGAATTTTTGTAATATCATATTCTTCACCTAGATATATCATTCGTTGTTTAATTCGTTTCTTCATCAAAGAGTATTCCAGTGGACGGGATCATATCAACAACAAAAAAAATAAAGTATGCATCAAGTTGCACCAATTCAAATTGAAGAAAAAAACACTCCCGTACTGGAAGGGGATACTCCCCCCCCCCCCCCTAGATTGGGCGCTCGCCCTCCGCTGTGCGCTGGCTAACTTTTCCGTGACCGCTCGGAGTGTTGCTCAATGTAAAACACACCCACCACCGTTCGCTCCGCCCTTAACTTCTATAATTGAAAGCAAAAAGCTTTAGTAATACCTGAACCCCACAAAAATATCACATACGCAAAGTATACACAGCCCGTTGTGACAGGATGTGCTGAGGTGGGGATGCGTGTCGGTATTTAGACACAACCGGCGAATCGCACTTGAATTCTAGAGATTATCAGGTGTTCAATAAATCCAGCCTCCTAAAGATGTAGAATTCTAAAGCTCGAAAAATTATAATATAGAAAAAAAGATTATAATAGCGTGCATCATTGGAGAGTGTGGATGTAAAATTTTTTCTAATTAATAATGTATACATGGTCGCTGTTGTCCGGCACCACCAGAACAATACTCTCACCACTCCCAGCAGTGTCCAAACCCTCCACACAGAGAAGCCTTTCCTCAAAAACTACATGTTAAGTACAATACGAGCTTTCGCGCAAAGCTATACTTCTGGCAAGAATATGTGTACTGATGCGAGGCCCAGCAGTGGATACACTGAAGATGCTTCTGAACATACTTCATTAATCTATTTTGTGTTGACTTGGGATAAAATGAGATATCGATGCGACCAATGATTCTAAGTAAACTACGCCTGAAGGAGTATGACAGAGAACATGACCCATAGGAATGAAGTACCATAGAATATAAGTTGAATGGTAGAAAGGTAAAAGTCATAGATTAGAAGTCACTCAAAAGTGAGTATGGAGCTTTATTTTTTCAATTAGAGCAAAAAGTATGATTTCATGCATAAATTAGCATAATTAATTCATATTAAAAAAATTCATATTATTTTCGAAAAATCAACAGCGCAGTCTTGTAGATTACATGGCTCACTACCATCGTGCAAATTTTCGGCGCGGTCGCGCGATCCGCAGCCGAGATCTTAGGGGGGGGGGGGCATCATGGCCCCCCCCCCCCCAGTCTTGACAGCTACTAAAACACCCCAGTCTGATTAGGGGTAAAATGCAATTAAAAAAAAAGAAAAAAAGTGCAAGTTAAAAAAAATTACAATGTTGTTTTGTGACCCCGGAGAAAGCAGAGCTTATAAAAAGGGGCCACCAAATTTCATTGCATAACGAAAGTTAATTATGAACAAGGAAAGGGGAAATACACTAATGCAGTAGCGGGGAGGGTAGTAGAACAGAGAGAGAAATTAAAAAAAAAAACTTTCACATAAAATGTACATGTATGTACAGTTATGAATATAATTATGGCGGATATTTTCAGTGGAATTTTTGTAATTCCTAATCATAAATTTCACCTCAGATATATCATTATCGTTTTATTTGTTTCTCTCATCAAAGAGTATTCAGTGGCGGATCAACAACAAAAAAAAACTAAAGTATGCATCAGATTGCACCAATTCAAATTGAAAAAAACTCCCTACCGTGGAAGGGGGATACTCCCCCCCCCCCCCCCTCAATAGTTAGTGGAAATAGTGTACTACTGTCAAAAATAGTTGCTCTACCGAATCATTAAAAAACGACATGAAAGAGGACAACAAATGCAACAGAAAAGTTTCAAAGAAAAGACATTGGGTTACTTGTCATCGAGAAGAAGACAACAAGTGTTTTCTGGAAAGAAAAGGTAATGTGCGGAGAAAAATAGCTAGCAGTACATTTACCAGGAAGAAGGACACTCTGGTTAAGTAGTAACGCCGTAAATTTTGCTGATGGTAAAACACGCTAAAAGACCGTGTTGAAATAGCTAAATATTATAGGTGTTGATGTAGAAGAAGAAGAAACGCTCGACAATATTAAAAGAACCAATTCTCGTTTCTCGAACAGTGAAGAAGATGGACTGTGAACTTAAAATTTGTTGGATATACTTTGTTCATGAAGGCTTACCTTGGTTCTTGTTATGGGATAAATCATTCTTTAGCATTTTTCATTTCACGCGTTGAAAATCAGGCTGTGTAGATGTCGTCGTTATCTCATATTTACTTCCGTCACCGTAGGGAGGGATTCATGAACATGCCCTTTCCTGTTTAGAGCGCCTGGTGAAAGGCTAGCAAGGGTTCGCGGAGAGCTTTTCAAGGGTATAATTTTACATCAACCTGCGGTTGATCTCTGATTTTCTCTAAATGTGTCATCAAAGAGTAGTATTATCAATTATTCACCTTAGTTTATGAGAATTTAATACAAAAGGTTAAGGACATTCTTTTGCTATTAAATCATCTATATTCAATCTATATCATTTCTCTTGTGAGCGCTGATTCAAATCGCGCTCCGTGTACTATGTAGCGTATGAGGCTAGTCATTTTCGATACATAACTTGTGTTTTAATCTTGCGAACAAACAAACTTTATTTTCTGCTTTCATATTCTAATTCCTACACGTTCTCAAAAGATCACTTTCAGAATGTGTGGATCTCAAGCACTTAACGATGATTAGAGAGTAGTGCTTAATGAAAGGACTATTTATGCTTGTTGTTTAGGATGGTTAAGGCCTGAAAGTAACAGCCCGATCAAGTATTTGCGGAGGATATTCTAAAAGAATCTCGGTGTTTTGTTGTTCGTTGTTGTTTAGTGTTAACCGGCGCATGTCATTCAATTTTGAATATTCACCCAATTTTATGTTTAAATTTGTTATATTTTTATTTGGGATGTAATAGTAAAATTTGGAAATCGTTGAATTCGTCTTCTAGCTCTTGAAAAAGTCTTTGTATGGATTTAGGATGTGCAAATTCGCAAAGAGCTTCTGCAGAATTTTATCTTAGGTTTGTTGATTGATTTGACACTAACATTATCCTAAAAGGGTTATTATTAAGAATAAACTTCGTAAATTAACTCAATAACAGACCGACATTGAAAATTGCAATTCTTTCAATAAACTTTATTATTCCAGTAACATTTGAGTTTTAGCATACACATTGATAAGTACAACGTTACACAATGCGTCCTAATTATCAAGCATTGTGATAGCACTTTAGTTGGGTTAAATGACAAGACCTGAAAAGGTGAAGTTAATGAATACCTGAAGAGAATGTTTCATAGCAGAAAATTCTGCACATTATTTGTTCTAAATAGAAATGAGACTTAATGATATGTTCCTCTATCTTTGTTTACTTTACAGGAAACTATCACACGGTTGTTGAATAAATACTATTACTGTATACAGGAACAATGCTGATTGCTACTGAATAAATGAATAACTTATCCAATTAACAACAACGTGTCGAAGCCTTGTTCAACGATTTCTCCAACAGTGGGTAAACTGATAAAGCGCGGTTTAAAATGGGTTTCACATGTTAGCCGAACCCTGTAAGAAACCATATCGACAACAACCAAAAATGTATTCGCTTAAGAAACCTGCACATGACTGAATTGCACTCTACTGGAAAGAATGAACAATATCTCAGGAGAAGTATACATAAAGCATGTTGAAACTTCAACTAGTGCCGAAATGAAAAATAAAGCAAAATAAACCATTTTGGTTAGTGTAAGTACAACTTGAAACCCACTGAATTTATTCCAAACGAAGTAGATCACTATATAGAGTTTATTTCTAATATCTTTAAATGAAAACAACCTTTGAAACAAAGTAATGCATACCTAACCATTCTCCATCAAATCAAATATGCACAAGTCTTTAGAGTAATAATCGATTATATGTTCTTATCCAGGTTACGTAAACTTTTGCCTCACTGTTAATTCTACTGATGGATTTATAGTAACTTCTTAACAAGTAGTCAGGCCCTTCTGGCCAGTGAATAGCGAAATTCTTCATAAGTTATCGTATTACTTGAAGTGTCCTATAGTGGATTGCTGCCATCTCGGCAACAGTTTATCACATCGGTACATTACAAAAAATTCAAAGACCGTCAAGATGTGAAAAAGAAACTTATCATACACTGTTGCACATAATACCGAATAAAAACAAACAAGACCTGGATGGATGGAACGATAACACCCCTGTCAAATCAAAGCGAACCTGGTACGTTGCACAAAGTCCTTTTAGTCGCCTTACGGAACAACAACCGACGATGACCGTCAGTCCCATATAAAAGAGAAAATGAATGAAACGCAGTTTTAATGGAATATATCACCAATGAAGCCAGGATCGCATTCATTCTTCAAGTGTTACATAATCCCAATAACGGATAACTTATCAAGATAATGGACATTATTTGTACATTTGGTCAATTCGAAAATTCGTCATAATGCATATTTTTGTTAATGCTGACATGTTGCAGATTTCAGAAACAAATGTACTAAAAAAGAAATACACTGCTAAAGAGGAATACATGTGATGCTGGATAGACATAGCTTGGAGGGGAACGTTCTTTAGGTGCGGAGAAGGCATTAGCTAGGAAATTAAGGTAATGTCTCCCGACTTTTAGTAGTAGAGTACGCTATTTTAAAAAACTCAGAACATCATGGTTTTTCCCTAAAAAAGCCCCCCCGCGCCAAGGAAATTTTTCCTGTTAGAAATAATGATATACTTTTATTTAAAACTTGTATTATTCAGAAATATTGAAATGTTTAAATTGAAAGATTTTTAGCTAGAACAACTACAGGTGATTGCCTTCATGAAACCCATACGATCAAGATCACGAGAGATTTCTCCATTATGATGAAATCAGTTCTGTCTCCTTCCAACTTATGAGCGCGTGCTCCTTCTGCCTAATGGCATACAGACAAAAAAAGAGAAAATTCATGAGGATATCAAACATAAACTTCCATTACAACTCAAGCACTTCTGATACAACTCCACATACTGGCCAGTAATCATGCAATTCCTCTACCAAGGTAGTCATACAGCTATTATGTATGTATTATATCAATTCATGGCGATTCCGAATAGCCCAGACCAACCGTGGGCTAAATATACTCATCCGTGACATTTAATGAGGGTAGTGACTTATTACCTATTATTACTTAATTAAATTATTCATCTCATATGCAACTCTCTTACTATTGCCTGTTGACGCATTCTGCTCATATATGCAATTCCGACCAGAAGGTTGACTCTAAATACTCCCTCTGATTCAAGAGAGAAAGTGGAAGTTTCGATTCTCCCAGTGGACTTGACCAATATCAAATCCGTTGGAGCCCACGAAATGACTAGGGAATCAAGAGGAGAACAGAATCAAATGGAAACATAATTCATGAAAGATAACTCAGTAATCTAAACCTTTACGCCAGGACACAAGAAGAAGCTGTATACTGAATTAGTACTAAAATTTAGTACGCATCATATACTTTCAATATTACAGACGGTTATGGAATGCACACGGTAAATAAACAATAATATCTCCTCATATTCATATGACATCAATCTGAACACAGTGACTTGGTTCAAAACCCCTCATGACCAAAAACAGTAATTCCAACCAATGAATCCTGCCACCTGATCCTGCCACATCTGACGTCACAGGCCGAATATAATATATAATATATTTATTGTATATAATTCAATACAATAAAAGAAAATAAACATTACGGCTCGGATCTGACGAAGCTGAATCAAGACCCAAGAGAATAAGGATCAGTAAACGCCATTTTTAAATCTTTTGTCTATACATACTTTGTTATGCATATTTCAATCGTCCTTAATCACAGACGTATAAAACAAAACTAATATGGCCTTCAATTGTTGGGTGTAAACTTGTGGTTCCCTTAAAGCCTCCACACAGAAAGGCACACCGGCAACAACCTACGAACACCTTCTAACCCACGCACCAACGCGCAAAGTCCTTCGCTTGTAAGATCCGTATACGCGCGATTTCGCCCAACAAATACGTAGAAAATTCTTCGCCGATGTTCTCAACAACATTAAACATAGCCGGCTTCAGTGTTGTTACCGTCATGACCGAATCCGTTCTGTCTTTTTGTCGCACAATCTGCATCTCTAGATTTCCGGCCAGATAAGAACGTTCAGCAACAGAACCGCCCATGTGAGCTTGCCGCCCCAGCGACGTTGCACCACGCTGAACCTCACGCCCAGAGAATTAGCCGCTACGTACCTTTGCGCATACGAAATCATTCCAAAATCAGGACGTGCCTCCCATTGAGATACGTTACAGTCGCCGTCGAATGAAATCTTCAAAAAATCACTACGACCTCAAATTATAAGCCGATTGAGAGCTATGCATACTAAACTAAAGCGACGGGCCGCCATTGGTAAAAAAAAACTCGATCGCCGTGCCATGCCAAAGGACGTCCGTCGCAAGTCATAGTTGTTGATTTAACTGCGACAAAAGAATCGAGCCGCGACATGCGCAAGTCGAGCTATGATTAGATACCAGCTATTGTTAGCCTATTGTTGTCGATAGCAAGTCGTTTCGTAGCTATCGTAGACAGAGTCGTAATACGTATTGAGATCTTTCGAGTCACTCTACGATCTGACACGATTCTGGCAGTTGTAACTTTTGGTGTCCGCCACAACGATCGCCTTCTGTGGGCAGCCCTAGGTGCGAATGTGATATTTTTAGATATAGTTAGTCGCATTCGCGTCACGTCGTGTGCATAGTTTCCAACACCACCTCCTCTGCGGCCGTAATTTTTGTTCCACTATCCCACAAAACAAACCAAGAAATAATATTGTCATGGTAATTTAGAAAGATATTTCTACCCTAAGACGTCCTTTGATCGACAATGACGACTTCATTCGATATTCAGCTTTGAACGACATGAGAGCGTTGCCATGCCTTTGTTTGGATTCAATCACTGTGGTATAAGATTCTCATCAACACCTGATGATAGAAAGAGATCAGAAAATTCTTATTAACCTTAACATGCCCATTAATTTTTAGTGAATTAAAAGAGATTTTCATATTCAGATTTTAAGATGTATGGAACAGCCTTGCTTGGTTCGAATGACTAACAATTAAACCATTAGAACATAATACAACGCATATTGTTGCTTTGCAAAGTCTGTACTGCCAGCGTTAAAAAGATAATGAATTACGATTGATATAAAGATAATACAATTCCACGAAAAACTGTGTTCGTCGGCACTCAAGGAGTTAATAATGATAGTCTAAATAACAATGTAAATGAAGTATATTGACTAATCCAAACTCTCCCTCTCTTTCCCATGCGTTTCTCTTTATTATATCCATCTTCTTTTCTCCTTAGGCATATCTCTGATACGCCCGTTTAATATGCGCACTAAAATAAACGGTTAAATGCCCCATTCTGGTTACACGGGCGTATATTCAGTACACCATTCCAGTCAAGGTGTGTAATGCCCCAAAATTGAGTGAAGAATGTGTGTGTCCTTTGTCTACTTGTTCTCATTCTGACCGTTTTACCTTTATTTATACCCACTTCTAACCTTTCTCTGATAATATCCTCCTTTTCATACTTTCTTGTTTTCAAAGCTGTCTCATTTTTCGAGACATTCCCCCTTTCTCTTCTTTCAATTCTTCTATCTTCTTTTTAACTTCTTTCTTCTCTCTCTCTCTCATTTCCTTCTCTATATATTTCCTATCTCTCTTCTTCTCCCTTCTCTCGTCTCTCTCCCTTTCCTTCTCTTCTTTCTGTCTTCCCTCTCTCCTCTGCTTCTTTCTACCTCTGAATATAGATCGATGAAATGCTTACCTGTGAATCATGTGTGAACTGCGTATGCGATGATGACGACTTATACACACAACACATATCTGTCATCCACGTAATACATGTCATACAGACACCACACCCAATCTCTAATTAATGAAAAAAAAAATATGAAAATAAATTAATAAATATAAATAAACAAAATAAACAAAAGCACAGTATTATCGCTTCATGTAATGAAAGAGTTTTCTTAAAATGGGCTTGGACCAACACAACGTTGTTACTTCACCCATTTCGCTTATTCATTTAAATATACTTGTATGAAAATTGTCACAAAGCACCCTAGCACTGACTGCCATGATTCTGGAATAAAATATTATATCTTGTCTTTTTTCACTTAGATTTTTTTCTTGCGCACGTATGTCATGGGTCTAATATATGTTTATAATAGAATTTTGTTTTACAGTCCATCCTTGAATCAAGTGGCGGATACAGATTTAAAATAGGGGCGCAATTATAGGGGCGCTCTCCTGCGCCCGAAGCCCTTTCCTGGATCCGTCCATTTATACTCTTAACTTATAGTAATATTCAATTTTACTGATTGCTGTAACAAATAAGCAAATGTCTTTTAAATCTTTACACCTGAATAACGTAAGTACCGCATATATTTCTAACCTCTTCTCACATCCTCCCTTTGTCTGTAAAACAAGCCCAAATGAAGAGCATTCGATCTAACGTCACCAATTTCCCGATGTTCTAAGTTCCCGGATCTTGGCATACTGGGAGAAATCATCTATACAGCCTGAAAAAAACGAATCAATGTAGTTATTATATGTAATTAATCTCAATTTATATGATTTCCTTGAAAATAATAACTCAGCGGATCTAATACCGACCAGCCCCGTCACCCGGACTGTGTGCACTTAGTTAGCGGATCTACTTTTGCTCAAGGGGTGGGTACACCCGAGTGCAAAAGTTGTAGCAGCATGCATCACGAGGAGCGAAGCCGCCCAATA
>CALNVZ010003426.1:52802479-52816890 GCA_940671915.1 Paracentrotus lividus
CGCTTCCAGCGTACGTTGGCTACGCATCTTCGCATTGAACCTCGCCAACGACCCACGTCATGAATGAAATTTAAGCTCGCTCACGCCTTCATGTTCGCCAAAACTACCACAGTCAGCCAAATCATGATCTGGTCTCATAGACGTATATGACTTGCACAGTCCGCCCGTCTCGATTTTTGAAAGTTATATCAAAGATGTCACCTTACGCCCAAATTTACTATATATGCGCTGATCTGTAGAGCGAGGAACGTTATGACGATACTATAAAAGGCGAACGGGCCGCCATTTAGGTACAAAAACACTACTCGATCGCCTGGTGTCAGTCGCCAAAGATCGTCCTCAAGGTCAGCGTAAGTTCATAATTTGTGTTGATCTTCATAAGCTGCGACAAAAGAATCGAGCCGCGACATGCGAGCGATTGCGTCACTATTGTATTATCGATACCAGCTATTGTAGCCCTTTAGTTGTTCGTGTGAAGCAAGTCGTTGTCGTAGCTATCGTAGACAGAGTCGTAATACAGTATATGATCTTTCGGTTCACTCTAACGATCTGACACGATTCGGCCAGTTGTACATTGTTAGGTTGTTTCGCCACAACGATCGCCTTCTGTGCAGGGGCCTTAAGGTGCCGAATGTGATATTTTTTTTTTAGATATAGTTAGTCGCATTCGCGTCACGTCGTGTGCATAGTTTCCAACACCCACCCTCTGGCGGCCGATCAATTTTTGTTCACCTATCCCACAAAACAAACAAGAAATAAATATTGTCATGGTAATTTAGAAAGATATTTCTACCCTAAGACGT
The DNA here is from genome assembly GCA_940671915.1 of Paracentrotus lividus. Classification (NCBI taxonomy): domain Eukaryota; kingdom Metazoa; phylum Echinodermata; class Echinoidea; order Camarodonta; family Echinidae; genus Paracentrotus; species Paracentrotus lividus. Next base: position 52,803,283 of record CALNVZ010003426.1, read on the forward strand.
CCTTTTGATCGCACAATGACGACTTCATTCGATATTCAGCTTTGAACGTACATGAGAGCGTTGCCATGGCTTTGTTTGGAACTTTCAGTACACTGATGGTCATAAGATTACATCAAACCTGATGATAGAAAGAGATCAGAAAATTCTTATTAATCTTAACATGCCCATTAATTTTTAGTGAATTAAAAGAGATTTTCATATTCAGATTTTAAGTGATTATGGAACAGCCTTGCTTGGTTCGAATGACTAACAATTAAACCATTAGACATAATACAAGCATATTGTTGCTTTGCAAAGTCTGTACTGCCAGCGTTAAAAAGATAATAGTTACGATTTTGTGTATAAATGATAAGTACAACCACGAAAAACGTTGCGTGGCACTCAAGGAGTTAATAATTTAGTCTAAATATAAATGTAAATGATAGATATTGAATAATCCAAACTCTCCCTCTCTTTCCCATGCGTTTCTTCTTATTATATCCATCTTCTTTTCTCCTGTAGGCATATCTCTGATACGCCCGTCTTACATACTGCGCATTCTAAAAAACGGATTAAATTGCCTCCACTTCTGCTCGGAGTACACCGGTAGGCAGTATATTCCAGTTAGACAACGTTCCAGATGAAGGCAATTTGTTTGTAATGCCCCTCAAACATGTGAAGTGCATTTAGAGTGGGAGCGCGGCAACCTACAACTGGCCGCCGTTCTGCTCTGCTAAACACGTTCTATCTGGCGAAAATCTACGATAGCAAATTGTCGCGACAAAAGAAGACAGGCTACGGTCATAGACGTCAACCAAACTGACGCCGGCTATTGTTTAACTTGTTGAGAAACCATCGGCGAACAGAATTTTTCTACGTATTTGTTGGCGACAATCGCGATAATTCACGATCTTACAGGCGATAGGACCTGCGCATGGTGGCGATGGGTACTAAAAGGTAGTTCGTAGGTTGTCGCCACAGCGATTGCCTTCTGTGGGACAGGCCCTTTAGGGGACCACAGTTTCACCAAAACATCTGAAGGCCATATAGTTTTGGTTTAAATCCGTCATCGTATTAAACGCAACAGATAGGAAATATGATAAAAATTATGTCCATAGACCTAAAAGATTCTAAAGAAAATTATGGGCGTTTACTGACTCCTGATTCTTTGGGTCTATGCTCTCAGCTTCGATCACACGATCGAGCCGTAAATGTATTATTTGCTTTTATGTATTGAATTAATACAATAAATAATATTACAAATTATATTCTCGGCCTGTGACGTCAGATGTGCAGGATCAGGGTGGCAGGATTCATTGGTTGGAATTACTTTTTTGGTCACATGACGGGGTTTTGACCAATCACCTGTTCAGATTAGTATTGATATGACGGATATATTTTTATTTACCCAGGGTTGCCACATCAAGCCGTCTGTCACCTATTGAAAGCTCGTAATGATACGACTAAAATTTTAATAACATTCAAGATTCCAGTATCAAGCATTCCTCTTGTTCCATGGCGTAAGGTTTAATCTAAACCAATGAGTTATCTTCATAATTAATGTTATCCATTTATTTCATGTTCTCTCTTTTAGATTCCCAGTCATTTCTGGGCTCCAACGGATCTGATTTGGTCAAGCCCAACTGGTGAAGAGATCGAAACATTCCACTATCCTCTCCCTGAATCAAAGGCAGAGTATATTCTAGCACCACTCTGGGCTGGTATGCTATATGAGGCAGATGCAGTCAAACAGGCAATAGAAGAAGGTAATGCAATATGAGATAATATTTAATATAAAGTAAATAATATAACTAATAAGCACTACCCCTCTCTAAATCCACGGTAGAGTATATTCTAGCCCCACCTTGGTCTGGTATTCGGCAGCCATGAATTATATGATTAATAACATAATAGCTTTGACTACCTTTTGATAAATTAGCATGATTACTCCAATATCTGATTGTTATCAAATCAATTTTAACGTATTTGTAATGAAGTTTATGTTTTATCACTCATGAAATTTATTCTCTTTTTTTGTTTGTATGCCATTAGGCAAGAAGGAGCACGCGCTCATAAGTTGGAAGGAGACAGAACTGATTTCATCATTAATGGAGAAATCTCGTCGTGATCTTGGCATCGTATGGGTTCATGAAGGCCAATCACCTGTAGTTGTTCTAGCTTAAAAATTCTTTCAATTTAATACATTTCAATATTTCTGAAATAATACCAAAGTTTTATATAAAAGTATATCATTATTCATAACAGCAACTCTTCTTGCTTTAGACATGATTTACTTAGTCTTTTTAAAAATACTACTCCTACTACTAAAAGGTCGAGGAGAACATTACCTTAATTCCTAGCCAATGCCTTCTCGGACACCAAGAACGTATCCCCTCCAAGCTATAGTCTATCCAGCATCACATGTATTCCTCTTTAGCATGTGTTATTTCTTTTTTAAAGATACATTTGTTTGAAATCTGCAAAATGTCAGATTAACAAAACTATGCATTATGACGATTTCGAATGGACCAATGCATAACAAATAATAGTACCATTATCTTTGATAAGTTATCCGTTATGTGGTTATGTAACACTTGGAAAATGCATGCCGATCCTGGCTTTACATTGGTAATATATCCATTAAAACTGCGGTTCATGTCATTTTCTCTTTTTATATGGGACTGACGGTCATCGTCCGGTGTTGTCCGTAAGGCGACTAAAAAAGCACTTTGTGCACGTACCAGGTTCGCTTTGATTTGACCAGGGGTGTTATCGACTTCCATCCCATCCAGGTCTTGTTTGTTTTCTTATTCGGTATTATGTGACAACAGTGTAATATAAGTTTCTTTATTCAACATCTTGACGGTCTTGACATTATTCTTGTATACTGTACGAATGTGTAAACTGTTGCCGTAGATGGCAGCACATCACTATAGGACACTTCAAGTAGTACGATAACTTTGAATGAATTTCGCATCACTGGCCCAAGAAGGCCTGACTACATGTATAAGAAGTTTACATAATAAATCCATATAGATATACAGTTGAGGCCAAAAGTTTACGTACACCTGGTAAGAAAACATATAAATACGATTATTAATACTATAAGAACATTGTGCATCATTTATTTTGATGGAGATGGTTAGGTATGGCATCTACTTTGTTTTCAAAGAGTATGTTTTCATTAAAAGATATTTAGAAACTAAACTTGTAGTTGATCTTACTTCAGTTTGGATAAATTCAGTGGGGTCAAAGTTTACATACACTAACCAAATTGATGTATTTGCTTTATTTTTCATTTTCGCACTAGTTGAAGCTGTCAACATGCTTTAATGTATACTTCTCCTGAGATTATTGTTCATTTCTAGTAAGAGTGCAACAATTCAGTCCCATTTGCAGTTTCCTATAGAATACCATTTTGTGTCTGTCGATATGGTTCTACAGGGATTCGGTCTAAACATTGAAAACCCCATTTTAAACCCCTTTCTCAGTTTACCCACTGTTGGAAATCCGTTAACAAGGCTCACACGTTGTTGTAATAGGATAACTCTCATTATTCAGTAGCAATCAGCACTGTACCTGTATACAGTAATATATTCAATTCAACAAGCCGTGATGATTTCCTGTAAGTAAACAAAAGATAGATGAAAATTAATAAGTCTCAATTTCTTGTAAGAACAAATATTGCAAGAAGTTATTACTGCTAATGAAACATTCTCTTCAGTATTCATAACTTCACTTTTCCAGGTCTTTCATTTAAACCAACTAAAGATGCTATCACAAATGCTTTAGATAATAAGACAGCAATGTAACGTTGTCTTATCAATTGTATATGTAAAACTCAAAGTTACTGAATAATAAAGGTATGAAAGAAGAATGCAATTTTCAATGTCTGTTCTGTACTTGAGTAATCTACGAAGTTTATTACCCTTAATATAAATCCCTTTTAGAATATTGTTAAGGTCAAAATCAATCAACAACCTAAAGGCATAATTCTACACAAGCTCTTTGCGTAATTTGCAACATCTAAATAACATACAAAGACTTTTTTTCAAAAGCCTAAACACGGACGAATCACGATTTCAAATTTTACTATTACAACCCCAAAATAAATATAAAAAAATTAAAAACAATAAAACATTGGCGTGAATATTCAAAATTGAAATGACATGCGCCGTTAAAACTAAACAAACAACAACAACAACAACACCCGAGATCTTTTAAATATCCCTCCGCGTAATACTGAGGTCCCCACGGTGGTAAATATTGCCCCATGTAACTATGTATTAATTTAGCATTGCAAACATCAATAGAAATCGAGGGAAGATTGGGTAGCCTGGTGTTTACTACAGTGCGAAGGAAATTTGCTCTATTTTCCAATTCCAGCACCAAAACTATACCGTAGCCAGCTCCTTTTCGAGATAAGGAAACATCAATAGCGCCATCTATGGCCAGACAAAGTCCATCCCCTAAAGCAGTGAGAAGGACCCCATAGCCTGCAGGAAGGAATGTAGTCCCAATCTGAACAGTTATATCTTCCCCATTTGGGCAAAGGAAATTCCAGGGAGGCCTTTCTAGAATTGTGCGGATATTTTATCCTATCATACTTTACAGTAATCCCTTCTAAAAAAATACATATTTTGCCTTTGGGTTGGCTCGCCTGGATATTTTTTTCCCTTCAAGTAATTAGGCTCGTGCGGCCTTGATCGCTGTTACTTTCCAGCCCTTTAACATCCCAAACAACAACGCAATAAAATAGTTCCTTTCCATTACAGCACTTTAACCTAAATCCATCGTTAAGCCTAGAATCCACACACAACAATCTCTGCTATAGTGCTCTTTTGAAGAAAACATGTAGGAATTAGAATCATGACAGGAAACTAAAGGTTGTTATGTTGCAAAGAAAAACAACAAGTTGTATCCGACAATGAACTAAGCCTATACTACAGTCTACTAGTACACGCGAGCGCGAACTTTTGAATCGCGTCACAAAGAGAAAATATCTAGAATTTGACTTTAGGAAGATAATAGCCAAAAAGAAATGTCCTAAAACCTTTTGTATAAATTCCTCATAAACTAATGGTGAAATAATGAATAATACTCACTCTTTGAATGACACAATTAGAGAAAATCAGAGATCAACCGCAGGTTGATGTACAAATTATTTAACATTGAAAAGCTCTCCGCAAACCCTGCCTAGCCTTTCACCAGCGCTTAAACAGGAAAAGGGCATTTCATGACATCCCATCTCCCTTGACGTGACGGAAGTCAAATATGAGATAACGACAATCTACGACAGCCTGAATTTCAAACGCTGAATGAAAAATATTGCTAAAGACATGATACCCATAACAAGAAACCCAGGTAACACTTCATGGAACAAGTATTATCCAACAAATTTTAAGTTCAACAGTCCATCTTCTTCATTGTTCGAGAAAGAGAAATTGTTCTTTAAATGTCTGAGCGTTCTTCTTCTCCATCAACATAATTAGCTTATCTAAGGTCTTTTAGCGTGTTTACCATCAGCAAAATTAACCGTATACTACTCTATACCAGAGTCCTCTCCTGGAGTGTACGCTAGTCTATCTCCGCCATCTTCGACAACCACGTTGTTTCTCTTTTCCGATGAGCAAGTACAATGTCCTTTTCTTGAAGACATTCTGTTGATTGTTGCACTTCGTGTCGTGGTACACTATTGCGTAGACATTCATCACCACTACGCCAAAATCCATCGATGAGCATAGCATAACACAGTTCTCGACGCTTCTGCGGGTTACCCGTGAAGTCTTCGCAAGGGATGTCAGGCCATGGTAGGTCTCCTCTTCCGATCAGAAAATGATTAGGAGTTAGTGGTGCTCATCAAGGGTGACGAAGACATGGCAGTGATGGGGCGGTTATTGATGAGGCCTGACAATCTACGAAACAGTTCCCACTCAACAAACGTAAGACGATCTGAAGTCACAAGATGTCTCATCGCCTTCTTCACTTCCTGGACCATCCGTTCAACTGCTCCTTGGGGATGAGGTCCACTAGGTGGTCCGAATCTCACTGACATTGTAACGTAGACAGTGCTCTCGGACCTGTGTTTGGTTCAGCTTCAGTTTAGTTCGTTGATAGTATTGTCAGCCCCTCTGAAACAGGTAGCGTTGTCACTAACCATCAGCGCTGGTGCTCCTCGAGTACTAACAAACCTTTCCAAGGCTTGAAGGAATGCCTGGTTGAGAGGTCTTGGACTACAGTTAGATGGACAGCTCTGGTAACTGCACAGGTGAACAAGGCACAGTATCCCTTCGTCGTGGTGTTCCTATTCAACTTCACATTGACTGGACAAGGTAGTCTACCAAAGTGGTTTTGAAGGGTGGTGAACAGGGGCTGATCCGGAAATCTGGTAAATCAGCCATCCTCTGGTGGGAAGGTTTCCTCTGTGCTTCCTGCATGTGACGCAATCACGTACAACACGTCTGGCAATGTTCACGTCCCGACGATCCAAACTTCTTCCTGACTTCATTCGCAGTCCTCAAGTGACCACCATGGAGGGCATGCAGGTGTCTGTCCTGTACGATCAGGTAACTGAGTGACTCTTCTTTGGAAGAAGATATGGTGACGAATGTCGTGAGACAGTGGTGCTCTACCTAGACGCCAACCGACACGGTACACTTCATCGCCCTCATCATAGAACGGGTCAAGCTTCTGAATGTTTGGGTCTTCGAAGTCGATCTCTCTCTGAGCTGCCTAACCCAATAGAGTTCTGCTTCCCTGATAGTCTTCCGAGAAGCCACAATGAGATCTGCTGAGTGAGTTGTTTCAGCCATTGCTTTCGGGGAATATCTTTGAGAGAGAGTACCCTGGCTGTAACCATCCGTAGTCGCGACCAACTAGAAAACTGGTAGCATTTATTACTGGAGAATTCTTGGAAGCAGCATTCACCGCCAATCCCAGGACTTTGGCATTCCTGGAGTGGAATTTCTTTCGTTCTGGGTCCTTTAGTCTCATGGGTATGTTTACTGGTGTCTCTGGCCAAGACTGAGGAGGGAGTCTCAAGTATTTCGGCCCTCAATGACATCATTCATCTCTGTGGCAGTGCCTCCTCTGGACAGCAAGTCCGCAGCATTCTGATTTGAGGGTACGTAAGCGATATCCCTGTAGGGGTCGAACTCTGAAGTAATCTCGCCAACTCGATGTGCAACATAGGATCGGAAGGATTTCTACTGTCCTTTAGCCAACTAATTGCAGTCATGCTGTCTGTCCACATCTTCCATCGTCTATGTTGAAGCGTAGAGCTGCTTTGACAGTGACCATCAGTCTTGACAAAAGGAGTAATGCCTGCAATTCTTTCTTGGCATACTTGTCTGCTTCAAGGGCGTCACTTCGATCTGGCACAGACAAAGGAGAGATGTGCTTCCTGCTTTCATCATGTGACCACCTCAACCATACAGCAAACCCCATAGCGTCTTCCGAAGCGTCACTAGCACCATGCATTGTCACTGAAGGTAGTGTCTCTTCCCCCTGTAAGGCTCTGGGATTAGACACTGTCGATTTTAAGGTTATGCGTTCCCTCGAGGTCTTGGTTGACTTTCTTTATCAAAGAGTGCAATTCACTGCCTTGATCAATAGGCGTGTCCCAATCAAATCTAACCGCCATAGCCTTGGAGGAGAATCTTCGAACGGACCAACACTCCCGACAACATTCCAAATATGTCATAAAACGATGCTGTTTGAGCAAGAATCTTTCGCTTGGTGAGTGTGGTATCATCAGAGGGTTGGACGCTTTCACACTCAACATGTCCTTTGCAAGATTCCAGCTGGTACCTAAGACTGTGGTTGTGTCTGTGTTTTCTGTTTCACACAGACTTCCTTTCTGTTCGACTGCCACTTCCTTATATCAAAGTTCCCCTCTTTCAGCGTCTCCTTCAGCTTGGACTTGAGCTCCAATGCTTCCTCAACACTAGCTACGGATTCATTCAAGTCATCCTTGTAGAATGATCCTTCACCACTCTCCTAAGCTGTTCATCATTAGATGCATGTTGTGAGATGACATGCCTGAGTGCCACAATCGCTGGGGAGGGTTTGCACCGAAGGTGACAGTAGTAAGTTCATACACTCTGATAGCTTGACTAGGGTTCTCTCGGAAGACAAAGCGATGGTACCTCGCGTCATCAGCTCTGATCTTAACTGCTTGGAACATCTTTCGAATAATCTGCAATCACTCCAATCTCGTTCTCCCTGAAGCGTAGTGCAACGTTGAATAGCTCTGAATTCAGGTTTAGTCCCTTTGAGAGGTACTCGTTGAGGGAGTGACCTTGACACCTTGCCTTTGAGTCGTAGACTACCCTAACTGGATGGTGACTGAGTCCTTCTTCACAGCAAAATGTGGGAGAAACCACATATTCTTGCCAGCCTTCTTCTCAGATTGGATCTCCGTTTCGGAAACTAAACGTGAGACACCTCTGTGCAATTGGTCCTCCATTTGTTTACAGTAGACCTTCCAATCTGCGGGTCTATCCTTGAATTGATTTTCCACCCGTAATCTCTTGACAGCATAGTCATAATGTCAGGCAAACCTTCTGGTGACCTTTTCCATGGCAGTGTGATCTCGTATGAGCCATCTTGACGTCTGGTCACACTCTGTTCCATAGCCTCTATAGCATCTCTGTCTAAGGAATCAGAACCGCATCTGCATCTCTTAGGTTCCGTACCCACAGTCTCCAACCTATGAACTCTTCAAGTGCTCCAATAGCTGACACGTTGACATAGTTCAGTAGGCGTGTTGAGTTGGATGACTTGCCTCCTTGGACGAACCAACCAAAGGGACATCGAACCGCTACTGGATCATCTGGTTTGTCACCAACAATGTAATCTTCCCAACCATCAGATGGGTATTCTCAACTCCAAGTAGTAGGTCAACTGTCTCTGATGGGCATCATGAAGATCAATATCTCTCAGATGATTGTAAGATTGAAGTGTTCAGCTGTACAATCGGGGCATCACCGAGGGTTCTTCGATTTCCGTGACAGTCAAAGGACATGACCAATTCCCATTAAGATCCTCAATGCAACATCTACAAGGCGGAGTTTCTTGGTAATCATTCTACCTCCGACCAGGTTTAACTCATAGTCTTGGTAGGATCCCTTACTAGTCGTAGGTAAGATCCCTTCTCTCAGGAGCGTCGCTTGGCTACCACAGTCAAGTAGATCCGCACCAAGTGTTTGGTATTACCATGACGTATGTAACCCATGACCGTAGGTAAGATGCTCTGCAACCCACTGCTATCTCTGTTGGTGACTGTTTTCACGCTTGCTGTCATGGTGGTAAGACGATCTGCATCTCTGTCAGGTTGGGACTTGAACCGTTGTCCGTAGATGACCGGACAAATAGCAGAGAAGTGACGATCACTGCCGCAGTTCTGGGTCTTGCAAGGTGCTGGAAACTGACATGCATTGAGGTCATAAGGGGCTTCCCTGCAACACAGTTATTGTGACCACAACGCTGGCAGATGTTGTTCTTTTTTATTAGCTGTATACTTCTCATCAAGCGGCAAGGATCTGAATTTATTGCAGGTCTTCAGATAATGGGTGCTAGAGTTCTCATGCAGGGCACATTTGGGCACATCAGACTGCTTCCCTTTACCATTTCTCTGCTTAGAGTGATCAAATGAAGCAGCATTAGAATACCTCGTGACTCTTTCAGTCTTGTATGTGTGGTTGCCGACCTCTGAAGAGCACTTGATCTTCTCTAGGAGCAAATATTGTTGGTAAAGCCACTTAGTCAGTCCCGAGAGGGAGTCACTAACTTTACCATCTCTTACTTCTTTGTAGTACTCCATCCGATGACTTTCTGGCAACTTCTGCTTAATTTGGCCCAACATAATTTTGCTGTTAAGCTCACCAGACAAACCAATAGTTTCTGCTTGACACTCGAAGTTCTGCAAAGTCTGGACAAATTGAGCCATAGTAGATGTGTTTACCTTTCCTTTGTGCTCATACGGTTTAAGGTTAGACAAATCTGTGAGCAAACTGTCTACGACTCTGTCCCTGTCGCCGAAACACTCGTCCAGAACTTGCCAGGCTCTCTGCACATTGACGCAGCTTTTAACCATGCTCCTCTCGTTGTGGTTAACCATCGCTTCTGTCAACTGGAAGAAGCATTCTATGTCCGACAGACCTTGGGTGCAATGATCGAACATTGACTTGAAGTGTTGATACTCTTTGATCTCGCCATTAAAGGTAGGAAATTTGATCCTGGCCATCTTTGGAGCATGCAATGATCGGAGTGGGTTGCCAGATGAAGAACTCTGCACTACTGGAACAGAACCTCCTTGATGATCATCTTGTGTATTCGAGGTATTAGAAACATCAAGTGTGGGTTGCGGATGGTGGTCTACGACCTGTTTTGCCCGGACTAACTTTTGGACAAAGTCCGTCTCGACGATTCTCATCCATTCCTCCTCAGCTTCGAAGGCTTCATCCTCAACTATTAGCTCAGCTAGTTACATGTGTTTTGCCTCAATCTTGGAAAACTGTTCCTCTGCCTTATCGATGTACTGCTTCAGTAAGGTACCATCCCCTGTAAGGAGACTGTCGATAGTTGACAATGTTCTTGTCAGTTGTCCTTTCAAGTTTCTTCTGGAAAGTTTTACACTGTTGACATCAGCCATGATTTGTATTGAGTAGAGTGTTACAACAGGTTGTTGAAGCTGTTGGAGAATCCGTTAACAAGGCTCACACGTTGTTGTAATTAGGATAAGTTCTCATTTATTCAGTAGCAATCAGCATGTATCCTGTATACAGTAATATATTCATTCAACAACCGTGTATGATTTCCTGTAAAGTAAACAAAAGATAGAGAAAATATCATAAGTCTCAATTTCTTGTAAGAACAAATAATTTGCAAGAAGTTATTCTGCTAATGAAACATTCTCTTCAAGGTATTCATTAACTTCACTTTTCCAGGTCTTTTCATTTAAACCCAACTAAAGATGCTATCACAAATGCTTTAGATAATTAAGACAGCAATGTAACGTTGTCTTATCAATTGTATATGTAAAACTCAAAGTTACTGAATAATAAAGGTATGAAAGAATTTGCAATTTTCAATGTCTGGTCTGTACTTGAGTAATCTACGAAGTTTAGTTACCCTTAATAATAAATCCCTTTTAGAATATTGTTAAGGTCAAAATCAATCAACAAACCTAAAGGCATAAATTCTGCAGAAGCTCTTTGCGTAATTTGCAACATCTAAATAACATACAAAAGACTTTTTCAAAGCCTAAGACACGGACGAATCACCCGAGATTCTTCTAAATATCCCTCCGCGTAATACTTGATCGGCTGTTACTTTCCAGCCCTTTAACATCCCAAACAACAACGCAATAACATAGTTCCTTTCCATTAAGCACTTTAACCCTAAATCCATCGTTTTAAGCCTAGAATCCACACACAACAATCTCTGCATTAAGTGCTCTTTTGAAGAAAACATGTAGGAATTAGAATCATGAGCAGAAATAAAGGTTTGTTATGTTCGCAAAGATAAACAACAAGTTTTAGTCCGTGGGCCAGAGGGGGCTACCGTGCACCCCCCTGTGACCCTACTTCTTGGGTGTAGTTTTGTTCTTTAGTATCCCTTTTGTTAGAAAAATGATGTTCCCAAGAAAAAAACTCATTTGGACTATGTTTTTTACCCCCCTATTTGAACCTTTACCAAAATTGCACATTTTTCAGGCTTCGCGCTCTTTCTTGGGGTCTGTAAATTAGGTACAATTCATTATTTTTCTCATAAAAAAAACATTGGATCTGCTCTAAATTTAAACCACATCTTGTTAAACTATATGACAACAACTAGCCAAAGTTTCAAAACATTTCAATCACGGCTTCAAGTGCTAAAGACGTCACATAATTTGCATGTTTCGGAATATGCAAATTTCTATCTCAAAATGTGTCAAAAATGTGTCAAAATCACTTTTGAGTTGCATTTTGTGTGGTGTCTATACTAAGATGAATGATTTAGGCTTAAAATTGATGTAATTTTGTTCTTTGATATCCATCTTGTTATAAGGTGGGATTAGGGAGCTCTAGGTTGGTGGTGTTAAGCACCCACCCACATTACCCCACCACGCCCACAAATGGGAAATGAGTCATTTTGAGCAATTTTCACCTCATATTCGGGGAGCAAAATGTTGGGTTTTTTTTTTTCTTGATTAATTTCTATGAGATAAGATATCATCCAAACATGGAATATGTTGGGGATTTTAGAACACTTCCCAACCCTCCCTTATATTATATTATAGTTAATTAAGTTAATTATCGTAGAATTATAATGACGTCACATAATTTACATATCATTGATTATGCAAATTTATATGTTTACATTATGTAAAAATTATTTGTAAAGTTGTTTTGGTGTGGTATTGTGAAGAAATAATTTGTCTGAAACTGACATGAACTATTATTTGTCATCCATTAGCGGTTATCAGGCAGGGGGAGGGGTTATGGGGTAGAGTCCCCTTCACCCTTTCAAGCGCATGAATGTCAAAATCACAGTTTTACTCGTTTTGCATACTTTCCTTCTAATATCTCTCTGCCTCATCATCAATGTTTCTGTCTTTCTGACTCTTTCCCTCTCTTTCTCCCCCTCTCCATCCTCTCTCTCTCTCCCCCACCCCCTCTTTCTAGCTCTCTATTGTCTCCCCCTCCCTTATTATACATCCTGTAATCCTAACTTTCATTATTTACGAACATTAACAACATGTATTATCCAAAGATCAAGCAAAAATACCAAATACACAATATGTGATGCGTCACGTCGAAATGAGAGACTAGTCGCGATTTTTGAAATCCATTTTATTTGATATTATTGATCCCTGATTCATTGCCTTGAATTTGATATATAACCCGACTGTAAAGAGTAAGTAGAAGTGGAGATATTAGCCTCTGAACGCGAGAAGAATTGTGCTCTTGGAAATCAAAATCAAGAGAAAAACGTCTGCGAAGTTTGACTTCCGTTTGACTCCGCGCCAGAAAAATCAGAACATTATTGTCAGCTCTGTACTCACCGAAATGCCCTAGCAACCACTTGTTACAAAGGTGAAACGATTGACCAATGAGGAGGCTGCATTCAGGTATACAGAGAACAATACTCGTCCGTCACGCATGATCGAGGCAAGCGCAGCAAGCGGAAACAACGGCGATGTTGTCTAAATAACATTCAATCTTCTCTCAAAAAAAAAGCTGAATTTGGTTAGTTGTTTTATATCTTCGTAATAAATAAAAACGTCATGCTCTTTCTAATTGTTTAAGAAAAAGTCCGCTCTTTTAAGAAAAGTGTTTACCAATCCTGGCGCTAAATTAGTTAGAAACAAAACTATTTAAAAACCTTTTTGGGGGTTTTATTCCGATGTTTGCGTGCGTTCTTTGAATGTCAATCGCGTATACTCTTACTCATAATAAAGCGAGTCATTTTGATCTGAACTCTGTTGGAAATTTTGAACATAATAATGTCCTATAGACTAAATTATTCTTGTACAGGGGCTTATGCATTTTGTTTATATATGATAGAGATAAGCCTCCAAAAATGTTTTAATAAATTATTTGCGCCTCACGAATGTATTTAGAATTTCTCTGATCACGTTTTATG
>CALNVZ010003426.1:52816990-52829153 GCA_940671915.1 Paracentrotus lividus
AGACATTGCGCAACCATATACATAGACAAGGTATCTACGCTGTCTACAGAACATAGAATTAGCTGACAACTCCTGGAAGCATCTTCTACTGAAAAATTTTCAATTGCAGTGTTCCCCATGGAGCGTGTCATCTTGTGATTTCATGATCCATACCAAAGACAGCACAAGTACTATAACACACCCTGTTATGGTAGAGCCAATTCCACATAAGTATGTGAAATGCTATCCTCCTCTCTATTAATTACAAAACCGCGCGACGACGGCTGCAAATGCGTTCTGATACAGCGAATTCTTCTCTTCGTTCGGAATCCATTCAAACTCTCACGGCAATAGGACCGAATTTTTGAGAGTGCCCTTTATCACATGACACTGTCCTCCTTAAATCCATAAGCGAAACTACCGCTTTCCCCCTCAATGCGACATCTCATACTGGCACGACGAGAGCAACAGACCTGATGGATGCTGTGCATTCATCAGTCTACGAAGTCGTCAAAAATACTCGACTAAGCATACTGCAGCCAGATCGCAGCGTCTATTCGCCTCTTCCCGTTAACCGACTACTGGATCACACCCTAACAAGCTCCAGTCTGAGGATCAGGAATAAAGTCTACCTCGAACCTATCGTTTTCTCGGTTTCCCTAAACAAGCACAGTAGCAGACTAAGGGAAGAAGTATTTGCCGAGTGACCTGTATGCAATGCGTAATGCTCACATTTCAGCTAGGGCAGCAATAAACGCCTCAACGAATAAATGAAGACTATTGTGACTAGACGTTAACAAATGTGTTATACCAGGAATTGAATTAAATGACCGAGCTATATATCGAGAGATACAGCCTAGTCTTGCAAGGGAAATCCGAATGAACCCCCTCTGAAAGCGCCCACGTTATGAAAAGACGACCACTATCTATTACAGCAGGTAGCCTTGCAGAGAACACAAAACATAGACTTACTTGTGTACAATCTTATATCCTTGAACTAAATAGATCAGTATCAAGATAAGCCATTCTTGAAACTCCAGTAAGACAAACTTATTGTATTTTGTCCGGAGCCCTTGATGAGGCCTCTGCATATTTTGCATCTGATCAAAGTAATTAATTGGTACCATGTGTATGTGTGGTTGTATTACAATCGAGTACGTCATGGTCGCTATTGGAGAGTCTAAATGTTTGCCCTCCTTGTAGATAATATAGTGTAAGATCACCAATTCCATAGTGCCTTGTTTGTTATCATCAACATAATGAATGCAGACTTTTCCTTATTGTTTCTCATTTCTCCTGTTTTTCTTTCCTCTTTGTGCTAATCTTTCATTCCACTGCAGACAAAATGATTGGTATAGTTAATGATACGCGTAATGGCTTTACCATCAGATGTGATGGAACGTTGTAGGAGAATATGCAAGTAAGTAGTTTTCTGCCCCATGATAAATTTCTCTGAAATCCCATCCTTCTTTTTGAGGACCAACCTAACTAATCATATTGAACAGATTGTCATGCTTAGAATTGGTTCATCCTAATCCGCCTCCTGCTTACTTTAGAACAGAGCAGTTATATCGGTAATGGACACCCCTCTCTGTTACAGTTCTATACCATCTTAAGATACAGAACAAACTGGGCACTTCTGGAAAGGACATTTCTCCTTAATTCCGCTTTCAGCTAAATTGACAGAGGCAATAGTCTCGGAAGCCACCCCCTCATCTGGCTGAAACCAGCATCAGAAAAAGCTCGAGATGCATATACCAAAAAGACAAGCAAGCAACCTAATCTACATGACGTATATTAAAACAGTAGAATGCGATCATAGTCCATCAGACAGAAGAACGTCCGCAGGAGCTCACTCTTACGTTCATCCGACTAGATTTCGGCAGCCCCTTCTATAAGTTGGCCTTTGCGGTTTGGTGTGCCCGGTTTCAATAGGTTTCACCCGAATCGTGTGCCTACGACCACCACCATCAACAGCAGCCGCTCCTTGGATATGAGGGCACGGTTAACGCAGGTATAAGCTCAAACTTAGCTTCAATTCTCGTTTGGGGGAGCGCCCGACACTTCCACTTTAGTCATATCGACGCGCCATATCACACACACGGAATCGAATAAGCTAAAAAGATCGAAGGGTAACTTCAAGGGGAAGTCCTGAGCACCCGGTCGAGGTGACCGTGCTCTATTTAATTTTTTGACCCAACTGCAGATGTATTGCCCGGCTGAGCCTCGACAGGTGACAGTCTCCCGAGGATACGCTTGTTGCTGAGACGCAATTCACCCAAATGCAAGCCCTTTCACCTGAAAGCACGAATCTTGCACTTCTCCAAAATGGCTCGTCGCGAGCCAAATCAGCGGCCTTTCGGAGGGATTAGATTGGCAATTCGAATCATCCGATGGCACAGGAGAAGCTCTCTGGAGCCATACACCTGGGTCTACTCTCACTTTAGATTGTTAATAGTACTATTCCCCACCTCTCGGGGGTAAGGCTTTCTCGGCTTCAAGACCGTTATTCCAAGTCATTACACAACTGTCGCGCGAATGCCTATTCTCAGCGGGTGTCCGTAATCAGCATGTACTTCCATCTGCTATTGCTTCATCATGGTTCGCCGGACATCGTCGACGAGTGACGTCTGCATTCTAATATTTATATTTTGAGTCACATCAATTCATCTATACTTGGTGCCAACGCACCAAGTGAAAAGATTTAGCCATACAATCGATACAACAAACGTCTTCTACATGAGACGGACGCACCCTACTGCCGTCTCGCCCACACCTTCTCTAAGTGCAAACTGAAATCATCCATTAGTGTGAGTTCGCAACGTTGGCTCCATTCGAAGGTTCCCTTGCGAAGCAGTTTAATCATTATGAGCGATGCCAATGCAGAAGTAATTTATACCGAACTAAATAGGTACATGCCCTACCTTTCATCTGTCTCTGCCTCATTGCACTTATTTGGTTCAATTTCATTATATTATATGTAGTAATACTGTCTATGTAGAAACATATTCTGTATATAATACAATTCTTTTGTGTAATCTATGTTTTTATCAAATAGTTAAGTAGATATAATCCATAATTCTTATTCACATCGTTTTATAATTATATAGATTTTTAGTTTCGTGTTGTTTCTTATTTATTGTATCCGAACAATAAAACTTTATTGTATTATTGTATTGCAATCAGACATCGTTAAGGATTAAATATTGCTGAATATTTCAATTTGATATTTTCGATAGTGCACGTAGCATTATTTACTATATATAAGAAAATATTGTATACTTTAGTGTATATCTTTACTTTGTATTTATCATTAGGGCTATGATCTTATATATTTACTATATTTCAATAATTGGCAAGTTGCAGTACTAGGTAGATATGATATTTAATAGTTTTTATATATGATGAGTCAAGCAGGATTTTTTGATATATCCGAATGAGACAAAGTATTTTAGTCGAATATACATGTTATATGTTGTATGTACAAGAGCTATATACGGAATTCAAGATAATTTTGAAATTTGTTCGCATGAGCAAAATATAGAATTATTGTTTTATGATTATGACAGAAATTTTTTTTTTATGATATTTCTTATGTGTAAGGAAAGTAGATCATAGAATCAATAGGATTCTTTATTATGCAATTAATTGTATACTCCTTTGTATTAATTCTAGTTATGTCATACAAAATCGAGTGTTATTTATTGTTAAAATAAAAAAAAAAAAAAAATAATAGAAAAATAAAAAAAGAAAAAAGTCGAGATAAAAGAAAAAGAATGATAAATCAGTGATAGACAGAAAAGAAAGAAGAGAAAATGAGTTAAACTGAGATTAATTATAATAACCTGAAGAGAGATATGAAATATAAATAAAAAGTAAAAGATCAGAACAAAACTTGTATACGAAATTTAGTAGAAAGATAACATTGATCAGTTATTTAGATTAGGCGAATTTAATAAGTAACAAAGGAAGAAGAAATACAAAGAAGATCTATAAATGAAAAAGAATATGATAAGAATTTGAAGGCCGCTTATTAAGAATACAAGATAGAGAGAGAAATAAAAGAAATAGAAAAGGAGAATATAGAAAGAAAAGAATTGTTTTGTATGTTTTCATTTTTGTGTGTGTGTTTGAGTGCTGGTGGATTTTGCTTATTATTTTTTCTTTTAATGCTTATGTGTTTAAGAATGTTGTAAAATGATTAATAGCTGTCTGAACTATACGCACGTACGTCTTGTACTAAGTGCTGTCAGTTTAGCTACCAAACACTTAACTATTCATCGTCACCCTCACTATGTACGTCGAAGCAGAGCCTTAATAACCTAGACCTTCTAGCATTGTATTATGTCTATTCTCTTATTCATTCACAATTTACGCATAGTTCAACAAAATTATACTGCACATCTGGTGTGAAAATCTCTTTGACATGCATACAGGGTTAAGCATTCTGTATATATTATTCCCGCTCGTGTGTTATCTATCTACTTCCCGGCACCATCTCCGTATCATAGCACTGTCCTGCCTCCGCCAGCGCATTTCTATAGTATAAGATCTACATAAAATAAGATTACTTTAATGCACCACGCACTTGCAATTGGTACAGTCAAGACGAGTACATCCTACACCACAGATCGGGATACTTTACTAAGTTAATGATTTGTCTACCTGATGTAATCTGTCCTGAAGTTCTGATGCAAATGTACACTGTGTGAAGAAATCAACAGTTGGATAAATCTATGAGTTCATTTTGGGCAGACAAGCAGCCTTTTGCCAATCATAAATACTCGTGACCACCATTGAAAACGCCATTGCCAGCAGAAAAAAGATCACCTCGAATGTCCGCTCCATAACGCACAGTGGAGCGCAAAAATTCAAAACGCTTTCTGATTGCTACCTGCTCATTGCTGTTGCCTAAATAGAAACTTATCAAATTTGTATCACTTCACCTCAGATGAAGAATAGTTGAATAATATATCAATAACTTTAACTGCATGAAAAAATCATAGCAACATCATACAAAAACAAATGCCAATTAATAATAGAAACGAGTTAATAAATGCCCCCCCCCCCCAAAAAAAGATAAAAAAAAAATAAAAAAAGCTTGTAGCATCATTATGATAACTTTATTGTTTTGCTATAAATTAATTATGTTATACTAAGTGTATCTAAGGATTAGAAATATACTTTTTGAATGCAAATACTATGTTAAATGAAGTTTACACAACGGGATGCTGGATTCTCTAATAAATGTATAAATTCAATTTTAAAAACATTTTCTCTTTTTATACTTTCATAGCCTAAAACTTTTTAAGATGAGAGATGTCTATCAACAGTTTTTCATTTCTCTGCACCAGTAAATCATCAAAGCATTACAAAAGTCTGTTCGGTAATATATCAATAATAAACATTTGTATACTACATCAGTCATAAAAAAAATCAACTAAACTTTCTTTATAAGAATTAAACGTTATTCAATACTTTTCTATTGAGCCTATTTGAAATCAGATGATACAGATATACTTTTAATTATACGTTGCTCTAGTAGTAACCATTATGAGAACAAGTTGGTATTACAAATTTAGTTTTGAGTAATATTTTTATAAATCATATTTTTAATTTCACTGTTACATCAAACTCTTTATCTATTTTCCCAAAAGTAGTAGATGAGCTGTTTGCGTATCATATTTTAAAACGATTACGTGTCTTAGCACGAAACTGATAACGTTTCAAAAAGTTGTCAATAATTTTAATTGTCCTTTTTTCCTAAAGAGATTGTATTATGATATGATAGATACGCTTACAAAACATCGAGGTGAAAGTAGTGTACTATTTATATCGATCTTAGATAAAACGTTAGAAAATATTTTAACACAGATTTCTCTGTGTTAATAAGAATTACTTCTTCAAAAGCATATTTAATTACTTACACAGACCTTCATGCTTTTTCAAAATGAGACCTATATTATAGGTTAAGTAGCATTGAATACAATCTAAAGCATATATATACGTTTAAATTAAAAATTGTCAAAATGTACTTTGTATCTGAAAATTATTGATTATATTGAAAATATTGTCAAAAAGATCCGATGTGAATTCAAGAATATTACTTAATAGATCTAGTTCGAGTATAGACTGTTATGAAAGAATTTTACAAATATGACTGTTTGGGAGAATATTTTTATAAAACATTATTTAATCACTTTTACACAAACTCTTGCTGCTTACCCAATAGATGGATAAATTAATGGGGATTAAAACATTACGCTACATCTAAATCATATATACGTTAATAAACTATGTCAAAATATTTATTCGTTGAAATTTTCTGACAAATTTATGAATAATTATAAAACTTCCAAAAGCTGTTTTATAATTATGACTTTATATTAACATTTCAAACGTTTTTAATTGATATTATATATAGTTTGTTTAAATATATCTTAAAACAGATATATATTTTATGTGACTTTTAAAGTAGCTCACATTCATTTGATTCTCTTTTCTCAAGGTGTATATAATTAGAGTACTAAATATATTTAAAATCATTTTTAAACATCATAAGCATCTTTAAACGGTTTAAAAATGTTGTCAAAAAGGTATCTGATTTTTACGTGATAGAAATTTATTGATGAGATAATTATCAAAACATTGCATATAAAATGGCCAGTGGGAAACATATTCCCTTAATATGGTTTCATAGAACGTATGATAAAATATTTACAAAGATGTTGTTTAAATAAATATTTTAATTATTAAAACATTTAATTCATCACTTTACTACACATCTTTATTCTTTCCAAAGTTTAATAGCACTATGTTTAATAACACATACTATCTACTTCAAACGATAACGTTAAAATTGTCAAAAATCTTCTCTTTTTCTGATAAAGTATATTGTTTATGACATTTCATGCCTATTAGAGAAACGCTACAAAAAGGCTTTTTGTTAATATACTTTAATAACATTCTAAAAAACGTATGAAAATATCTTACAAAATGTTAGTTTTGAGACAATAGTTTTTAAACAATTTAAGACATTACCACACCATCATGTCTCTCAAAATTTAGTAAATTAATAAGTTATAAATCTTACATTTTGAATGACAAAAGGCGGTTGTAATATCGTCAAAAATATGTGTCAAAATAGATTCTTTTTTCAGAAAATTTAATTATGATATTATATAATACTCGTCGCAAAAAGCCTTATTTAAAATATTGGTATAGCGTTCAAATCCAGCACACGTTTTGAATAATATTTTTAACAAAGAGTTGCTGAGAGATATTTTAAAATCATAATATCTGTTCAAACTTTTACACAACCTTATGCTATTTCTCAATAGTGGTATATGACGCTCTTTATAATATTAAAACTAGTTTCAATACCATCAAGTCATATAACGCTTTAAAATTGATTCAAAATTTTCTTTGTTATTTCTGAAATGTTTTTAATGATAGATAAAAGCTATGCTTAAAATAAGTCTAAAGTAAAAAGCTTAGTTTTCTTAGTAACGTTCGAGAGGAACCTTTTAAAATTATTACAAAATGTTTTAGAACTATTTTTAAAGAAACAATATTTAATCACTTTTAACACAACCTTTGAAGTGCTAAATTTTCCCATATAATAGTATTAATTCTATTTATAGTCTTATAAAACATTGACTTCCACATTAGAATTATAACGTTTAAAATGTTAATGTTAGTACAAAAATGTTCTCTGTTTCTAAAAGTTATTATGATATTAATATAATACATCGACACTAAAGAAAGCTGTTCTAATATTAATTAATAACATTTCTAAGAAACGTTATGAAACATTTGACAAAGGATTGTCCATTCGAGAATCATTTTCAACAAATATATATTAATGACTACATCGATAGACCTTTCATCCGTTCTCAAAATGTTTTAATATTTTATATTGAAAACATTTTCCATTACTCAAACGCTATAACGTAAAATGGGTCAAAAGATTTCTTCTGTTTTCGAAAATGATTGATATCATAAAAGCATCTGCAACTAGTAATACCATTGGAAATATATTTTTTAATTACACTATCAACTTGGAAGTATACGTTATGAAATATTTTACAAAAAGTGTGTTTGCAACAAATATTAAAGAAAAAAAATATTTTAATCACTATTTACACTAACCGAGTGCTTTCCCAAAATTTTTAAACCTAATTAAAAAACATACTTCTACTATCAATGCGATAACGTTTATAAAAGTGTCAACATGATCTCTCTGTTTTCTCTAGAAATAATGATATATAAATACCTACAAAAATGGCTGTAAGTTAACTTTAATAACCAGTACTAAAGGAAACGATGAATACATTTATCAAAGATGTTATTTTCGAAACTTCTTAAAACACATTAATTTTAATGACTTTACACACAGTTTGATCTTTCTCACAAAGTGTAATAAGATGATTAATTTAATAACATTTTATATAAATCAAAGCATAACGTTTTAAAACATTTTCAATGTTCTTGTCTATCTTTTTCTGCTCAAAACTTATTATGATTATAATAATCATTGCAAAAGCTCAATGAAAATATTTAGAACTTTCATAAGGAACTTATAAATACTTTACAAATGTGTGAATATTTTTAAACCATATTTATCACTGTTACACAACCTTGGATCTTTTTCCCAAAAAATGTTTAAATTAATGTTTTATAAACTATTAGCTTCTACATAAAACTATAACGTTAAAATATTTGTCAAAAGGTTTCCTGTTTCTTGTAAATATGCTTTTATGTATATAAATACGCTTCAAAAGGCGTTTAATAATATACGTATAAGATTAACATTTCTAAAAACGTTATGAGATGAAATTATTACAAATTCATGTTCTCGAGAATAGTCTATTATAAAACATTATTTAAATATCTTTACCCTTTCATCTTTTTCAAAAGTTTGATCATAGTTTAAAACATTCATATTGATTACAATCAAACCTGCTAAACGTTAATAAATGTTCAAAATGTCTCTTTTTTTCGTGAATATTTATATATTTATAATAAAAGGACCGAAAAGCTCTGGATAATACATTATAAGAACGTTTCGAGAGAACGTTATTTAATAATATTTGTATATACGTAAAAAGGAGTGTAAGAAATATTTAACAACTTATATTGAATACTTTTGTCGGCAATGCTTTAACATTTTATGTTTTCAAAATGTTTACAAAATTATTATAAAAATGTTTTAAAGTGAAATGTTTCACATTTAATAAGAATGTTTTTTAAAAATTTTTAATTTATTTGATATTTTATCTTCAATATTTGTTTGTCTAAGATATTCGGTTGACATACATTAAACATCCGATGAATTATTAAAAAAAGATATATATTTATTTTAAGCCATTGGAAACAATTTGTTTTAACTAGATGATATTAGATATAAGCGACAAAATACATGTTGGCTTAAACATATGTAAAAGATGGATTTTACTAATGTTAACACTATAAGGAGAAACCAATACTATTTATACCCGTCTCTAATGTTATTTTGCAAAATGTATATATTGAAATAAACATTTCTGATACCTTTGAAAGAATTGATGATAACTTGATGGTAGCTGGGTACTTAAAAATCTGTTCTACAAATGAATATAGCGGTGATACGTAATCTTCGCAAAGAGAATTCGATTTTTTCGCGATCGATTAACGTCGAATTCCTCTACTTTATTCTGTCAGAGGAGAATGTTCGCACGAGAAGTCTTCACTACGACATTCATTCAAAATCGTTATAAACCTATTTCAGATGAAAATTTGTCTCAAATAGTATCCGCATACATGAAACTCTCGATACGTTCTCCGCGACGATCCAACAACCCGTCTCAAACTGTTTCTATCCGTCTTAAAGTTTTTCCAAATTATCCCGAAAAGTTGAAACAGATACCAGCCAGCAGTTGATATCAAACTAGACTTTCATTATACTTTTGCTACGTCCCCCCCCCCTTGGAAGCACACTACCCCCACTCTCTAAATAGCTCATTTTTAACCATCATAATTAAATATAACCAATTTAAACGATACTTTTCAATTTAAGTATTGAGCATTCTCTTCCTGTCTTAGCACCTATATAACCTAAACTTGTATCTAGAAGTTATTATCAACTTTCACCTTTTGTGAGGCTAAATAACTCCTTCTGATGGAATCCATAATTTTTAAATCGGATTAATTTCATCGCCTTAGTCAAACTAGATTTATCCGCCCCTTAAATAATAATCTGAAATCACAAATCATTTTAACCAAGATTAAGACTAAGTCAACAAGTATAAGTGTTGCACACACATACCCCCCCCGCCCATTGTCCCGCCACCCATAGTTTAATAATTGACGATTCGTGTTTGCGTCTCCTCAGTATCATTATCCGAATTAGAAAATCATTTCACATGCAGTAAGGTAGGCCATCACATACAGTCAAATTCTAAGTGCCAGGATAAATAAGAACAGTCGCTGGGCGCGATATTCATCGCTATTCGCTCACAAAAACGAAACAAAAAGCCAGTTGAAATCACACATCACATGACCGTGAACGTCCAATAAACAAAGCCATGCGTTGTTAATGGCGGAGCTAAACGGAGAGGGGAAATGAGCGTGGACGTGCGATTGTATGTCCGGAAAAAAAAAATTATGACCGAAAAAAACACTCGCCGAAAAACTGCTTTTTTACCACTTTCCCGTTATCATTTTCACTCATTTTTTTAACAGAGCAAAGATGAAGCATGGTAAAACCAGAAAATCAAAAAAAAAAATTTCCTCAAAATTTTGAGTTTTTTATTAGTTTGTCGATTTACTCGGATCTTTGATCTGCGACTTCTCTCTCATTTCGACAAGACGTTTCACATATATTCATGCTATTCTTGGTTTTCACTTCTTTATGTATAGTCTGTTTGAATTTTTATGAACCTAGAAAAGTCGTTTCCACTGAAGTTTTTTTGCTGATTTGTGATGTCATGTGATACTATAACAATTTTAGCTTAGTTGCAAAACGAGCAACCTTGAACAATTTGCATAATCAACATAAATCCAAAATGGCTGCCATGCAGTATGGTGAAACTTAACCTTTGAACTATAGCTCACATTTTGAAGAATAAAATATGCATATCTTTTCTTTTGAGTTTGAAACTGCCATTGCACAAGTACTGTAACAATCATTGATCATTCTATCTTGGCAAGTAGTTCATCATCCTGTGGAGGCATCAGTGTTCCATTCCGACTTTGATCATTTTGATCAATATATGTCAAGCTTGACAGGTTCTGGTTCTGTCCACACAACCCATGGGATTATGCTTCAAGAGGTTGCCAAGAATGAAACAGCTGAAGTTTCAACCGACCCAGTATCTTCAGTAGCACGTAACCAAGGAACGTTCATTGAAGATGCAACAAGAAGGTCCTCTTCCATCTTGCTACGTGAACCGTAAAGCAAATCCGGATTGTGACACACTGGAAGGATGATTCTGGTGAAGAGGCATTCAAACAAAGTGCAATACAAAATCTAACATGTATTCTCTCCCAACGAGTTAGTGGGGACAAGGGGCAAGAGCTTCTATTTTAGGCTGGTTTCATCTCGGCAACAGGGGAGGTGCCATCAAATGTGACAATGATAGACTACTACCCTGTGATAAATCACCCATAACTGAATAAGACACAAGACAGGAATGTCTAAGAGCATCTGCAGAGGCAAGTCACGAAGTTGGCCAAGAATATGTCATTATCCTCTTCTGTGGAACAATCCAGCAAGGTACAGGAAGCATATTGTGCTCATTGGAACATTCCACGTCCATCTGTGCCTATTTCAAAATGATTGGGAAGTAGATGGAAGGATCTTGTCTCAGGATATACTCTTGGAATCGGGACTGATGTCCTCTGGCTCTATGAAAGTGGTCTTGACAGGAAAGAACTATGACAGAAGTCTCAACTGCCATAAGACCATGGTAGAATGCTTGGAAAGGCTCCTTGACGAATTCTTGTCAACTACTGGAAAAGATGATGTGCTTTCCGGTTTACCAGAAGTATCCAAGGACATCTCCCAAGAGCTAATTCGATCAACAACAAAGGAAACACTGGAAGAAGTCATGGCCAATACAGACCTTAATAAGTAAATGGCTTCATATGAGAGCTTCAAAAGATCTCTTGGGAATACTGCACAATTTTGGCTGCCTACGTAGGT
>CALNVZ010003426.1:52842962-52861691 GCA_940671915.1 Paracentrotus lividus
AGACACACGGTATATATAAAAAAACACAGTCTAGAAATCAAAAGTTTGACGGTTGGTTCATTTTTATTATATACACACACAATAACAATGAATGATCATGTTTTGTAGATGGCATAGGGGGAAAATACATGCATAAGTTAACATGAGGATGTTTTGATGGAGTGGTTCGATGGTGCTTATGCCCAAACCACATAGGTCATACATTTCATTCCTCTGCTAAAAATACCTCCCAAGTTTAGAATCGTGTCAACGACGTGAACCTGAACGACGTTCTAAAGGTAATAAAAATAGGAGCTTATGATAAATAATTATAATGTGGCTTATTCATGTGTGATGCTTTTGAGCTTCAAGCTTCTGTTCCATTCGACATGCTAAACAGAATTGAAAAATAAAATGCCATTTGAATGCAAAGAGTAGGTCAAGCTCGGAGATCTAAGGGTCTCACACGT
This sequence comes from Paracentrotus lividus, assembly GCA_940671915.1. Lineage (NCBI taxonomy): Eukaryota > Metazoa > Echinodermata > Echinoidea > Camarodonta > Echinidae > Paracentrotus > Paracentrotus lividus. Next base: position 52,843,412 of record CALNVZ010003426.1, read on the forward strand.
GAAGAAGCCACTATGATTTACATTAAAAAACGTATCAAAAGCTATCCATTATTAATTTTTAGAACCACGTTAAGGTTCACGTAGTCGACACAATTCTGTCAACATCGTTACCGGATAATGGTTCAATTCTCAATTTATTTTCCCAATATTTGTTTTATTTACGATTTGTTCTCGTGGTTGTAGGCCTAGCCATCTGCATCGGTGCACGAATGAATTGACACAAGATAAATAACAGCAGATAACCTACAAGCTAGTGTTATATTCGCTTGTGCAATATCTTCTTAAATATAGATGTATATAATATCAGGGTTCCACATTTTACAAGCATTGCTTTTTAGTGGATTCCCCCCATTACCAAAGAATTATTTAACTTCTTTTTAATGATTTATAGGCCTATTACACGATTTTTTGGTTAAAAAAGTAATATTCATTTAATGTGTTTCATGACATTATGAGTATTTGTATTATGTTATTTTTGTTGGAAGTGAATAAAACTCAATCTGTATCTGAATATATATATATAATAAAAATACATGTACATTTTGAATTGCCTACTATTGGTTTGACTATATCCACATTTATCGGGAGTCCTGTCCTTAAAATACGGTGTGTACATAATATTCATCCGCATTAAGGCTGCTTTTTACTCCCAATACAAGGGCATTTATAAAAAAATGGTTTTAAACCTATCTGTCTTCAATACAGACATAGTCTACATCGGGTCTATTAATACTGAACATCCCAGACTGTGCAAGTTATATCTCAATCACAAGAAGAATGTATTATGTGAGAAACCACTGGCACTAACTCTACAAGAAACACAAGATGTCATTCAGACAGCCGAAGATAATAAGGTCTTCTTCATGGAAGTAAGTCTCATTTTCATGGATCTCATTCTATTTTTAAATATTAAGTGCGCAAAATACAACAACAAACAAACAACAACAACCAAGGGGCAAAATAACCCCATTCAGTAAATTAAACGCAGTTCAAATTCGTGTAGTAATGTTGAACCTTTTCCCCGATTGTAACAACATTTTGTTTTATCTATTTTTTTTTTAAATATTTTTTTTATTTACCTTTTTCAGTCAAAAAAGGTTTGTCCCTCATTTAATTCACTTTTAATGCCTCAGTTTCATTCGTTCATATTCATGACCGCGCACATTATAGCATTGCACCCTTCTTTAGACTGTTTGCAAAATTTGAAGTCATTTCTTGACAAATTGTCTTCGTCGACGAATTTAGTCTAACAATAATTTTTTCCCCCACTATTATCCCCCAGTGGTAAAATTTTATTTGTTATGATTAACAAGCTGATAATAATGTATTTTATTAATTCATGAAATAGAAATCATTCCAGTCATTTGAAGTGATCTCGAAATATTTCATTCTTAGGCTGTATGGACTCGATTCTTCCCTGTCAGTGCCAAGATCCGGGAACTCGTTACATCCGGGCAAATCGGTGACGTCAGGTCAATTCTTGTCAATTTTGGAATTAATTTACCGGACAGAGAGCGAACCGTCAAAAGAGGTCAGAAACAGTAATGATTTTTTGAAGTAATTTCATATCAATTCATTTTCACTTGTTAGTTAAGAATGCTTATTTTGTGAAAACATGAAAAAGGAAGGCCTAATGCCAGACTTAATAATATCTATACATGAATTTTAAAAAAAATCAACATAAATTGAATCAATTTGTACTGTATAATGAATTCTTTATTTCAAGGAAATCATAAATATGTACATCTATACATGGATATATTTTGGTTCTAGGGCAACTACCCCTGGACAATGGCCCCCGGACAAAGTAAGCCCGCCAGAAATTTATCCCTAACTCTACACCTAACCCTCACCATATTACTGGTGGTAATTGCCCAGGGGGTAGTTGTCCTTGTACGATATATTTTGTAAAAATACAACAATTATCCAAACTGCATTCTTTATGTAGAAACGGGTGGTGGTGCCATGCATGACTTGGGAATCTACCCGGTACAGTTGACAACTATGGTGTTTGGCAAAGCTCCCATATCGTCACATACGCACGGGTTCCTCAATGATCACGGTAAGCATCTCATTGAGATTTGTCGGAGGTAGAGAGAGACTGAGAGAGAGAGAGAGAGCGAGAGAAAGAAAGAAAGGAAATAAGAGAGGGGGTGGGGAGAAAGAGAGAGATCCCCTATTTCCATATGATTTATGTAGGCCAGCCCTAATTTCTTTCTAGTCAGGCCTCAATTGTCATGATTTAACAGCTACTTCAAAAAAATGGCTAAGTTTGATTTTTAACTTGAATGTGTTCAGGGACGGCCCAAGGAGCAACTTCCAACTTGGTGTCAAATTTCTAATGGCCATCTTGACCAGCTGAGGGGTCAAAATAGGGTCAATATGGGTCCATTTTTGAAAATACCCCGATTATAATAAATGACACACCAAACTGTTTGTCTTGTTATACTGGGAAAAAAAAGTATACAGAGTCATATGGTTTTCACCTCCCGTTCAGAAGTTATTGCTTGAAAGGTCAAAAGGTCAACGAACTTCATTTGACCACAAAATACACTTACAGTGTTTGGAAAGACTAGTTTTAGTGTTTTGGGTGTCTATTTATTCATATTTCAATTTTAAATATTTAGTAAGACAACTCCTTTTTCAGAATACCTTATGTACATCTTTAATGCCCTTTAAAGGGTCAATATAAGGGTCATATGGGTCAGTGAGCTCATTTTAGTTTAAAATACATGGCTGAGTTCGGCAACCTTTTCCCTCCTCCTTTTTTTTTTTTTTAAAAGTTATTGTCCAGTTTAAAATGTCAAGTTGATGGTGACATCAGGTAAGGTATCATATCGCAGTACAGGAATGACCTACCACCATAAAAGGGCCTTGACACACTCCTACCATGCAGCAAATGTCCCTGTGCTGTCTGTGACCTCACAGGCATTATTGTGCTTCAGCTGTTTCTTCCCAAGGTTGTGATAGCTTTCCAATGTTTTCCAGGAGTGTTGCCCCATTGAGGAATCAAGGGAATAATAAAGACATCTGTGTCCATAGAAAATTTCTTAACTTATAGCATGGATATACAGTGCGTCCCAAAAAGAACTATACACTTTTGAAATGGCTGCCAAATAAAAAGTGTATGATTTTAGGTAATGAAATTTACATGTATGGAAAGCTCATTATCCCAAATTTCATATGACATCAAAAAGTCCGAAAATAAATCGTGCATGAATGAGCAGCGTTCACTTTTGTAAAGGGTATGAAAATTAGGGTGCGCAGGAATTGCCCTACCAATTTGTATGAGGACAGTCATTTGGAGCTTATGGAATTGAGGATGATGTGCAGAATTATGATGAGTTGGGGTTTGCTAAGTGAAATTTGTTGAATTGGGGATTACAATTTTCATGCATGAGTGAACAGGAATATGTATTTCCTATTATACCATTGTAACTTTCCAATGTTATTCAGTGGTGTGTTAGTGGTAGTCAGGATGGGTGCAGAACAGGTGAGATGCAGGGTAAGATTTTTGATCAGTTTTGATGATCGTTTTGATGATCTTTTGGATTGTCTGAATATCTAACATCAGTGACGTTATTTTTTTTTTCAACAAACATTTTTTAGAGTATTCAATTACATAATCCCACCTGAATATTAAGTAATTCAGAAGTTTAGATAATCTTACAGTAATTGAAATGGGGGCAGGCATATTATGATTCTTTACATCCATTGAAGGGATTATTCAAAGTCACTGATGTTTAACCCCCCCCCCCCTAAAAAAAAAAAAAAAGAAGAATAACAGCACTGTAGCATCGAATTTAATAGCACATTACAAAATAAAGAATTAGAGAATATAGAGTAAAGAATGACATGTTAATGTCACAAATTTGTGTTACACTGTCATATCCTGTACAAAAGTCCAAATTGCTAAAATGACTGGATAGTTGGTTGGTTGATCAATTGAGTTGATTGATTTATTGGATAACAGTAAGACATAGTGATTGAAATAACTGTATGAAGATGATGTAATGCTTGTTGATTAGTTGAAACATTTGGAGACTGGTAACTGTTGATTAAATGATTGCTAGCTGGATGTTGATTGTCTAATTTATGTGACTGATTGATTGATAGATTGATAGATTGTCATCGACCATCCAATTTGGGTAAATGTGAAAAAAACCGTGATGTGAGGAGGTAGTCAGGATATTGGAGCAGAAATCAATGATTTCCAATGGTTTGTCAGAATCTTACCCTGCATCTCACCTGTTCTGCACCCATCCTGACTACCACTAACACACCACTGAATAAACATTGGAAAGTTACAATGGTATAATAGGAAATACATATTCCTGTTCACTCATGCATGAAAATGTAATCCCCAATTCCACAAATTTCACTTAGCAAACCCCACTCATCATAATTGATCAGTAATTCTGCATATCATCTCAATTCCATAAGCTCCAAATGACTTTCCTCATACAAATTGGTAGGGCAATTCCTGCGCACCCTAATTTCCATACCCATTACAAAAGTGAACCCTGCTCATGCATGCATGAATTATTTTCGGACTTTTTGATGTCATATGAAATTTGGGATAATGAGCTTTCCATATAGTAAATTTTCATTACGTAAAATCATATATTTTTTATTTGGCAGCCATTTCAAAAGTGTATAGTTCTTTTTGGGACGCACTTATAAGAGAGAATATATCATGCTTATAGTAAACAATTAACACTAAAAACATTGAGAATGAGGATTCCGTCTTCCAATGTGTAAGCATATCAATCAAATCTGGCATTGACATATCAGGCAGGTTGAATTTGCCATGATACTGAGGTGGTCCCGCCCCGTTCTATCTTTGTGCATGGTAGTGGATAGATCCTCACTTAAAAAAAAAAAAATGTCTCATAAAACAGGACTGTCTTGAAGTTGCCAGAGAAGAGTAGTCATTAAACCTCTGGGGTGACTTGGGTTAATACATCCTTAAAGAGGATATACATTCCTTTTAATATTTCTGTCCAGACGCAAGTTGGCTTTTCGACAATTCGGTGCATCACATAAACTGATGCTGTAATTTCTGAACACAAAGTTCAAGACGTTTCATGAAACATATAAGAAACGAGTGAAATACAGTTGCTCTGATGTACAGAAGGGGACAGATATTCACATGCCAACACACAAAAATGGACTCACTCCTTCCTTTTTGTGTTTTACCAATTCTGGTTTCGAAGACAATGTTGTCCTTGTAGCATACGCCTCCCATCAGATTATTAAGGGCATATCAGAAGAAGGGTTCGACTATTATACATGCCCATTATACTGTAAAAACCTTTGCACTTATTCCTAAAATGGAAATGTCATTGTTCCTTGCCATGAACATACTGGTCATGCTGGTGCAGAACCTGCATCTGTCTTCTATGACCACCTTTCAATCGATCATGCACGGTTAGAGGAAGAAAGTCTTTTGAAGTTTCCTCCAAGAACTTGCGAATCAGCTACTTGTATTAGAATACACCCTTTGTATAAATTTAGCAGAAGAATGGAGCAAAAAAGTTGGAGAGCATACCAGATAAAGGTCATATATGATCCAGGCTAAATATGTCAGGCATACATCGTTCTGGACTTCAGCATCCAGATGCTCTTCCATCATCTCTCCACCAATGGTTAACACATTATAAGATGGCAACTGCTTAATATTGATACACCAAGCTTGCACTGCCCTGTAACGTTTGACCAAGTAGAATAGCAATCCAGTCTGCCCTTGATTCAGATTTTGTTAAAGATCAAGACTCTGCCGTCCAAAGTGCGATTCTTAAGATTTGTCCCATACATCCATACTTGTATAGTTTGCCAACAAAATGATACCCAACCTAGTAAAAAAAAAAACACATGGTTGTGTATGGAGGGCAAAAACAAAAACAAAAAACAAAACAAAAAAATCAACAACAAAACAGAACATCGTGTTTATATGACATCGTGCCACGAGCAGCTACTGCATTTGCAACATTTACACAATTACTATGGAATAATTGTTGTCTTCGCTCTTATTATCATGATTATGCCTATCATGACTGTCTTTACCTGAGAACGAAAATGCCCATTCCATGACCATGATGACCCTACAAACTATTGAATAGTGGTTTTCCCAAATCATATATAACTCTAGTTGTTCACTCTCGATTCAATTCTACAACATTTTTAAATTGGCACACACGCACATGTATCCACACAGACAAGAAACTTTCTTGCTCTGTTAGGGGTATTTAAAGTGAGTTAATGACCCCAAATGACATTATTTTGGCCCTTGTTTACTGAATAATGATCTCTTCTAACTCAATTTACTAATTCAAATTGCATATATATATGAAATAGACAGAAAAAACATGAATATTGATCCTTTCCTATAGACTTTTAGTGTATGTTGTAATCAAATGATAGTTCGTTGACCTTTTGACCTTTCGAGCAATAACTTCTTAACGGGAGGTCAAACCAATATGACTATGTATACTTTTTTGCTCAGTATAACAAGACAAACAATTTGGTGTGTCATTTACCATAATCGGGGTATTTTCAAAAATTGACCCATGTTGACACATTTGACCCCATCAGCGGGTCAAGATGGCCATTAAAATTTGACACCAAGTTGGAAGTTGTTCCTCATGATGTCACTAAACAGATAAAAGTGAAAAATCAAACTTAGCCAATTTTTGAAGTAGATAACAACTGCTTCCTGACTATTCTAATGATTTATGTTAAGCATTTACTATTTATTTCTGACAAGTATACTTTTGTTCTTCTCTTCTTATTTAATGAAATTGTGAACCTTTTATGATTATGTCGTTTCTGTTGGAAATGAATATCATGGTTTAATTTGAATCTGAATCTTAGATAAAGGGGGAGCTTCTTGCTTGATAGTACGACAGAGGTGAAAACATGAAAAGGGAGAGGGATAGAAACGACAAAGATAAAACAGAAGATAAACGAAGACAGAGATCACTGAGGAAAATTGTTGTTCTTTCTCTCAGGGAGAGAAAATTGAACAGGGTTGCAAGTTTTTAAGGGGCTGAAAGGAATTTTGGAGAAAAAAAAAAAGTAAAGCTGGTTATAGTTTTGGTAAGATTTAATGATATTAAACAATAGTGATCTCTTTTGAAATGCTATAAATCAAGCAAAAATGACTGTTATACCAATGTTACATAATGAGTCTTTATGAAAATTTGAATTAGCTGTTAGCGCAGATCTGGCAGCATCCACTGGCATTGGTATTATTTTCCTTTACATGCCTTTTGGATTATCATTCTATTTAGTTTACCTTTATTTTTTAAGAGCTATATACGAAGAGGTTAGCCTGAAATTTTGTGTTTTATGCCATCACATCATTCTATTTTACAGGTACATATCTCAAAATTTGAAGGAAAAAAAGGGTTTTTTGAGATTTACCAATATACTATACACCAGCTTTAAGGTCATAAGTTTTGAGACCAATAATCTTCATTGATATACTTTAGCTTTATTGATTATCCTCATCAGGTGTGACGAGACTTATACGACAGTGATGAAGTTCCCTAATAAAGCTATGGCAACGCTCTCATGTACGTTCAAAGCGGATTTTCCGAATGATGCCGTTATTTGTCGGATCAAAAGGCCGTCTACGGGTAAGAAAATATCTTTATAAATGCCATTGAAACAAATGTTTGTCTTGTATTATTTTGTATATATGTATTATTTTCCTTATATACAAGATACAACAACATCTGCCGTAGCATCATTCGCATGGATATATTTTACTGAAGCCGTTTGGGAATTACTGTCCAAAATTTAAAATCATTTTTCCACAGAATAATTGTTAAGATTTGCATGCGGGCGAAAATAGAATTTAAAAAAAAAAAAAAAAGTCCCAGAGAGTTTGTCCTGGCGGGCAGATTGCGCAGGTAGACGCTTTCCGCTCTACACCAGCAGCGTTGGTCTATTAAATAAGATATTCACTGTAATATCTCCTTGGTCTATTCCATAAGGAGCACTTTACCATTTGAAAGGAATAACCTACTGTGGATCAAAGATGTCCTCACATCGTCCTCTATACTCTCCTCGCCCTTTCTCAATCTTTAACTCCTGCTAACTCATAATCGACGATTTTCTCTCTTTCAGATTCCCAGTCATTTTTATGGTCCAACAGACCTTATTTGGAGTACGCCCACCGGTGAGGAAATCGAGAAATTTCACTATCCCCTCCCAGAATCCACAGCGGAGTATATCCTAGGTCCACTATGGTCTGGTATGCTATATGAGGCAGATGCAGTGAAACAGGCAATAGAAGAAGGTAAAGTGATAGATAATATTACTATATCGACTGATTTGAGAGGCATAGTTGTTTATAATCATCATCATATGGTCTCACAACCTGATATGACTTCGAAGCGCATGTGCCGCGGGTTTTTGCAGCAGGTTATGAGTCCCCGAGTGTATGCGTCGGATATCAAACGAAGTGAATACGTCTTTTACTATTAAAGGGAAAGTTCACCCTGGAATTTTATTGGTTTTAGAAAATGCAGAAAAATAAAAGAAAAATATGAGTGAAGGTTTGGAGAAAATCGACAAAAAAATAAGGAAGTTATTAATATTCAAAGTTTTGATTCTGTGACGTCACGTGCGAGCAGGGGGGCATTTCATCAAAGGACTTGTCGGATCTTTTATCCGACAAACTGTTACAAGCTACTGAAATGCTTGCATTTGATTGGCTGAGAGCAATTTTGTCGGATAAAACGTCCGACAAGTCCTTTGATGAAATGCCCCCCAGGTCTCCTGTGTGTTATGTAATGTGAATTCCATAAAGTGTCATTTTTTTTAAAGAAAATTAATTATCTCATCTGTGCGGTCGATATATCGTCAAACATTATGTTCATATACATGCCTCTATCAAATTGACACATTCCTTTATCAAGAACCATGAAAAAAGACAAATTTGTGGAATTTACATACACAACACATGGGAGAGCTGCTCGCACGTGACGTCACAGAATCAAAATTTGAATATTCATAACTTCCTTATTTTTTGGTCGATTTTCTCCAAACCTTCACTCATATTTTTTAATTATTTTTCTGCATTTTTTAAAACCAATAAAATTCCAGAGTGAACTTCCCCTTTAACTATGCACTAGGAAAATTTCACAGTGGTTTGCTTATCGGATATATTATGATTAAAAACACGACTGCACGTTCAAGCAATCAGAATTCAGGATTTAGTTCAATTAGTAGGTTAGAAATCGATTCTAATTCTATTCGGGAAATAGACTGCTATACTACTGGCAAGACTATTGGAATATAATCTCTTCTTTTGAATTTAGGAAAAAAGGAGCACGCCCTCATGAGTTGGAAGGAGACAGAACTGATTTCTTCTATTCTGGATAAAGCTCGACAAGATCTTGGCATTGTATGGGTTCATGAAAGCCAATCACCTGTAGCTTAAGTCTTTTATGGTGGTATCTATTTGGGACGGGTTTGAGACGGGTTTGAGGCTAGCCGCGGTGACTTCTCATAGTATCACGAGTCTCCGCGATGTCTCATTGGTCACGGGAATATCGAACATGTATAGATCTATAACCTTCTTCCGTCACGGAGACGTATCAGAGACGTCTCTGCGAAGTGAGATACCACACTATGTACACTTTCTAAGGACGTTTCTAAGATTTGTGTCAGTACCACGTGTCATTTAGAATAATGTTCACAATAAATTTATGAAATAACTGAGAAAACATTATATAGGATATCCATTAAGCAGTTAAGTGTTGATAAAGCATTTTGATTTATGTAAATTTTACGTTAAATGAAGGTTGGGTATTAAGTAGTAACTTATTCCCTCAAAAAGGGTTTGTTTGGTTTCTGTATGTCTTTCTTTGTGAAATTATACAAATAAGCTTACTAGTATCATATTACCTGCATGTACCATACGTTAGTTTTCTAGCTTGTTATTATTATTATGATCGTGGATGTAAGAGACTTATCATCAAGCATTTAGCCAGGGGGCACGACCCCCTAAAAAAATAGGAATGGTCTTCTATTTTTAATGAACTTAGTTTTATAAGACAAACAATTTATAAGGGGCTGATCCTGTGCTGAAGATTTTGAAAGGCTTTTGAAATAATGAATGTATGATATTTCAAGAAATACATCTCTTGTTCACCAGGAATATATATTTTTTTAAATAGAGCGAATGAAATGCTCTGCGTTCAGGTTATGAATCAAAACTTTAAAACGGATTTACCCTCTATAGTCTTCAGGTCACATAATAAAAATATTTTTATTACGTTAGGCAAAGTTGCATTGTATCCAATTTTTATTTATTTATCTTTATATATTTTTTTTTTTTACTTTTGCACTCATATAAAATTTATCACGAGTATAAGTGCCTGTTATGGGAATTATAGAAAATACATCAGTTTACATGGTATAGTATATCAGATTTTCTCAGGTTTTGAATACTTTTAAAATTGTAATATGTAAACATTATGCATATGGAATATTTCAGTAAACACATCCTTTACCGTTTGTTTAGTAATGTAGAAGTCAATAGTCATATCTCAGGAATGTAATACAACTTTTAAAAAAAAAAATCAATATTTCGGGAATTTATAATATAAGCCCAATCTGCAGAATCTGCGAATATCCAGAGACCAAAATTCGTGTTCATGTGTTTTTAGTTTTGTTGGTAGCCGTGAAATATCTAGAAAAAAAACGTGTTCATTTACTGCCGCCCCTTCCTTTTTTCTCTCTCTTTATCTATCTCAATTCTCTCTCGAATGAGTTCATTATCTTCTGTTGATACATCGATTAGCCCCGATAAACAGATGAAAGAAGAATTTAGTGTGTGTGAGTAATATGAGAGATTTGAGAGAGGGACAATTCAGAGAGAAATATAGAAGGGAAATAGATCGACCCAGTGTAAGTATAGGCCTTAATCAATTTCAAAAAGTTATTATAAAATCATTTACAAAATGTAAATTATAAAATTGTTTACAAAAACAAAACGGTCATAAAATTACCAAAATTTTTCCAAAATCCCTGACAGAACCAATAATTTGAAGGGGGAAAAAATGAGCAAAAGACAATGAGATTCTATCGGGATATTACATATTTCTTGCCAGTTTCACTCTTTGTTAAAGTTTAAAATCACAAATAGAAACATAAGTATTGTCATCTTGTTTTTGAAACAAAATTAAACGTTTTATTTTTATTCATTTTGCAACAGGTTTATTATGCCAACATTATTTTGTTACAAAAGTAAGCCTACACTGTCATAATCATTTGGAATAAATTTGTGAATGTACATGTTATCACACAGGGTACGGGTGCCCCCAGTGTGTGTGGGTATATGTGGGGCGTATGTGTGCACAAGCATGCACTCACAGACACACAACGCACACACACACACACACACAACACACACACACACACACACACACACACACACCCTAATAAAGTTATGTCTTACTTCAACGGAGCGGCATCTTAGCACCACACGCCTAAAACCTCTGGAGAAACCATCTCTTCCTCAGCATTATCATGATTACCGCACCTGAATTTTGACAGCTTCGTAATGTTACCAATCCAATTATCTACAGAGTGAGTCAATAAAAATGTCCTATCATTTTGAAGCTGTCTTGTGAAAGGTATGAATATTTAATCATGGGTCTTATGATATATCTTGGTAGAGTCATCCTGTTAGCATAATGTTGGTATAATTTTCATTTGGATCTTTGCACTCATAACTGAATAATAGACAATCTTCTGAAGACGGTAAGATCTCAATTACGCCAAGTGAAGAATAAACAAATTGTGAAAGTATTACTTATGTGCACGCACAAAGATACACACCCACACGTACCTTCATTTACACATACACAAAGCAAATACACACCCACACCCTCCACACACATACACACGCACATACCCTAACTCATCCATAGCAGACACACACACACACACACATCCATGCCCTCAACTAACACGCCCACACACATACACACCCTCACTCACCCTCACTAACAGTTGTTAGGGAATTACTACGTCCCAAAGATTCAGTGATGTTGTTGGTATACAGAATGTCTTATAGCACATTTAATTATTAATTGTTTAATGTATGTGTGTGGATGGGTGCGTGTGTGTGTGTGTGTGTGTTTGTGTGTGTGTGTGTGTGTGTGTGTGTGTGATGATGTGCGTGTGTGTGAGGGAGGATGGGTGTGCGTGTGGGTGTGTCTGTGTGGCCAGAGGGTGTGTGGGTGAGTGTTTACACATATTCTGTCAACATTTGCTTTTAATGATCAACCATCCACTTGGCGCAATTGAGATCTTACCGTCTTCTGAAGATTGTCTGGTATTCGCGTGCAAAGATCCAAATGAAAATGGTACCAACATATGCAAGGAGGATGTCTTTACCAAGACATATCATGAAACCCATGATTGAATGTTTATACTTTTCACAAGACAGCTTCAAAATGATGGGACATTTTTATTGTCTCACTCTGTATAACGATTCTTTTTTTTTAATTCAGACAACAAATATTTGTCTAAAACGATTCTAATAATATGACCGTACTCCCCTTAAACACGAATGGGACTCATTTTAAGATCTAATTCTAACTTTATCATCTGTTCAAATATTACTTCATCTCTTGCATTGTCAAAGTTGTTCAAAATATGTTGTGATAATATGCAGACGTACAACATTACCATGGTACCATTTTAAAAATATTTCTTTTAAAGATTGTTTTACTATATCGTTTGACATTTAAGTGGATTCATTTACACTTTCAATCGTTCTGCATACATTTCATCAAAGTACGGCATGACTTTGTCCGAGCATCTGATGACGTCAGCTGTAAGTTGATCACATGATGGAAACGTGCTAGGCGGTAGAAAGCAGCTGCTCTTCATAGCTGTCTCAGTGAAATTAATAACAGCCATGAGAAGATTGTCTCCTGCCAACCGATGTGTTGGCTCAGTGGATAGAGCGTCCGCCTCATAATCGGTAGGTCATGGGTTCGAGCCCCGGCCGCGTCATACCAAAAGACGTTAAAAAATGGTAGTTGCTGCTTCCCTGTTTGGCGTTCAACAAGAGGGGGATAGAGCAACGTCCTTCTGGCGCTGCTCAGCGGCTGCCGGGCCCACGAGAAAAGGGGCAAAATAAATATCCGTTTCGGACAATAAAATTTGGAGCATTTTTTGGAGCATCTTCTTCAACGTTTCAACTGATGCATCCCACTGCAGTAAGCTATCAGTGTACGGCAACCCGACTTCGACGTAGTAAGCCCGAAGCGTCTCGGCAGGTTTCGTCAGAAGATCGTCAGCATCGATGATGATGGGGTTGGAATCGATGTTCTCGTCTTTGATGTACTTCCAGAGATCATAGAGCTCCTTGGTGAAATATCCCTTGGGGATGTTGTGGTCATCACGCTCCACATCAAAGCTCCTCTCATCAGCAGATTCGCCTATAAGGGTTTTTGTTTTTATACACAAAATTATTAGGATGGATGACAATCGAGAAAAAATATTTGAAGTTCATTGATTTGTGCAGGGATTTACAAGAAAGATGAAGTAACACGTGTCTTCCATAACAACAAGAAATCATTTGGACAGAGCAATGAAAATTGGGAAGCTCTGTGACCATATAGTCCTGCATGTTCAAAAGATCATGATATATCAGTTCCCGAAATACAGAATTGGCTAGAGTAATAGGCCTAATGAAAAACTATCAATAATGGTAATGATGTACTATTCTCATGATCCTGTATCCTGAACATCAAAAATGATAAATCAGATGAATTTTAAACAGTTTGAAGTCTAACAAAAGACCATGTGCAGGCATGGGTTTGTGGTATTCAACACGTTTAACCCATAATCAACCCACACATATCCCACACACACACTCAAACATACACACACTCAAACATACACACACATATGCGCGCACACACACATACACACCCTCACACAAACACACACATAAACACGCCCACACACACACACACACACACACACACACACACACACACACACGCCTTCACATAATTATAGGCATAAATGGCCTGTCCCACAGAAGGCGATCGTTGTGGCGACAACCTGCGAACTACTTTTTAGTACCCATCGCCACCATGCGCAGATCCAATCGCCTATAAGATCGTGAATTATCGCGTCTGTCGCCAACAAATACGTAGCAAAATTCTGTTCGCCGCTAGTTTCTCAACAAGTTAAACAATAGCCGGCGTCAGTTGGGTTGACGTCAATGACCGTAGCCTGTCTTCTCTTTTCGCGACAAGGTGCTATCGTAGATTGTCGCCAGATAGAACGTATTGAGCAGAGCGGCACGGCGGCCAGTTGTAGGTTTTCCGCGCTCCAGCGTACGTTGCATGCATCGCTGAACCGAAAGGCCTGTGAAATTTAAGCCGCTACGGCCTTTGTCGCCACCTACATTCACCAAAATCAGAATCGGCCTCCCATTCAGATACTGTACAGTCGCCGCTGATTTTTGAAATTTTCAAAAATCACTCACGACCCAAATTATAATGCGCGACTGAGAGGACTATCACGAATATAAAGGCGACAGGCCGCCATCGGGTAGAAAACACTCGATCGCCTGTGTCAGTCGCAAGGATCGCCACAGTGCGCAAGTTCATATTTTGGTTGATTTCAAGCTGCGACGAGAGAAGTCGAACTGCGAGATGCGCGAAGGTCGAGGCTATTGTATTATCGGATACAAGCTATTGTTAGTCTGTTGTTTGCGTGGAAGCAAGTCGTTGTCGTAGCCTATCGTAGACAGAGTCGTAGATAGGCCTACGTATATCATCTTCGGTCACCTACGATTATTGTCGCCACAACGATCGCCTCCTGTGGGACAGGCCCCTGCAACGTACGCTGGAGCGCGGCAACCTACAACTGGCGAACAGAATTTTGCTACGTATTTGTTGGCGACAGACGCGATAATTCACGATCTTATAGGCGATTGGACCTGCGCATGGTGGCGATGGGTACTATAAAGTAGTTCGCAGGTTGTCGCCACAACGATCGCCTTCTGTGGGACAGGCCCTTGAGGGTGAGTCGGTGAGACAATATTCCAAACTAAGAAATCAATATCTAACTGAAGCTGATTAAAGACACCTACCTTGTAATATTCCGATATCAATGTACTGCTTATAAATAGCATTTCTGTATGAGTTGATAATCCTGATAGGGTTTCTGATGAGGAAGGTGTGTCGGTAGCGTTTGGGAAGATACTGCCGGTAGCCCTCAATCATGCCATACCCCATGTCTTTGACGAATACATGTTTGGATGTAGAGGCTTCTAGGCGATGCTTTACTGATCCATATCTGTCTCAGTAAGAATGAAAACGAAACAATTTTAAAATTAGCACAATCGTTATGTTATAGTTTGTTTTTGGCCAACGTGGATGAAAGGAAATGAACCGTAAGACATTAGGATGTGTGAAGGCTGAATGAACTGGGCCCCGTAACATAAAGAAAAGTTAGCAATCAATCGCTATTTCTCAATCAATCGCTAATAGCGATTAATCGCTAAAATCCATAAAGGGGGTATCTCACTGAGTTACGAACGTTTGCGAACAGGGCGAATTTAGAGATTTTCGTATACATAGAATGCCTAATCCACCTCGATTCAGTAGGTAGGCTTTTTGATGTGAGGCATTTTCTTTTGTTATGTGTTTTCCGGACAATGAGTATTTTGGAATGTAGCGAACTTCTGAAATGAATGGAGTCGAAATACAGGAATTCTTTTTGTCCTGCATTGGGGCATGAAGTGATCGATCTTGGTTTCAACCACATTCCTTTCGATAGGCCTGAATAATTCTTTTGAAAATAATTCGCCAAAAAGTTTTGAACTTGTTCAAAATTTCTAGGCGAATTTATTTATGATCGATTGCAAGTGCATAATTTTGTGTGTAAAAATGGTTGAATATACATATAAATACTAGGTTTACTGATATTACTAAGATATATATGGAAAGGGTCAACATAAATTTGAATCGGATAAGAATTACTCGATGAAAAAAAATATAATTTCTAAAAATATGTTTGAAAATAATAATAATATAATCCAGCGTATATAGTGTCTTTGATCATGTTGATTGGTATTGTCAAATAACAAACAATAAACGCAATAAACATTCAGATTTCACTTCGGGCGTGGCTGGGCGTTGGGGTAATTGAGCTGGTAGTCATTTTCTTTTTCAATTATCATTACTATTATCATTTCCATATTATTGTTATCATTTTTGTTTTTTCATCTCTGCACCCATGACTGCATAATTGACAATCAATATCTCACTTTTGGCAACACACGCACCCACGTACCTACACGAACCAAAACGAAGCAAAAAATGACTTGTTTCATTGATATGTGTTCACAATTCAGTGAAATTACCCCCTTCGAGGGGGCTGTGGAGCGGGGTGCTTGGGGGGGGGGGTTCAGCCCCCACTTCAGTTCTCAGCACACGTGTACAAAATTTCAAAAAAAAAAATCATTTCTAGTCTCTTCAGCCGCCCCCCCCCCTTCGGCTCAGCTCCTCTACTTTCAAAAACGCTCCACGGCCCTGTTTGTGATTGCATAAAAAAGCAGTACAAAAGAAAACATGCCAATACCATACAATATAACCCAGCTGTACTTGCCTGACAAGGCAGTAGGCTACAAAAGAAAACAATTGCCATGATCATTCAGTACACACCCTTTGTGGCTTGCCTACAGGCAGTAGGGGACCGGGGACAAATGCTAACACGGGGCAGATTGTACAGAGGCTCCCATTCCTAGCAGAAACACGCTATAGAACTTAAATTTTGTAGAGAACATGCGACTTTAATCGCTCCAGCATGCTGTATGAGTGTTAGCAGATTTAACGGTTCGTGGAACTTTCTACAGCGGAAAAACCGTTTTTTGAGCATAAGAAGTAATATTTCACTTACCATTGTTTCCTTCTGGACAAATATGTGGATGAGCTACGGCTGTCATTTTTGTATATTTAGAAATTATGTTCTTAGGGCCATATTTGCTAAAGTTTCAACGACGAATACCGAAGCTAAGATAGAAAAAAATCTCTCCAATATGGTCACCTCTGCCAGGGGCATTGTAACAAGCGTTACAATTGCCCCTGTTGTCTGTTAAGAAAACTCCGTAGGAACTCGTAAGCAGATTTCGCTGAATAAACACCAAGCTATTAAATAACCAATCAGGGCCGCGGAGCGTGTTTGGAAGTGGAGGGCGCTGAGCGGCAAGTGGGAGGGGACGTTGGGGGAGGGGGGGTGGGGGCTGAGACAGACTAGAAAAATGCCAAAATGTATGGTCATTTTTCCGTTTTTGTACACGTTCGCTGACGAAGCCCTCCCAGGCTCCGTGGCCCCTGAAAATTACATTAAAAAATATTACAATTGTCCCGGAATTTGTTGCTAACTGTAAACATAATTAAAACCTCTGAACCATGGAGCTAGTATTAGAGACGTCTCCGAGACGTCTCCGCGACAATTTATAAAAATAAAAAAAATCCGTCTCCGAAATTCAGGAGACGTCTCGGAGACGTCTCTAATACTATTTATCCGTCGGGAGACAAGATTCCTATTCTGTCGCGGAGACGTCTCCGCGAAGTGAGATAGCACCCTTAGCTCAAGCATCATAACTTTGAATGTATTTTCAATTATAATGCTTTACAAAAACAAAAGGTTACAACATCTATAACCTCCGACATGAAAATAAGGGTGGTATCTCACTTCGCGGAGACGTCTCCACGACAGAATAGAAATTTCGTCTCCGCGATGGATAAATAATATTAGAAACGTAGCCGAGACGTCTCGGAGACGTCTCCTAAATCTCGGAGACGGATTGTGGCGGAGACGTCTCGGAGACGTCTCCGCGATATTGGAGACGTTTTTAATACATTCTGTCCGTCGCAACAAAAAAAAAATTGTCTATTCTATCGCGGAGACGTCTCCGCAAAGTGAGATACCAGAGCCTCAAGTTTTTATTCTTGTTGTTGTTGTTGTCTTTTTAAAAATAATTTATATTACTTTACTGGAAAAGAAAAAAAGTAAAAAATATGAAGAGAGTGACCACTACGTTCTTTTAATGCCAAGATTGTAAATAGGAGTAGACTTGGATATAAAGAAAAATAACAAAGAAAAGCCTCGTTGATAAGCTCAAGTATATCAGAATTTTATAACTTTGAATGTATTGTCGATTATTATGCTTTACAAAAACAAAAGGTAACCATACCTATAATCTTAGACATGAAAATTCAATAAC
>CALNVZ010003426.1:52883190-52907264 GCA_940671915.1 Paracentrotus lividus
GCGCTCCGCGCTCGTTTGCTCGCTCCGCTCGCAAGATTTTTTTTTCATCCCCTCAACCCCCTCCTTGGAAAAAACCTAGATCCGCCCCTGACTGTAACACTGAAATTATTCAACCGAGTCTGTCAGACGTGTTGAAGAATGGAGAATTGTTATAAAATATCTCAGGTTGAATAGGGGGCATGTCAGCAAATGAGAAATGAGTCGCGGAAACAGATCCATGGCCCCTGAACTTCATAGACTTACGTGCTAAAAATAAATATTACGATAACGATGATTGTATCTATGAGAACCGTCGCCTTAACATTCACTTTTTATCCATTTAAAGCAATACCTAAATATAACGTGTCGTGTCTTACTATGTTCTATAATAAGAAACTATGTAATCTATAGTCTAATGCTTTTAGAATAGATATATAAAAAGAAGAAGTGGTATATTACCCCTTAATTCTGTAACTGGCACAATTCCACAATTAAATGAGCAAAGAAGATGGGATTCCATCGAGATTCGAACCTAAGACCTTCTGATTATCAGACAGGTGCTCTACCGACTGAGGTATGACAAACCCATGTCGATACTTGTCCCTGAAACCCGTTAACTTTTCACTGCTCGAGTGTTTAGAAGCTTGAAATCACATTTCCTTAGCTCACTTTTTAATACAGTTTAAAAAAAATAACATTAAGTTCATTTAAACACTTTCTTTAAAGGGGACCAATACCCAAGGAAATAATCATTTTTATAAGAAAGAGCACAATCAGAGGAGCAATTTAAAAAAAAAATTCATCAAAATCGGTTATAAAATAAGAAAGTTATGGAAGTTTGAAAAGTCTTGTTTTACCTTCTATGGGGATCCTCAAACTGGCAACATCGGCTTCAAAATGGCCGATTTTATGGACAACTCTCCATTGGTTTAGTACACAAATTTTCAGATTTTCCCCATTTTCTTTCAAAATATGTCTTACCTCCTTTTGAGCTCAACATATGTTGTGTGAAATATATTTTCCCATGACATATTTTGAGCTCAGAAGTAAATAAGACATATTTTGTAAGAAAATAACTTCTAGAACTTAATCGTGAATTGTGATTCAAAGTCAGACAATTTAAAGCTACATGTATTTCATTAATATACTTTTTTTTTTGGTAATAATTGAAAACTATTATAATCTGGAAAATATACTTTGTGCTTTTAAAAATCTTTAAAGACACAATCATCTTCGTATGTCTCATATATACCCACTTTTACAATAAATCTTTCATACAATATACTGTTATTCCTTCGTTGTTTTAAAATATTGATTTTGTTATCTAAATTTAACATTCTCAATCAATTTTGTATTTATATTTTTGTGTATCTGTAATTTGTGTGTAATCCCCTATTCATACAACTGCCGTCAATATATTTAAATGATGTTATGACCATTTGTATATGATCTGTTAAATTGACTTTACCTAGGTTTTTCTTTTATTTCTATTTTTCATTTACAATTAATTCGAAACCGTTGCTATATATCTCATGTGAATTAATGCTATCTGCTTATCGATACAAATACTTTTACACTTCCTTTATGTTCTTCACATTTATATCCATATCATGCTCCCGTTCTATTATTTTTTAGAATTCTTTGATTAATTAAGTTTGCAATACTCAAATTGAAAGTTATATTGTAAGAATGGGAATACTTAATATTTATGTAATTCGCGTATTATAACTACCTTTACTTTTTGTTATTTTATTGATGAATTGTATTTTCACTCTTTGTAAACTTGACATATTTAGTCTTCGGACTACAGTCTTGTGTATGTTATGTATTTTTAATCCAATAAAAACCTAATTGAATTGAATTGAATTGAAAAAACGGGCAAAATCTGAAAATTTGAAGCTGATGTTGCCAATTTGAGGATCCCCTTAGAAGGTAAAACGAGACTTTTCAAACTGTCATAACTCTTTTATTTTATAACCGATTTTGATGAAACTTTTTTTAAATTGCTCCTCTCATTATGCTCTTTCCTATGAACGTGATTATTTCCTTGAGTATTGGTTTCCTTTAAACTTGGACCTGATCCGATGCCTTCACATTATAACATGCTAGCTTCCTGTTTACGACATCCAACAAATGAGCCTAGCGTGTGGTGCTTCCTATCAAACTTCAACAAACGGTAGAAGGTGTATAAAAAGTCAAATTATAGAATGCTAACGGTAGGATCAAGGATCAGATAGTGACAAAAAGATGATGTGAAGAAGAGTGACAGGGAAACATACGCACACACCTTCACACACACACACACACACACACACACACACACACACACATACACACACACACTATAAATTCGAATGTTAGCCAATTGTACTTTTTACCCAGCATCCTGAAATACACAGGGTAGTGTTTTACCAAGGGATTCTTAAATTTACGAATGAATTTACGAACGTGTGGAGCATGATCTTGTGTGTTATAATATTCACATTCTCATACTATACATTTAGATTTATGCGGCGGTCACAACTCGTCGTAGCCTACGGGGCACGTGCCATCGATGTAGCCTGCGTTGCATGTGCAATGCACGCACAGGTCCTGGGTCAACTTCTGCGATTCCTGCGTTTCTGTAGTAAGGGTATTGTAAAAACCTCCTGTACGTCGTACATGCATTGTACCTGCGAGGTACCTCCGCTGCACGATTTTTCTACGAAATCCATCGTAGGGAGTTGCACGTCGAAGGTACGGCGAGTTGTAACCGCCGCATAACTGATCACAAGTCGATCGTAAATTTGCTTGTAACCTATGAATGACTTGGTGAAACACCACCCCGGACCCCTATCGAAAGAAATACAATGCGCAACATTCCCGAATCATTGGATTTGAAATGGGAGATTAATAAACCAGTGGCGAATCCAGGATTTCATTACAGGGGGGGGGGGGGGGCGGGCGAGGGGGGCAAAATCAGAATTTCAGATTTTGGTACCACCCCAATTTTTCTCCCGTTATACCGGGCGAGCCAAAAGGTACACTCAATTTTTGTCACGTCAAGCGGCGGCGGGAGGGGGGGGGGTTGGGGGTAGGTGTTAATTTTGGCTATCACAGAGTCATCATGTACCAGCCATAGGATAGGTTAGGGGTCAATCGGCCTGCTGTCCATTTTTACTTGGCTTTTCTTTTTTTTTCCCTCTTTTTTTTTTGGCGGGGGGGGGGCCCGGGCCCGTCGCCCCCCCCCCCCGGATCCGCGCCTGTGTGAACCATGTTAGAGTATAAAACTTGCCCAACCTGGTTTTGTCTCAATAACAAAATAAGAAAATTATATTAAAGATTATTTGTAAGCGAATACAACCATACAATACAAAGTACGATATATTCCCAATAAAACAAAAAAGTAAGCCCCTCCCCCCCCTAATCGAATGCTGTAAACTTGAACGTGCTTGTTGTGAGCAAATTATTTAGCGGGAGGTTTTCAACACTAATTGAGTTCCTTCTGTAAAAAAAAAATAAGATCAATCCCTTTGGACATGCATGAGTGATCAACAATGGCCATTTTCAAAAGTCGCAAGCGTCACTGGGGTCTGTAAAAATTACGATTTTGTAAAATTTTCTTTATACCTTGAATTTAATTGTTTTGGGGTTTTTATCATCCAAAATATGACCATCCAACACCAATTCCAATATATTTTACTAGTTTTCATGGATGAGTAAGCACAATTTTAAGAATTATGTTTAGGCCTCCAAAAGTGGTAAAATCCACAAATTTTATTTAAAGACTTGACATCAGATATTATCATCGACATCATCGACATATTTTGTTAGAACATGATTACTATAGTGTCATGATCGATTGAGCATTCTTTAAAGGCGAATTTTGTGACTTTTGTAATGACAATTTTGCCCTTCACGTGTGTTCTCATTCGTGCATTAAGCAACGGTTTCATCTTACTTTTACACATAAGTTAGTCGATGAGTAGGGGAGATGGGGTAAGTTGAAACATTGTAATTTTCTTTAACGGTTATAAATATATTCATGCAAATCTGTCCTGAGTTTGTTGCTATTAGCAACTGCCATCCAACACATTCTAGACAGCGCATGTGCTTCAAGCCTCGTGAAGTTAGAAAGCAATGTTGTTGTTTTTTCGTTTTTTTTTTACCTTTTGAGTAATTTTTATCACTTTTGCAAATGTTTTATTATCTCAGAGAAGATAATAAATTAAATCGGCCAGTTTTTGAGTCAGAGTTATACCAAGCTACAAAAAACAAATTCAAATATATGCAATGTTGTTGTCCCTGTTTGGTGATGATTATAATAATGATCGTGGTTTCTTCCCGCGTGACACCCATTCCTTAAAAACTCCACAAAGAAATCTTTCTTCTCACGATGTTGCCTTCTTATGTGGCCTTTTTTTGTCCCCCTTTGTTTCGGAAATGCACCGGGACTAGTCATCTATTTAATGAAATGAAAGAAATTCCCCTTTCAGAATATTCAAAAACAGGTCGACAACAATGTGGTCAGATTGATATGAATAAAAATAACAATATACGGAAAGGCTTGTAAAATGCAAAATGCACGCATGTTTAAATTATGTTCCTATGCTTACGAACGTGATCGTGATGGAGGGTACACAATTTTGGGTTTTCCCCATTAACTTATGAAATAGGAAAGTGGAGTTACCAGTGATTACAGGGTTTATCTAAGGAAATTAAAAATGCAGATTAGAGGAAGAATCCATAGAATTATTATACCTATATCAGGGGCTGCGGAGCGTGAAAGCCCCCCCCCCCCGGCTCCGTGGCTCCTGTATATTGTTTAGCGTATTGTCATGATTGCCTAATCAGGCGGTGAAACTGATTCCTCTAAAAACGGATGAGAACATTGTGTGAGGGTCAGAGGCCGCAGAGCCGGGGGATGAGGGGCTTTAATCCGCTTCCCAACTTTTCGTTAAACATGTACCAAAACGCAAACCTGACCAACTACTTGTGATTTTTAGCCTGTTTGAAATCCCCTATTTCTGGGGCTCAGCCCCTCCACTTTCAAAACGCTCCGCGAACCCTGTGGGTGTATGTACACTGAAAACCAAACCTCGTCCGTCAATGGACGGACTAGCTTTAAAGCTAGTCGGTCAAGAAGGACTAGTTTTAAAGATAGTCCCTCAAGACGGACTAACATACATTTGAATCTCTGTCTCTCAACTTGACGGACGAGCTTTAAAGCTATTCCGTCAAGCTTGATGCTCGTCCGTCGTCTTGACGGACTAGGTCAATAAAAATAGGTAGGTGAATTGAGTTTACCTATTAGAATGACCGACTAGCTTTTGATACACATAGACGCAATGTCGTTTCAATGCACCTTCTCTATTTATTGTTTCCGAGCATAATCGAGTGGAAACATTTTCAAACCAGGAACTTCCTGTTCAATCAAAGGTTGTTTTGGCTTGGCAATTTTCAATCTTCAATCACATGCTAATTGAACAGGGGCCTCAAGCGGAGCCGGGGGGGGGGGGGGGGGGGGGGGGGGGGCTGCAGCCCCACTTTTTTCAGCCAACGTGTACAAAAATGCAAAATGACCATACATTTTGTGATTTCTAGCCTGTTTCAGACCCCTCCCCCCCACTTCGGCTCAGCCCCTCCACTTTCAAAAACGCTCCGCGGCCCCTGTTGAATACCCTGTTACTAGAGAACCCAAGAACCCGGTCTATTCTTACAGATTGCTGATGAATGCCCGGCTTAGCAACATCAGTGGATATAAAGTGGGTAGGAGTACAATCGACATTCTCAAACAAAGGTTGTTTTAGCTTGACAATCTGAAACCTTACGGTAGGTACATAACATCAATCACTACAAGTATGCAATTCACAAGTAGGTTCAAAATATTGTCCATTCATTAATTACAGGCTAATTGAATACCTAGTTACTATAGAACCCAAGAACCGTCTATTATTACAGATAGCTGGTGAATGCCCGGCTTAGCAACGGCAGTGAATAAATGGTGGACAATCGATTAATTACAGGTTATTGAATACCTCGTTACTATAGAACCCAAGAACGGTCTATTATTACAAATTGCTGGTGAATGCCCGGCTTAACAACAGCAGTGAATAGAAGGTGGACAATCGACATGCGCATTGCGAAAAGGACATTACTATTAGTTACATTATCTGTATGTAAATTCCGTTCAATGAGCATATAGCTAATAACATAATCTACTTATGTTTACATACGTGCTAAGTTGAGGATACATTATTCCGAAATGCATATTCATGATCAGAATGATTTTGGAATTATCTTTTATGTAAAGCACCGACATTATTTTAAGCCAACACCACCAACGTTTATTTGCAGTCACAAGAGTGATAACATTTGGGCAATAGCTGTTGTTGGACTAAAGAAGACATGCCACACATCAGGGGCGGATTGAGTCGGGGCGCATGCCCTTAATGGCCTGGAACGCCCCTTCCCCTTTTTCAAATCCTCATCTGCCATTGTTCAGTGTCATGTTCAAATTGCATATCCTGAATGTTAAATATAAATCCATTGAAAATGACGAGGTTAACATGTTGAACCAGAGCCCGGAAATGATACAGTATTCTTCACGAGCAAGCTCTCCGCTTTGATCGACGTTACACGGTTTGTACGCAATTGTTCCGTGATAAAGGATAGGCTTTACTTTTCAGCAAACTATCAGGTAATAATACATTTTTATAACATGTCTTGCTTTGCTACATGTATAGTGATATGACATGTACAATCATTGTTAAAAATTCATCAGATAATATTCCGAGAGAAAACTGCAATACCTTGGATTTTTTTTAACCTTTTCAAACGTACAGCCCGCAGAATATTGAAATCACAGAAGAGCAATGTAGCATGGAACTTTATGGATGAGGCATTTCATATCTTGGTGCGTCTTAAAATTGGATTGTGTAGCCTCTTATTTTTAATCTGTCACAAGTACAAATTAGTAGGCCTAAACAGGTACAAATCAGTATTTAACTGGAAGGTAAATTGTATCATTATTGTGTCTACAAAAGACTTATATGCTTTTCAGACTGCAGTTAAAATCCTTAACCCCAGGCAGGAAATAGGTAGGGCTAAAGGGGGCCTTAGTACCACCTATTTCCTGGGGTTAAGCTTAGCACGCTTCGGTTTCAGACTGCGTTTTACCAAAGTAGGCTAGCAGGGTAAATAGTATGGTACTATCTGGCCCTGCTAAAAAGCAGGATTAGCCGGGTAATTGCGGAGTTAGCCGGGCAATTGCGGTGCTAAGAGTTGCAGTCTGAAACCAAACCGTGCTAAGGAAAAGCGGGGCTAAGCATTAGCCAATCAATGAAAATGTGGTCATGAATATACATAATTATTCGAAAACTTGATAACACAAGTAAAGAGAAAAACAATGAATAACATAAAGAAAAAGAGAAAAAAACAATGAATAACATAAAGAAAAAGAGAAAAACAATGAATAACATAAGGAAAAGGAGAAAAACAATGAATAACATAAAGAAAAAGAGAAAAACAATGAATAACATAAAGAAAAAGAGAAAAACAATGAATAACATAAGGAAAAAGAGAAAAACAATGAATAACATGAGGAAAGATATAAAAACAAGGAATAACATAAGGACAAAGAGAAAAACAATAAATAGCATAAGGAAAAAAGAGAAAAAACAATGAATAACAAAAGGAAAGATAGAAAACATAGAATAACATGAGGAGAGAGAAAAAAAAGAATGAAAAACATAAAGAAAGAGAATGAAATCATTAATATTCATGATCCAGCAAATAGTCTGGGGTTAAGGAATACCCAGTGTGAAAAGCATTTAATTTCTTAACCCCGGCTAAGCAAATAGTATGGGGTTAAGAAACACAGTCTGAAAGCAAAAAAAGATAGTACGGGGTTAAGGATAGTATGGGGTTAGGGATAGTACGGGGTTAAGAAATAACAGTCTGAAAAGGGTATAGGTGAGACCCATGGTCATATTTATTTTTTTTAGTTATCATCTACGCTACACAAGAATTGTACAGAAAAAAAAACACATACATTTTGAGTCCATCAAACTGCAAATGATTTTAGAATCGAAAGTTCAATTCACACGATATATCTCATTACTATAATTAAGTATCAAAGAAATGAATCACCAAATGGAAATACTAGTTTGCTCTTTACATATGATAGGGAAGCAGCTCGGGGAAATTTAGTTACCCCTATACCCCGCTTTAAAAAAAAAATGGGTGATATCTTTTTAAAAAAAACACAAAAAAAACACAAAAAAAAAACACAAAAAAACAAAAACAAAAACAAAACACACACAAAAAAAAAAAAAAAAAAAAAAAAAAAAAAAAAAAAAAAAAAACAGAAAAAGGATGACAAACATGACAAAAATTAAATTGTTTCATTTATCTCTTTCTAGACTACCATCATGGCTGCAGAAGTTGGGACGGTTCTTCGGGGTCTGGAATGCTCTTTGTGTTCCAACCTACTTGAAGAACCAAAGCAGCTATCTTGCACTCATTCATTCTGTAAGAAATGTCTTCAACAGCTGAATCACTCTCAAGGAATGTCTACGGACTTAAAGTGTCCTTTCTGTCGTCAGATCACTCGATTGGGGACCAAAGGTCTGTCTGATCTCAAAACCAATGTTCCTTTGAAGTCCATGGTCGGAGACCTAAAGACAAGTAGGAAGTTGTGTACTATATGCGACCCGGAAGCTAAATCCCCAGCGGTCCACTACTGCCAGCAATGTGATGAGTACATGTGCGATGAATGTCTGCAACCCCTTAAAAAATTTCACAAGAATGCAAATCACGTGGTAGTTAGTGTGGATGATATCAAGAGCGGCAAGGTGAAAGTCAAGCAGATGTGCCACGAGCACCCAGGAGAAGAAAGATTATGGGTGTGTACATCCTGCAAGGTCTCTATCTGCTTTAGATGCCGAATGCTCGACCACAACGGATCAGATCACGTGCTTCATAAAGTGGCTGACTTCAAGAAGAACATGAAGGAAGAAATTGAATCACTCAAGAAAAAAGGTCTGGAGAAAATGGAGAAGATCAGGTCCTACACCAAGGTCGTTCGAGAACAGTCTGTAAAGATCAAAGCTATCACTGCACAGAGAGAGGCTGATATCAACAAGGCATTCGATGAGACAATTCTGCAACTCAAAACAAAGAAAAATACTCTACTCAATCAGTGCAGAGAGAGGGAAAGAAAACTAAACGAAAAACTTGCCAAGTATAGTAAGAATGCAGATGATATGATAACTAGTATTAGTAGTGCGTGTGAGTTGGTTGGTAACGGTGTAAGAGCATTGCTCGAGGGTGAGGCATTGGTAGTACATAGTAATCTTTGTAAAGAATTACAGGATATGTTAGATAGGGATGATCCTGATGAATCAAAACCTAAACAGGTTACAAGTCGAGCAGAAGCTTTGAGTTTCACTCCATACAGGCTTGATGATGAACATAATCTAGGTAGGTTGAACATCAAAGACTGGGAACTTGAAAAGGTAGCTGATTTTCCTACTTCAGGGA
Organism: Paracentrotus lividus; assembly: GCA_940671915.1. Lineage (NCBI taxonomy): Eukaryota > Metazoa > Echinodermata > Echinoidea > Camarodonta > Echinidae > Paracentrotus > Paracentrotus lividus. The sequence goes on from CALNVZ010003426.1 coordinate 52,892,692, forward strand.
AATATTCAGGTACCATGGCCCAAACTAAGGATGGTAAGATGTTAGTTGGGTATCGTGATGGTGGTATTGAAGAGTTTACTGTGAGTGGTCCACAGAAAACAGTGTTGAAGGACGTGAGAGTAGATCGTATATCTGTATTGTCTGATGGTCGGTATGTTGTTCGTGATTTTAATAGAAACATCTCCCTCTACTGCTCTGACTGGAATAAACTTGATATAAAGGAATTTCAAATTAAATCTAGTGATGACTATGGTGAGATGGACGTTGATAGATATGATAACATCTATGTTGGGTATTATAACAATAGGACCATCAAGGTGTTCAGACCAGAGGGTGGAGCACCATTCAGGGAGATCCCCTGCCATAGCTTTAGGCCATATGAGATATGTACAATGAATCATAGTAACATGCTGGTTGTTAGTGATGGATCCTCCTCTGTTCGAGTGATCAATCAGCAGGGTACAGTGAAGCGTTACGTCACAAAGGGGGATGATTACGATGCGCGTCCTGCTGTCCTGTATGATGATAGCATTCTGATTGGATGGATGAAGAGTGATCTTGTGAGTATTGATCTGTATACAAACCAATTGAGACATGTGAGAACGGTCATGAGTGGTTTTGAGTGTAAGAGTGGTTGGTGGCCTTTGAGAGAATTCTCATCAGGAGAGATCGCTTTCTTTAGTGATTCTAAATTCTATGTCTTTCGTAAAACCTAAATATTCTTCTATTTGGGAACAAAATATCGGAATCTTAAACGTGATGTATAGTTTTGGTAACAAAAAAGGAATTGGCACAAAATCGATCAAATGTAGTTTCATGTTGTCCACATTGCACTAAAAGATATATGTGAGAGATCTTGTGACATTCCTTTCATTATTTCCGATGATTTTCATTGAATTTGTTTGAATGAAGCGTAATTAACGGCCGTTTAGACCTCTCTACTGACAGATTCGCACGCCGAAGGTTAAAGTAGACAACTGGAGAGTCAAAACTGCTTTTAATTGCAACAAAATTTATACCACTGCAACGAAAAATCTTTACTGATTCAGAATTCTAAACCCCGTTGTAAATCTGTTTAGATCGGTGTTATCCTTCAAGAAAGGGCCCCATTTTCAGGCTTCAGCGTACCCGCAAGGGCGGTCGAGATTAATGACGTCACACTGGGCACCCGTACCGTGTCCACTGTATGCACGTATCCCTGTCACTGTGCTATATCGCGTACATTGCACATTCTGATTCTTGAAAACTTTCTGTTCTCTCTTTCCTCATCTCTGCTTCTCCCGCCAGGCCCTGACTACTGGTCAGAAGAGTGATATCTCTTGCCGACTGTTTCCTCTACCATTATCTTTATATAATTAAGTTAAATCCAGCTCAATAATTATTATTTTTCGATTATATTAACATATATTAGAATAGGGCCTATCCTCGGCACGAGAAGTGAGTGAAAAAAAAAAGATAATAAAACAAAGTAACATTGTTTTCATTGTGGACTGTTCAAATCACACTTTTGTTTTGTTGTCAATATATGATCAAATTATTGTAACCAATAATCCTTTTTATTATATTTTCTAAATAATTTTGTAAGGTTATCATAAATCTTGAAAATTGTTCATTTGGATTTTGTGCTGTGTAGATCACCGAGATTAATTCATCCGTTAGCTATAACAATAATTCGTCCAAATTTTTGGATGGAATAGCTCCTTAGTCTTCAGTTACAGAATGTGAATCTTTTTTTTTCATGGTTTTAGATATTTGTTCAGAATGAAAATAACATTATTTTGTGGATTTCGACTTCAGTTTTGCAATGAATTTGACAGATTTTGCATTTTGCAGTCTTACGAGAAACGACTGTTATTTCCATCCGCTCCTGCCGGACTGATATACACTACCCATCCTGTTGCGTGTGTAAGAATTAAGCCAAACTAACTAATTAGCAGAATGTAAATATTGCAAACAATTCAATGCTTACATCATTGATTTCTTAAATATTCTGTCTCTTCAATATATATTGATCTAATTTTAAGGGAAGTTTCTGGTCTTTTAGCCATATGAATTTCGATAAATAAGGAATTTTGGAGGAAATGTGACATGACCAATCTTGTCAAATCAATGATGGTAGTGTTAATCCGTGTAAGTTAAGTTGGGAAAGTCATGACGGAGGCATGAAATTATATTTTGCTTAAACCTTATTTGGAGGGATTCATATTTAAAAAAAATCATATTAAAATCAATATAGATTCAACACAGAATAAGTCTTCTTAAGAAATGAAGTCACTATAATTTACGTGGAATTTTAAGCATTGTATCTCCAATGTCAATAGGGCAAATTAAACGATTCACCAACAACAACGGGCCCGCACCGTTCCCGGCCCTTCGTGAGAGATGAGCAAGGCAATTCGTGCTTTTATCATGATTGCAAACTCTTTCAAAAATCTATCGCAGCAAGTTCAAATCTACAAAATAATCACAATCGTTAAACAATATCTCAAACAGCGATATTCTAGGATAGTACAACCCTGTATGATTTGTCCAATGGTGTAATCAGTTGTGATAAAACTTAAAAGAGCCATCCGAGACAGCAGCTATATAGCAAGCTAGTACAGTGCGAGAATCTGTTTACGTGTATATACGTATGCATCAAGCTGCGCGCGCAAGCTCATATCAGCTGGCTGTTGTTCGAGCTGTCCAAGGTGCGACGTCACAAACCAGGAGCTCCTCCGCACACCGAGCGGCCCATTTGGGGGCGGATTAATCAAAAACGCTAAAAACCATTTACAGCTATTTCTGAGAGATTCAAGTCATTTTCAGGATGTCAATCGTATAAACGAAGGAAAATCTATTCAGTAACATGTAATTTGGCCATTATTAGCAAATATTGTGTATTTTCTCCGTGTGTCTACTTTAAGGCGTGAATTAGTGCAAACGATCTGTGTGTAACACCCACACAAGAGAATCCCCATTGGTTTTCCACGTGAGCGCTAACCTGTGACGGGTCCCCGACTTATCTTTTTTATCCTTATATTATGAAATAAAGACACTTAAACGAGATTTCAAGTACTATAATTTGCTTTATTATAGTTCTTGGATCCAATCTCCAATAATTTATCTTAGTGTGAATCAAAATTAATTTTTCCTTCTCCCGAAACTATACACCAGCTTTAAACAAATCAGAAGAAACATCATACAATAAGAACATATGATTCTCCGAATGCAGCGGTTACAACTCGCCGTACCTTCGACGTGCAACTCCCTACGATGGATTTCGTAGAAAATTCGTGCAGCGGAGGTACCTCGCAGGTACAATGCATGTACGACGTACAGGAAGTTTTTACAATACCCTTACTACAGAAACGCAGGAATCGCAGAAGTTGACCAGGACCTGTGCGTGCGTTGTACATGCAACGCAGGCTACGTTGATGGCACGTGCCCCGTAGCCTAAGACGAGTTGTGACCACCGCATTAATAAGATACACTGTCCGTCATAAAGGTGGAATATTTTTTTGCTGCTATAGCGACTTTAATTTCTTGAATATGTTTGTCCCTGCTTTTACTTTTTGGGACCGTGGCTATATCTTGGACGTTCTCCCGACCCTTCACGTGGACCTTTTTCAAAAAAGTTTTGTCAACCCCCATGATGCCCATTTTTGTCATTTTTTTCTCATTTTGGGCCCCTTTTTGTTCACCCGGCCGATCAAGCCCCCCTCAGTCTTACCTCCAGGAAACGCGACTGAAGTGTATTTATATAATATTGACTGGCCTTGAGGGAGATACCGCAGATATTTCCCAAACAAGTCTCATATTGCCTCGAGTCGTAGACGAGGGCAATATGGGTCTTGTGAGGGAAATATAGGAGGTATCTCCCGATGGTAAAGCCATTCAATATTATTATTATTACCCGTTAACCTCAATTAGCCCCATTTTCAAGAGAATGAAATAAGTTTACTTGACTTAAACTGAGCATTTGTCGTGGGATTTATTTTTCTTTGTTTCTGATCTTCAGCATTCTGAGTTCAACCATTGTGACGCAATAATACTTCTGTGCGTATCCATTGTCTTACTCTTTGTTACAATTACGCGTAGGACCCCAGACCAGACAAAATATGGATATTACGGACCGGCAATTTTGTACACAAACCCAATAGGGAATCACGGAGGAGGGAGTATGGATATTACGGCCCGTTGTTGTATAACTTATCCATTGTGACGTATTTTTTGTTGACCGGATCAATTAGGCAGACAAAATACGCGCTATATCTTGTCTCCAAAATGCCTCATACAGGTAATAATTAAATAATATTGACTGCCCTTGAGGGCAATATGGCATATAGTGCCTGAACTAGCATAATATTGCCCCGAGTCGAAGACGAGGGCAATATGGTGCTAATAAGGGCACTATATGCCATATTGCCCGAAAAAAACAGTCAATATTTTTATTATTATCCTTCAACTACCTATCTCCAACATAGGACATTGAAAACACACAGTGTAGTCTACTTACCACATATCCTAGCTGGTCTGCAACAACTGCTACAGTACAGTCATGTATGTTTGAATCCAAAATGTTCCACTGTCTTCATCAATATTAAAATATCAAGGAATCGATTCCCCTCGAAACATCATGCCTCGGTATAATTTGCAGAATGTGTCATTCAACGAGTCATAAAAGTTTGCTTTCTCAGGATATAACGTTACCAAAAACCGACAAACTGATTTAAACTGGGCATTTGTCGTGGGATTTTTTTTTCTTTTCTTTGTTTCTTCAGCATTCTGAGTTGAACCATTGTGACGCAATAATGCTTCTGTGCGTTTCCATTGTCTTACTACTCTTTGTAAACGCGCATCATTAAAATTACGCTTAGGACCCCCGACCAGCCGGTCAACATTGTAAAAAGGCAGCCTTACGTCAATGCGTGTTTTTTCAATGGGATTTTTTTATTCCGGTCAATATGGCCAATATACCCCATGATCGCTTCATATATCGATATCATATCAAAACTGCGGTCGGTATGAATTTGCAATAGCCCGGTTCAGATGTCTTATAAGGGTAATAATGTTTTATAGTAAATAGTGGTAGTATTTTAAGAGTTGTGATTGGTTGAAATGATGTCACGTGTCATTCACGTTTATAGCAATATCCAATGTTATTGAGTGCAAGGGTTACGAATATTACATGAGCGTGCAAGTTGAATAGTTCAAGGTTCAACTTGCACCGGATGTAATATTCGAACCCTAGAACGAAATAAAACATTGAATATTGCTCGATGTCTACCAGTCAAGGTTAAGATCTAATTTAGCCTAGCTAGGCTAGACCCTCTAACGTTAGATTTAGATCTAGCCCAGCAAGAGAATCTTCAAACGTAACTTAAAGGTTAAGTTATCTGTTCGATTTTATCATCACTCACCATATATTGAATGAATATGAGTTGTCCAACCTTAATTAATCATGTTAATTAATCCTCGGGGTCCAACACTAAAAGCATTGGTAAAAATCCAAAACTATAAACTTGCAAATTAACACTTGTCCCCGTCTATATTAGCGATCGTGTCCCGTGTAGAATCTATAATTGTGTTGAATTTAACTGCAATGAACTAACTGCACTGCGTCGCCCTAGGCCCTACGCCCACAAAATAGGTTTAGTACACGCAGTGTATGCAGCGCAGCGCATTCGCGCATGTATGTGTATGTAATTTCACTGTGCAGATCTACGTGTCATGGGTCTATTGCAAGCCGTTGAATAGATTCTTGGATATTGCACGGGCTACGTCATCACTGTTCAATAGCTCATTCCGCTGAATGTCACGTGACCCACATTCATCCAAATCAGCTGTCAACAATCTTTGTGTGTGTTGTATAATTTGTTATAGTAAATAGTGGTAGTATTTTAAGAGTTGTGAGTAGTTGAAATGATGTCACGTGTCATTTACGTTTTTGTTATATTGAACGGTTTTTGTTATATTGAACGGTTATTTGTTATATTGAACGGTTTTTACCTCTGTTAAAATGAATGGTGAAATGGATTGCCTTGTTGCGCAAGCGCGTAATAACAGTAAAATGGTGCGCACAACAATAGATACGCGGAGCGACAATATACGTCACAATAGCTTAATTAGCACCAAAAGTTTGGCAAACATTTGCAAAGATAAAACCAGATTAGGCAAGGTCAAAGATCTAGATATCTATTTACTATAATAAATAGTGCATGCATCTATTAATGCAACATTACTGACTATGTGAACTCCAAATACTAAATTATCCCGAGGGCACATCTGTTTCACCTCGGCCTACGGCCTCGGTGAAATAAATGTGCCCTAGGGATAATTTAGTATTTGTCGTGCACATAATCTAGTATGTTGCATGGTAGAACATGCACTATTTATATAATAGTAAATAGTGGTAGTATTTTAAGAGTTGTGATTGGTTGAAATGATGTCACGTGTCATTCACATTTTTGTTATATTGAACGGTTTTTGTTATATTGAACGGTTTTTTTTGTTATATTGAACGGTTTTTACCTGTGTTAAAATGAATGGTGAAATGGATTGCCTTGTTGCGCAAGCGCGTAATAACAGTAAAATGGTGCGCACAACAATAGATACGCGGAGCGACAATATACGTCACAATAGCTTAATTAGCACCAAAAGTTTGGCAAACATTTGCAAAGATAAAACCAGATTAGGCAAGGTCAAGGATCTAGGGGTCTATTTACTATAATGAATAGTGCATGCATCTATTAATGCAACATTACTGACTATGTGAACTCCAAATACTAAATTATCCCTCGGGCACATCCGTTTCACCTCGGCCTACGGCCTCGGTGAAATAAATGTGCCCTCGGGATAATTTAGTATTTGTCGTGCACATAATCTAGTATGTTGCATGGTAGAGCATGCACTATTTATATAATAGTGAACGGTTTTTGTTATATTGAACGTTTTTTTGTTGTTTTTTGTTATATTGAACGGTTTTTACCTGTGTTAAAATGAATGGTGAAATCGACTGCCTTGTTGCGCTAGCACGTAATAACAGTAAAATGGTGCGCACAACAATAGATACGCGGAGCAACAATATACGTCACAATAGCTTAATTAGCACCCCCAAAAAATGGCAAACAATGGCAAAGATAAAACCAAATTAGGCAAGGTCAAAGATCTAAGGGTCTATTTATTATAATAAATAGTGCATGCTCTATTATTGCAACATTACTGACTATGTGAACACTAAATACTAAATTATCCCTCGTACATATCTGTTTCAACTCGGCCTACGGCCTCGGTGAAATAAATGTGCCCTCGGGATAATTTAGTATTTGTCGTGCACATAATCTAGTATGTTGCATTGTAGAGTATTGTAACGAGCCTACAGTCGTTACAATGCTTTATTTTATTTAATCTATAAATTTTTTGAATTAATTATCACTCTTAAATTCTCGCCGGTTCATTCGAACGCCGCAAAACGTAAACATTGAGACATTCTTTGAAAACGCATCTCCGATGCGCAGACGGAATTTGCAAGAGACAATTTTACTGTAAGTTATTTCATTTTTAGATATGAAATATTCAATATAATAACATTCTAATAAGAGACATATTTGCTTAATTAATTGATGTACTTTTGTGATATGAATAAATGATATATCTTCTTTTAATGTTAATTGAGGAGTAATTTTGTACATAATTACACCAAGAATTTAGGATCGGATTGGTAGTTGAAGCAGCGCACGCGCAAAGTAACTTGAAGACAACGGATCCTCAAATCGTTCTTTAAATAATTGTTTCTTATAATTGAATGTCTTTACAAATAAGAGATTGAAATAAAATGTCTTATTGCATTGTATAAAATAATAATGCAAACTTTTGCTATGTTTTTATTACTATAGCAGTTACAGTTTTTGTATAAATAAGCATTTTAATTGAATTTTATAACGTTGGTTTTATAGGCGCGCCGCTCTCCTGTGCAGCATCGCACTGCGGCTACGCGCATAGGCTTTCCCCCACGTACGCATAGTTTGGAGTTTTCCCCGACGTACGCATTGAGTGCATAAATAGGAGTGAATTTTCGTAACTTTCCAATTTCCAAGATTTTAATTTTACAAAATGTAGGAATAATTGTAATAATACTTTAATCATTGATATCATTATTCTGCCTTAAAGTTTTACAGTTTATTTATAAATGTGTTCTGTTATATTTATTATTGTGTTCTATTTGTATCACTGTAAAATGTATCTGTATTTTATTATCGATGTTCATTGTGTACAATTCAACATTTATGTTGCGATGCATGATTGTTTTTAATAAATACCATTTTGAATTGAATTGAACTCGTGGCAGAATAATCTGACACAGCCCACGCACAACTTAACTGAACGGGCAAAACAATCTGACACAGCCCACACATAACATAACGGGCAGAACAATCTGACACAGCCCACAGTATGTTCTGTGTGGGCTGTGTCAAATTGTTCTGCTCGTTATGTTCAGTGGTGGCTGTGTCAGATTGTTCTGCCGTTATGTTCTGTGTGGGCTGTGTCAGATTGTTCTGCCCGTTATGTTCACTGTGGGCTGTGTCAGATTGTTCTGCCCGTTATGTTCAGTGTGGGCTGTGTCAGATTGTTCTGCCCGTTCAGTTAAGTTGTGCGTGGGCTGTGTCAGATTATTCTGCCCGTTATGTTCTGTGTGGGCTGTGTCAGATTATTCTGCCCGTTATGTTCAGTGTGGGCTGTGTCCGATTGTTCTGCCCGTTATGTTATGTGTGGGCTGTGTCAGATTATTCTGCCGTTATGTTCTGTGTGGGCTGTGTCAAATTGTTCTGCTAGTTATGTTCAGTGTGGGCTGTTGTCAGATTGTTCTGCCGTTAGTTCTGTGTGGGTTGTGTCAGATTGTTCTGCCGTTATGTTCAGTGTGGGCTGTGTCAGATTGTTCTGCCCGTTATGTTCAGTGTGGGCTGTGTCAGATTGTTCTGCCGTTCAGTTAAGTTCTGTGTGGGCTGTGTCAGATTATTCTGCCCGTTATGTTCTGTGTGGGCTGTGTCAGATTGTTCTGCCCGTTATGTTCTGTGTGGCTGTGTCAGATTGTTCTGCCCGTTATGTTCTGTGTGGGCTGTGTCAGATTGTTCTGCCCGTTATGTTCAGTGTGGGCTGTGTCAGATTGTTCTGCCCGTATATGTTCACTGTGGGCTGTGTCAGATTGTTCTGCCCGTTCAGTTAAGTTGTGCGTGCTCTGTTTCAGATTATTCTGCCCGTTATGTTCTGTGTGGGCTGTGTCAGATTGTTCTGCCCGTTATGTTCTGTGTGGCCTGTGTCAGATTGTTCTGCCCGTTATGTTCAGTGTGGGCTGTGTCAGATTGTTCTGCCCGTTATGTTCTGTGTGGGCTGTGTCAGATTGTTCTGCCCGTTATGTTCACTGTGGGCTGTGTCAGATTGTTCTGCCCGTTATGTTCACTGTGGGCTGTGTCAGATTGTTCTGCCCGTTGTGTTCTGTGTGGGCTGTGTCAGATTGTTCTGCCCGTTATGTACACTGTGGGCTGTGTCAGATTGTTCTGCCCGTTATGTTCAGTGTGGGCTGTGTCAGATTATTCTGCCCGTTATGTTCTGTGTGGGGCTGTGTCAGATTGTTCTGCCCGTTATGTTCACTGTGGGCTGTGTCAGATTGTTCTGCCGTTATGTTATGTGTGGCTGTGTCAGATTGTTTTGCCCGTTCAGTTAAGTTGTGCGTGGGCTGTGTCAGATTATTCTGCACGAGTTCAATTCAATTCAAAATGGTATTTATTAAAACAATCATGCATCGCAACATAAATGTTGAATTGTACACAATGAACATCGATAATAAAATACAGATACATTTACAGTGATACAAATAGAACAACTAATAATAAATAAACGAACACATTTATAAATAAACTGTAAAACTTTAAGGCAGAATAATGATATCAATGATTAAAGTATTATTACAATTATTCCTACATTTTGTAAAATTAAAATCTTGGAAATTGGAAAGTTACGAAAATTCACTCCTATTTATGCACTCAATGCGTACGTGGGGAAAACTCCAAACTATGCGTACGTGGGGGAAAGCCTATGCGCGTAGCCGCAGTGCGATGCTGCACAGGAGAGCGGCGCGCCTATAAAACCAACGTTATAAAATCAATTAAAATGCTTATTTATAAAAAACTGTAACTGCTATAGTAATAAAAACATAGCAAAAGTTTGCATTATTATTTTATACAATGCAATAAGACATTTTATTTCAATCTCTTATTTTGTAAAGACATTCAATTATAAGAAACAATTATTTAAAGAACGATTTGAGGATCCGTTGTCTTCAAGTTACTTTGCGCGTGCGCTGCTTCAACTACCAATCCGATCCTAAATTCTTGGTGTAATTATGTACAAAATTTCTCCTCAATTAACATTAAAAGAAGATATATCATTATTCATATCACAAAAGTACATCAAATTATTAAGCAAATATGTCTCTTATTAGAATGTTATTATATTGAATATTTCATATCTAAAAATGAAATAACTTACAGTAAAATTGCTCTTGCAAATTCCGTCTGCGCATCGGAGATGCGTTTTCAAAGAATGTCTCAATGTTTACGTTTTGCGGGTTCGAATGAACCGGCGAGAATTTAAGAGTGATAATTAATTCAAAAAATTTATAGATTAAATAAAAAAAGCATTGTAACGACTGTAGGCTCGTTACAATACTCTACAATGCAACATACTAGATTATGTGCACGACAAATACTAAATTATCCCGAGGCACATTTATTTCACCGAGGCCGTAGGCCGAGTTGAAACAGATATGTACGAGGGATAATTTAGTATTTAGTGTTCACATAGTCAGTAATGTTGCAATAATAGAGCATGCACTATTTATTATAATAAATAGACCCTTAGATCTTTGACCTTGCCTAATTTGGTTTTATCTTTGGCCATTGTTTGCCATTTTTGGGGTGCTAATTAAGCTATTGTGACGTATATTTTTGCTCCGCGTATCTATTGTTGTGCGCACCATTTTACTGTTATTACGTGCTAGCGCAACAAGGCAGTCGATTTCACCATTCATTTTAACACAGGTAAAAACCGTTCAATATACAAAAAACAACAAAAAAACGTTCAATATAACAAACCGTTCACTATTATATAATAGTGCATGCTCTACATGCAACATACTAGATTATGTGCACGACAAATACTAAATTATCCGAGGGCACATTTATTTCACCGAGGCCGTAGGCCGAGGTGAAACGGATGTGCCCGAGGGATAATTTAGTATTTGGAGTTCACATAGTCAGTAATGTTGCATTAATAGATGCATGCACTATTCATTATAGTAAATAGACCCCTAGATCCTTGACCTTGCCTAATCTGGTTTTATCTTTGCAAATGTTTGCCAAACTTTTGGTGCTAATTAAGCTATTGTGACGTATATTGTCGCTCCGCGTATCTATTGTTGTGCGCACATTTTACTGTTATTACGCCGCTTGCGCAACAAGGCAATCCATTTCACCATTCATTTTAACACAGGTAAAAACCGTTCAATATAACAAAAAACTTCAATATAACAAAACCGTTCAATATAACAAAAAGTGAATGACACGTGACATCATTTCTAACCAATCACAACTCTTAAAAATACTACCACTATTTACTATTATTATAATAGTGCATGTTCTACCATGCAACATACTAGATTATGTGCACGACAAATACTAAATTATCCCTAGGGCACATTTATTTCACCGAGGCCGTAGGCCGAGGTGAAACAGATGTGCCCTCGGGATATTTAGTATTGGAGTTCACATAGTCAGTAATGTTGCATTAATAGATGCATGCACTATTTATTATAGTAAATAGATATCTAGATCTTTGACCTTGCCTAATCTGGTTTTATCTTTGCCAAATTTTGCCAAACTTTTGGTGCTAATTAAGCTATTGTGACGTATATTGTCGCTCCGCGTATCTATTGTTGTGCGCACCATTTTACTGTTATTACGCGCTTGCGCAACAAGGCAATCCATTTCACCATTCATTTTAACAGAGGTAAAAACCGTTCAATATAACAAATAACGTTCAAATAAACAAAAACCGTTCAATATAACAAAAACGTAAATGACACGTGACATCATTTCAACTACTCACAACTCTTAAAATACTACCACTATTTACTATAACAAATTATACAACACAACAAAGATTGTTGACAGCTGATTTGGATGAATGTGGGTCACGTGACATTCAGCGGAATGAGCTATTGAACAGTGATGACGTAGCCCGTGCAATATCCAAGAATCTATTCAACGGCTTGCAATAGACCCATGACACGTAGATCTGCACAGTGAAATTACATACACATACATGCGCGAATGCGCTGCGCTGCATACATGCGTGTACTAAACCTATTTGTGGCGTAGGGCCTAGGGCGACGCAGTGCAGTTAGTTCATTGCAGTTAAATTCAAACACAATTATAGATTCTACACGGGACACGATCGCTAATATAGACGGGGACAAGTGTTAATTTGCAAGTTTATAGTTTTGGATTTTTACCAATGCTTTTAGTGTTGGACCCGAGGATTAATTAACATGATTAATTAAGGTTGGACAACTCATATTCATTCAATAATATGGTGAGTGATGATAAAATGAACAGATAACTTAACCTTTAAGTTACGTTTGAAGATTCTCTTGCTGGGCTAGATCTAAATCTAACGTTAGAGGGTCTAGCCTAGCTAGGCTAAATTAGATCTTAACCTTGACTGGTAGACATCGAGCAATATTCAATGTTTTATTTCGTTCTAGGGTTCGAATATTACATCCGGTGCAAGTTGAACCTTGAACTATTCAACTTGCACGCTCATGTAATATTCGTAACCCTTGCACTCAATAACATTGGATATTGCTATAAACGTGAATGACACGTGACATCATTTCAACCAATCACAACTCTTAAAATACTACCACTATTTACTATAAAACATTATTACCTATATAAGACATCTGAACCGGCTATTGCAAATTCATAACCGACCGCAGTTTTGATATGATATCGATATATGAAGCGATCATGGGGTATATTGGCCATATTGACCGGAATAAAAAAATCCCATTGAAAAACACGCATTGACGTAAGGCTGCCTTTTTTACAATGTTGACCGGCTGTCGGGGGTCCTAAGCGTAATTTTAATGATGCGCGTTTACAAAGAGTAGTAAGACAATGGAAACGCACAGAAGCATTATTGCGTCACAATGGTTCAACTCAGAATGCTGAAGAAACAAAGAAAAGAAAAAAAAATCCCACGACAAATGCCCAGTTTAAATCAGTTTGTCGGTTTTTGGTAACGTTATATCTCCGAGAAAGCAAACTTTTATGACTTGAATGACACATTCTGCAAATTATACCGAGGCATGATGTTTCGAGGGGAATCGATTCCTTGATATTTTAATATTGATGAAGACAGTGGAACATTTTGGATTCAAACATACATGACTGTACTGTAGCAGTTGTTGCAGACCAGCTAGGATATGTGGTAAGTAGACTACACTGTGTGTTTTCATGTCCTATGTTGGAGATAGGTAGTTTAAGGATAATAATAAAAATATTGACTGTTTTTTTCGGGCAATATGCATATAGTGCCCTTATTAGCACCATATTGCCCCTCTGTTTCGACTCGGGGCAATATTATGCTAGTTCAGGCACTATATGCCATATTGCCCTCAAGGGCAGTCAATATATTTAATTATTACCTGTATGAGGCATTTTGGAGACAAGATTATAGCGCGTATTTTGTCTGCCTAATTGATCCGGTCAACAAAAAATACGTACACATGGATAAGTTTATACAACAACGGGCCGTAATATCCATACTCCCTCCTCCGTGATTCCCTATTGGGTTTGTGTACAAAATTGCCTGTCCGTAATATCCATATTTTGTCTGGTCTGGGGTCCTACGCGTAATTGTAACAAAGAGTAAGACAATGGATACGCACAGAAGTATTATTGCGTCACAATGGTTGAACTCAGAATGCTGAAGATCAAGAAACAAAGAAAAATAAATCCCACGACAATGCTCAGTTTAAGTCAAGTAAACTTATTTCATTCTCTTGAAAATGGGGCTAATTGAGGTTAACGGGTAATAATAATAATATTGAATGGCTTTACCATCGGGAGATACCTCCTATATTTCCCTCACAAGACCCATATTGCCCTCGTCTACGACTCGAGGCAATATGAGACTTGTTTGGGAAATATCTGCGGTATCTCCCTCAAGGCCAGTCAATATTATAATAAATACACTTCAGTCGCGTTTCCTGGAGGTAAGACTGAGGGGGCTTGATCGGCCGGGTGAACAAAAAGGGCCCAAAATGAGAAAAAAATGACAAAAATGGGCATCATGGGGGTTGACAAAATTTTTTGAAAAAGGTCCACGTGAAGGGTCGGGAGAACGTCCAAGATATAGCCCACGGTCCCAAAAAGTAAAAGCAGGGACAAACATATTCAATAAATAAAGTCGCTATAGCAGCAAAAAAATATTCCACCTTTAATGACGACAGTTTGTATTATTAAGCGGTG
>CALNVZ010003426.1:52907289-52951665 GCA_940671915.1 Paracentrotus lividus
GCGCCTATAAGTAAGTGCCGGTGCCGGGAATCGAACTCATGACCTTTGCATTCAGTCGAGTGATACGACCACTATAGACTACGGCACTTACGCCGTAGATACATACATCCTTATATTTTCAATGTGCAAATTGGTGAACTGTTTTCATCTGTATATACAGGAAACAATATGAGGAAGATAACGTATTACAAACGATCTGAAAAAACATAACTATGAATGTTATTGTGAGATGAAAACAGGTGAATGGAGAGATAAAGACCAAAGGGGAGGGGGGGGGATCAATTACTTAAATCTGAAATACAATCATAACTACAAATTCAAATTCAAATTCAAATTATTGATTAAAATCCACAACTTTGGATTATCATCAGGGAAAAAATCAATAAAGATCTTTAATACAAAAGTATAAATACATACAAGCATATTTATAAATCAATTAATAACTAAATTTAAATATTATAGGCCTAATATAGACAAATACATTCACATATAATTGTAATTATGTTTGCCCTGCATGTATGTTAATTTCTCATGACCTGGGCGTAATCTATGTTCCTTTATCAATATTTTATATGTAATAAAGTGATGAATCCCCATTATACTCATACATAATATTGCACACGGGTGTACATACATTCACAGAACTACGAAGTATACCAAAACATCTTATTTTAGATGTATGTATACATATATTACGCATTGTTATGTAAATCAACAAAAAAAACAAAAAACAAAAAAACCGTAAATATTGTGAATGACAACGCCGCAAAAACTAAAAACAACAACAACAACGATGATGCCTTTTTAATTGTTTATGCATCAAGAGTTGAAATTTCCGATTCCATTTGTACACTGTTACAACGTGTAAATAGTATAAGGGCTAATCAAATGTAATAATAGAACAGATAATAACAGAACATTAAGTAATATCGCTATTCTGATTTCATTAATAAAACACAATCGAACTGAGGTCCTTCATGCATGTGGCTACTACGATTTTCAGATTGGCACGATTTTTTTTTTAACCGATGCCTTATAAAAATCTTTTTGTGCATTATCTATTAAATTAAGTGCCTCATAAAACCCTAACACTGAAACGGCGCCACTGTGGGCTGTTTCAGATTGTTCTGCCCGTTCAGTTAAGTTGTGCGTGGCTGTGTCAGATTATTCTGCCCGTTATGTCTGTGTGGGCTGTGTCAGATTGTTCTGCCCGTTATGTTCAGTGTGGGCTGTGTCAGATGTTCTGCCCGTTATGTTATGTGTGGGCTGTGTCAGATTATTCTGCCCGTTATGTTCTGTGTGGGCTGTGTCAAATTGTTCTGCTCGTTATGTTCAGTGTGGGCTGTGTCAGATTGTTCTGCCGTTATGTTCTGTGTGGGCTGTGTCAGATTGTTCTGCCCGTTATGTTCACTGTGGGCTGTGTCAGATTGTTCTGCCCGTTATGTTCAGTGTGGGCTGTGTCAGATGTTTCTGCCCGTTCAGTTAAGTTGTGCGTGGGCTGTGTCAGATTATTCTGCCCGTTATGTTCTGTGTGGGCTGTGTCAGATTATTCTGCCCGTTATGTTCAGTGTGGGCTGTGTCCGATTGTTCTGCCCGTTATGTTATGTGTGGGCTGTGTCAGATTATTCTGCCGTTATGTTCTGTGTGGGCTGTGTCAAATTGTTCTGCTAGTTATGTTCAGTGTGGGCTGTGTCAGATTGTTCTGCCGTATTTGTGTGGGTTGTGTTGCTAGATTGTTCTCCCGTTATGTTCAGTGTGGGCGTGTCAGATTGTTCTGCCCGTTATGTTCATGTGGGCTGTGTCAGATTGTTCTGCCTTCGTTAAGTTCTGTGTGGGCTGTGTCAGATTATTCTGCCGTTATGTTCTGTGGGCTGTGTCAGATATGTTCTGCCCGTTATGTTCTGTGTGGGCTGTGTCAGATTGTTCTGCCCGTTATGTTCTGTGTGGGCTTGTCAGATTGTTCTGCCGTTATGTTCAGTGTGGGCTGTGTCAGATTGTTCTGCCCGTATATGTTCACTGTGGGCTGTGTCAGATTGTTCTGCCCGTTCAGTTAAGTTGTGCGTGCTCTGTTTCGATTATTCTGCCCGTTATGTTCTGTGTGGGCTGTGTCAGATTGTTCTGCCCGTTATGTTCTGTGTGGCCTGTGTGTCAGATTGTTCTGCCCGTTATGTTCAGTGTGGGCTGTGTCAGATTGTTCTGCCCGTTATGTTCTGTGTGGGCTTGTGTCAGATTGTTCTGCCCGTTATGTTCACTGTGGGCTGTGTCAGATTGTTCTGCCCGTTATGTTCACTGTGGGCTGTGTCAGATTGTGCTTGCCAACGTTGTGTTCTGTGTGGGCTGTGTCAGATTGTTCTGCCCGTTATGTACACTGTGGGCTGTGTCAGATTGTTCTGCCCGTTATGTTCAGTGTGGGCTGTGTCAGATTATTCTGCCGTTATGTTCTGTGGTGGGCTGTGTCAGATTGTTCTGCCCGTTATGTTCACTACGGGCAGAATAATCTGACACAGCCCACACATAACATAACGGGCAGAACAATCTGACACAGCCCACACTGAACATAACGGGCAGAACAATCTGACACAGCCCACACAGAACATAACGGGCAGAATAATCTGACACAGCCCACGCACAACTTAACTGAACGGGCAGAACAATCTGACACAGCCCACAGTGGCGCCGTTTCAGTGTTAGGGTTTTATGAGGCACTTAATTTAATAGATAATGCACAAAAAGATTTTTATAAGGCATCGGTTAAAAAAAAAATCGGTGCCAATCTGAAAATCGTAGTAGCCACATGCATGAAGGACCTCAGTTCGATTGTGTTTTATTAATGAAATCAGAATAGCGATATTACTTAATTGTTCTGTTATTATCTGTTCTATTATTACATTTGATTAGCCCTTATACTATTTACACGTTGTAACAGTGTACAAATGGAATCGGAATTTCAACTCTTGATGCATAAACAATTAAAAAGGCATCATCGTTGTTGTTGTTGTTTTTAGTTTTTGCGGCGTTGTCATTCACAATATTTACGGTTTTTTTGTTTTTTGTTTTTTTTGTTGATTTACATAACAATGCGTAATATATGTATACATACATCTAAAATAGAATGTTTTGGTATACTTCAGTATGTCTGTGAATGTATGTACACCCGTGTGCATATATTATGTATGAGTATAATGGGGGATTCATCACTTTATTACATATAAAATATTGATCAAAGGAACATAGATTACGCCCAGGTCATGAGAAATTAACATACATGCAGGGCAACATAATTACAATTATATGTGAATGTATTTGTCTATATTAGGCCTATAATATTTAAATTTAGTTATTAATTGATTTTATAAATATGCTTGTATGTATTTATACTTTTGTATTAAAGATCTTTATTGATTTTTTTCCCCTGATGATAATCCAAAGTTGTGGATTTTATATCAATAAATTTGAATTTGAATTTGAATTTGTAGTTATGATTGTATTTCAGATTTAAAGTAATTGCATCCCCCCCCCCCCTCCCCTTTGGTTCTTTATCTCTCCATTCACCTGTTTTCATCTCACCAATAACATTCATAGTTATGTTTTTTCAGAATCGTTTGTAAATACGTTATCTTTCCTCATATTGTTTCCTGTATTATACAGATGAAAAACAGTTCACCATTATGCACATTGAAAAATATAGGATGTATGTATCTACGGCGTAAGTGCCGTAGTCTATAGTGGTCGTATCACTCGACTGGGAATGCAAAGGTCATGAGTTCGATTCCCGGCACCGGCACTTACTTATAGGCGCCTATAAATGGCTGACTACAAGTATGGAGTTGAATACAGTGAACGGGGTAATAATACTGTATTCGCTGTTATTTTCGCGCGATTAATTTTTCGCGCTTAGAGGCCGCAAAACATATTTGCGGGTTCTTAAATTCGCCCTGAATTTATGTACGAGCGCAATTAACCCCATTCCAAGCATGCATAAGAAACCATGCTCATATATTCGCGTGTTTTTAAATTCGCGCCGTACAAATAATAAGTATTATTATTATTATCTAAGAAGAAAAATGTTTTGTAAATATCAATACTGAAGGTCGTTTTACTTTGTTAGCTATCATGTTTGGTTATCTTGATAAATAAGATAAATATTAAGATAAATTTTGATGTCGTATTACTTTCTTTTATTTCATTGCGACCACATTTTATAAATTACCTTTGACCTTCCTAATTTATCTAAGAATGCATTGCGGTACAAAGTACTTTAAATTCTAAATAGTTAAAGATGTTATGTAAATGTGGCTTTTTATAAACTCAAGTAATAACGTTCAAGTATCATAATATGTGATAAATATAATTATAAAAATATATCTCGGTATAATATTTAATTCTGTCTGGTCCCCATCAAATGATTTCATATGTTTTGAGAATTCGATTAGTCATCACCATTCTTCACTCCACTGAGGCTTTGTATTATTTTGCAATATCCCCCTCCCCCCCCCCCCCCCCCCCGATGAATAGCATTACTTACGGGTCTACGCTAGTGCTTCACTCTCAGTATCAGTATATATGTTTTTTTACTTCATTAAAAAAAAATAATAATAAAAAACTCAATTTGTTGGCTTAATGTTTATTTACACATTTATACCAATAGTAGAGCGGATTAGCTGAATAATTGTGCAAATTTTGACTAAAGCATGAAACTTATACCAATGGTAGTACATGCCATAAGCTTCATTTTAAGATCGGGAGGCACGTCAGATTTGACCTCTGATGACCTCTAGAGGTCAATGACCTTAAACTATCAGAATATTGATGTTGGACATCATTTTTCAATAAATGACATGATAATAATGTACGGAACATGCATTATATTTTGCAATCAAGGACTCTTAATTATAAACAGGCTTTTAGATTTGAACAATGAAAGGTCAATGACCTCAAAATATCAGAATATGAATATTTAGCGTTATTGGCTAAGGAGAAACATTGCTATGTTATAATACTTTGTATTTATGGTTCAAATGAGACCGTCTTGATATTCTTAGAGCAATTGATACTTATGAACAGGTTCTTAACCTTTGACCTCCGTAGACTGCAAAAGGTCATTGACCTCAAAATACGAAAATATTGATATTTGCGCTGTTGGTTATCTCATACTCTCCACGTATGAAGTCGATTGCAATAAATAGCTTTAATGTAACATAGACAAGTTTCTACCTTGACCTCTGACATTTTTAGATCAAAGGTCGACATAGGCGGGTCACTGAAATGAAAGACAATAACGTCTTCCATTAGCTGATTGTCGTACTCTTGTCCTGCGTGGTTCTCCTCCCGAGTCCGACTTGATCAGCTTCGTCTCATATTTACTTGAGGAGCTGGAGGCGGATACTTCGGTATGCTGTGCAGATAGTGATCAAGAAAGTGCTGGCCATACAAACTCAGTAGTGGATACTGCTGTTTTGGCACTGGCTACTTTCAACAACATAGATACTGACGAACTTTACATAGCTCTTTGTAGCGGATTCAGCTTCCAGTCCATAATCAATTGCTAACATGTGTTTCTGTTTCCAATTGTCATGCCCTCATAGAGTATGATACTGTATAAATTCCCTAAAATAGGAAAGAGGTCTGCCTAGAAGATTTGGAAAGTGCTCCGGGAGTAACATAATCTCTTATACGTATTCCAAGTCATTATGAGTAAGATAAAGAAACTCCAAGTTATATGATACAGACTCCATGCATGTCACTACTACATGTAGAGCATTTTGTTGCGCTGAGGAATGTCTGCAATAGTCATGGAAGTAAACAATGTCAGGTCTTCTCCCACAAATCTATGGCTCTTTGAAGCATTTCCCCAAAGGAGATGGCAAATTAAGATTGAATGTCTACAGGACTGCTGTTAAGGAACCAGACTATGGTTCCGAATCCTGACCTACCAAGCCCATCTGACATGGACGAAGGAATCCTGTGTGATTGCAGCCTGTTTGGATAGACTGTCAGAGGCCTTAATATATTGCCATAAATAAGGAAGTATGCACCAGTTGTTGGAAGTATACCAGTGCTACACAAGTCCACTCGATTTAGACAGGTGCTATCGGGAACAATTCATTCAGTCACTCGATCAGTCAGTTAGTTGTTTGACTGTTCCCGGGACTGTTGTCTGTAAATGAACTTGAAAGCAGAAGATGCAAATGTTTTCCTAGAGCTGTGTCATCTTGACAGTTGCAGTCAAAAGTTTTATATTTTAGCCCATGTAGCTTGTCCTGTCCCGTTCTCGTCTGCACACACCTCTTCAGAACAATCAAAGGACTAACTTACTGATCGAGTGAGTGAATGAATTGTTCCCGATAGCAACAGTCTCCAAATATGATCGAATAACTTGTGTAGCATTGCTAGCAGTGCATCTTTCTTGCTCTTGCATCAGTTCATGGGTAAGAATTTGAGGACTCTGACAGTACAGGATTCCTTTGTCCCTGTCAGATGGGCTTGGTTCAAGTCAGGATTCGGCACCATAGTCTGGTTCCTTAGCAGTCCTGAGAGAGCCATAGATTTGTGGGTGAAGAACTGTTAGTCCTAGCTGACATTGTTCACTTCCATGACTATTGCAGACATAGTCAGCACAGCAATGCTAGCCGTAGCAGTGACGTGGTGTCTGTACTCATATAACTTTGAATACTTATAGAAGTACTTTTCACATCTTACAGGCAGACTCATTTCTCTTTCTAACGAAAAGGTACAGCATCATACTCTATGAGGGCATGACAATTGGAAACAGAAACACATATTAGCGATTGATTATGTACTGGAAGTTGAATCTGCTACAAAGAGCTATGTAAAGTTTGTCCGTGTCTATGTTGTTGATAGTAGCCAGTGCCAAAACAGCAGTATCCACTAGTTCGTATGGCCTGCACTTTCTTGATCACTTTCTGTACAGCATCTACCAGAGCATGCAAGTATCCGCTTCCAGATCAAGTAAATATGAGACGAAGCTGATCAAGTCAGACTCGACAGGAGAACCACGCAGGACAAGAGTACGACAATCACCTAACGGAAGACGTAATTATTGTCTTTCATTATAGTGACCCGCCTATGTCGACCTTTGACCTCATACATTTCAGAGGTCAAGGTAGAAACTTGTCTATGTAACATTAAAGCTATTCATTGCTACAGACTTCATTCGTGGAGAGTATGATATAAACAATAGCGCAAATATCAATATTTTCATATTTTGAGGTCATTGACCTTTTGCAGTCTACATAGGTCAAATGTTAAGAACATGCATGTAAATGAGTATCAATTGCTCTAAGAATATCAAGACGGTCTCATTTTAACCAAAAATGCAAAGTAGTATATAATAGCAATGTTTCTTCTTAGGCCTAACCAATAACGCTAAATATTCATATTCTGATATTTTGAGGTCATTGACCTTTCATTGTTCTCAGAGTGCAAATCTAAAAGCCTGCTTATAATTAATAGTCCTTGATTGCAAAATATAATGCATGTTTCGTGCATTGTCATCATGTCATTCACTGAAAAATGATATCAAACATCAATATTCTGATAGTTTAAGGTCATTGACTTCTAGAGGTCATCAGAGGTCAAATCTGACGTGCCTCCCGATCTTAAAATGAAACTTATGGCATGTACTACCATTGGTAGAAGTTTCATGCTTTAGTCAAAATTTGCACAATTTGCCTAAAATTTAGAGCTAAACAGCTCTACTACAAGTTATATAAATATTACGATGGTTTAATCTCATGAGTTTATTGTTTTATAGTTTATACATTCGAAGAATTCCTCTCTTTTCCGAATTGTTCATTTTATACATATTTTTTATTCATGCTTTTTGTATGTATTTCATTTTTAATTGTGCTTTTTCTTTGCAAATATAAGTGCATGTTTTATGTTTAATTTGTTATTTCAAATGTAACGCCTTTTCATTTACTATAGTAATCTTGTAAACGTTCAATAAAACTATTAAATAATATTAAAACAAAAACTATGAATACTATGTTTGTCAAATAAATTACGTATACCTGCATTAGTGAATATATTTCTCTACTCCGTCGACTTTATCTGTAAATCTAAACTATATTCGAATATGCTTTTTTAATGTACAAAAAGTTGTATACATTGTACAGTTCAAACTTTAGATCAATATCAATGTTGTGCACTAAATGTTAGGGCTATTTACGTAAACGTGAAGCTTATTTTCATTGCGTCACAATCTTTAACAAGATGGTCCATATTGCAAAAACTGAACTATTAAAGTTGTAACTATATCTGGTTTGTATCCTTTGCTTAATTTGAGGTGTGCTACACCACCAATTTACAATTTACGACACGGAAAAACAGATCGATCAATAATAAAGTATAAATCATATAAAATTGAAAAAATGAAGCGTATGGAATATATTGTGTATTATGTTTATCTTTTTGGGTGACAGCGAAGAGATGGCAAATGGAGAGAACGGGCGAGAAACTAGGAAAGGTGACGGGAGAAAGAGAGAGAGAGTGAGAGGGAAAGAGAGAGAGAAAGGTAAAGAGGGGGGAAGACATAGAGAGAGAGAGAGAGAGAGAGAGAGAGAGGGGGGGGGGGAGAGAAAAAAAAGAGAGAGAGAGAGAGTACACTCTCAGAAAAATTTTAACCAACCGTTGGTTCAAATATGAACTTACCAACTGTTGGTTAAACGCGTTAACCAAAATTTAACCAATTATGTATTAAAACTTTAATAAAAAGTTGGTTAAAATATTTTAACCAACCCTAGTTGGTTAAATTTTTTAATACTTAATTGGTTAATTTCTTTTTTTTTAATACATCATGGTTGGTTTTAAAAAAATCAAGCGATAGACCGGACTGGACCGGCCTTTTGACAATTTGATCAAAGTATTGGTACAAATAACATGAAGAGTTATGCCTGTATTATTAGACTACATGCTTTATTTGTTGGCCTAAATAGGGTAGGCCTACAGTAGCCTAAGTACTATTGGTCCAGTAGTCAGTACAATATCATTACTTCGGTTCAGACGTTGGGTCTACAATCTAGTCCAGTATCTGAGATCTAACTGGATCTAATTATAGATCTAGAATACAGAAACGAGATGCTGGCCTAGATTCTACGTTTAGATTCCAAGGTCATCACTCTTAAACCAGTCAAGTGGGCCTCATTGGACTATAATCGAGAGGTCTAAAAATATTTAGGCTAAATTTAGATGCAAGTGATGGTTCTAACGTAGTTCTAATATTTAGCCAACTAAATTAATCTATGACCTCAAGACTTAGTCCGAGACCAAGCTGGTTGGAGAGCGAAGTATTTAGATTCTAGACCGGAGCTGCATAAATTTCAGGCAAGTTTAATACCCAAGTTAACGCTAGCTCTAACGTCTCAACCGAAATAATTAGAAACCGTACTGGCCATGTAGTCCAAAACATAATGCATGTTAGTCCTATATCACAGGCCTATACTCTTCAAGTCATTTCTACCTACCAAATTACTTTGATCAGATGTCAAGAATAGTCCAGCCAGACCAGCAGTCAGCTTGTGTAACCTTGTTGTCGTCGCGAACAAAAATACGTGCACAATGAATAGGCGCACTATATCTTACGTGTAAAATCAAAATCGCAAGATTTCTAGCGCGAGGAGCGGAGCGCGTATCTTTGTTAAATCCCCGTTTCCCATGGTTGTTTTCTTCCACGTGACCAATTTTTTAACCAACTATCGGTTAAAATTGGAATTGGCTTTTTTAACCAACCATGCTTTTTCACGTTTAACCAATTTTCTTTTTAATACATTATTGGTAATATTTTTAACCAACTGGTTTTAATATGCATTTTTTTTTTACCAGCGTTCTGAGAGTGTAGTGGGAGGAGAGGGAGAGAGAGAGAGAGAAGGAGAAAAAGAAAGGGAAAGGTCAATAGATATGGGCCGGTGTCGGAGGCGAAACGTCTGGTCAGAGGAATCCGCCCCGCGCGACAAAAAAACCTGGTGTACTTCAGGTTATTTTGTCCGTGGACAAAAAAAAAAACCTTGTTGAGCGGACGGATTCGGATGAAAATGTTGCATCACTTCATCATGATCCCTTGCATTTCCCAGCAAACACAAAACGTTTTCAGAAGCTTTTAAAAACGTTTTATTCAGGTCCCGTAGGTCCTCGTCTGAAATGAACGTTTAGAAAACGTTCATATAACGTCCAAGTTGGACTTTCAATTTGTGAAAAAAAATGGTTCCAAATAGAACGTTTTCAAACGTTCTTTGGACGTTACAAAATGGAACGTTTTAATCAAAACGTTTTGTGAACGTTTTAATCAAAACGTTCACAAAACGTTTTATTTAGAACCTTTTAACGAGACATATTTTATTGAACGTTTCTGAACGTTTTTAAAACGTCCAAATAGGACTTCATGCAAATGAGTGGTAATTTGCATATAATACGTTATACATATGGAAATAAACGTTTTTAATGATTTTTTTTCTATTTAGCAGTAATAAATTCATGTTTTGGTGTTTCGTTTATTGTAATATTGTTCAGAAACACACATAAAGATTAAAAAACACTAATTCGGTATTGGAATGTACTAACATAACAAATAAAGTAATAACTAACCAATACCAAACGATACTTTCAATAAAATATAAATTTACTGGAGCATTATTTAGTGTTAAATCAAAATAAATCCAACTCAAGTCTGCCCTTTAAGCATGATTTTGATTGGAGGAACTTCACTCCTAAGTGCCATTCCACAATTTGGCCAAGAGCTTGAGGTCACGTATGTTTATTATATGCACAACCAATGGGGGAACTGAGGGCGGAGCCATGTTGACAGATATACAGGCATGGGCGCAAGAGGCCGCTGGTTATTTTCTCTCTTTGTCTTTCTCCAGGGTTGAAATAATTTCTTAAAACTTTCAGTAAAATATCTATTGAGATTTAAAATGTTCTGCTTACGCATTTGGTCATGTTATATCCTAAAATTTCCATCTAAATAAACAATTTAGGTAATCAGGCTCCAAAGGCAATGAAAAACTCATTTCATGATTAACGTAATTGAAGCAAGGCTACTATCATAATTTGATTTTAACTTTCGTCAATTTGTCGTCTGCTCTGAATTTCTGTGACTATCTTGTATCTTGTATCTAATGTGATAGTATAATACGATGATGCTGTGATATTTGGTAAAGATGTATTTTGTGTGCTTTTTTGTAAATCGTCGTTTAATTACATACACAAAATACATTATGTGGGACAATGTATCATTATGCTAACCAGGTCATGCGAGGTTGTCTCACTCCAAGGCTTGAAGAAAAATTAAAATTTTCAGTAGAATATCTAATGAGATTTAAAATGTTCTTCTTACGCATTTGGTCACGTTTCTCCCTTAATCTTCCATCGATATAAACAATTTAGGTAATCAGGCTCCAAAGGCAATTACAAACTAATTTGATGATTTACGTAATTGAAGCAAGCCTACTATCATAATTTGATTTTTGGAACTTCTAACTTTCAACCCGGATCTTCGTCTTCTCTGAATTTCTTAGCCTATCTTGTATCTTGTATCTTGTTTAAAAGTGTATCTACGATGTTTCTGTGATATTTGGTAAAGATGTATTTTGGTTGCTTTTTTGTAAATCGTCGTTTAATTACATACACAAAATACATAGCGTGGGACTATGCATCATGAATATTCATTAGGGTCAGGCGTGCGCGATCGGCATTGTTCATGTAATGGCATTGTTCAGTTGTTCATGGCATTGTTCTGGTGCCTTTATTACTTACAACATGGCGACCCGCTCAGTCCTGCCGCTATGAACATACGTGAGGTGCAAATAACATATTTTTATCTATTTTATAAGTTTTTAATAGGTTCTACAAACGTTCCTATAGACATTCTTAAAACGTTTTCTGAACGTTCCAAAGGTTTTCTGGACGTCCGCAGAACGTTTTCGGAACGTTTTAAAGGTTTTCTGGACGTCCGCAGAACGTCCATGGAACGTTCCAAAGGTTTTTTAAAGGTTTTCTAGACGTCCGTAGAACGTCCACAGAACGTTGTAAAAGGTTTTTGGACTTTTATAAGGTTCCAAAGGTTTTCTACAGGTCCTTATAAATTTTCGAAAGGTTCTTTTTGGGTTTTTAAACGTTTAGAAAACGTTTTCTAAACGTCCATTTGGAACGTTTCATTAACGTCCAAAAAATTCTTTTTTTTTTTAATGCCAAAAATTTCTCACTCTGTCGTTACTCGTCCTTGCGCACTGAAAAAAAGGATGAAATAATTCAACAGAAAGCTCTCTCCCATTTGCACGTTGAGGTCGGCGTCACTGTGCTAGATGTAATGAACGGAAGCTATTAATGATTATAATAATGATCGTGGTTTCTTCCCGCGTGACACCCATGGTGACGCCCACTTTTTTTTTTTTTTTAATTATTTTTTACTATTGATCATCCCCACCTCTCAAATTAGACTTTAAGGTGTTTTTTTTTTTTTCGTTATCTTTTGTTTTCGCATTTGTTTAAAAGAAATTAAATTAAAATAGAAAAAAAAAAAAATGAATGGCCGGATCTGGTCCTCATCTGATTTCTGGAATGAAAAGCTTCTCCTTTCAAATGATACAAAAATGATCAACAACACTATGATTGTGAATGAACATACACGAAAAGGTTTGGTTTTTTTTTTTTGGGGGGGGGGGAATTAAATCGTGAACAATTATTTTTTTTTTAATGAAGTATTCTTATGTTCTCTTTGGAAATTAAAAATGAAATTAAAATCAAAATTGAAAATTGAGGAGCGCATCTTCCTTAAAAAAATACGTAAAGAAATCTTTCTTCTCACGATTTTGCCGTTTTTATGTGACCTTGTGTTGATTGGCCTAACTTCACTGAGAATTTCATTTGTTTTTTGGGACCTTTTATATTCTTTTCTTTTTTTTGTCCCCCTTTGTTTCGGAAATGCACCGGGTCTAGTCATCTATTTAATGAAGTGAGAGAAATTCCCCTTTCAGAATATACAAAAAAGTTCGACAACAATGTGGTCAGATTGCTATGAATAAAAAATAACAAAATACGGAAAGGCTTGTAAAATGCAAAATGCACGCATGTATAAATTAAGTTCCCATGCTTACGAACGTGATCGTGATGGAGGGTACACAATTTTGGGGTTTCCCCCATCAACTTATGAAATAGGAAAGTGGAGTTACCAGTGATTACAGGGTTTATCTAAGGAAATTAAAAATACAGATTAGAGGAAGAATCGATAGAATTATTATACCTATATTGTTTAGACAAAGATAATCTAATAGGATTTTGTC
Source organism: Paracentrotus lividus (assembly GCA_940671915.1). Lineage (NCBI taxonomy): Eukaryota > Metazoa > Echinodermata > Echinoidea > Camarodonta > Echinidae > Paracentrotus > Paracentrotus lividus. The sequence goes on from CALNVZ010003426.1 coordinate 52,920,588, forward strand.
ATGATTGCCTAATCAGGCGGTGAAACTGATTCCTCTAAACATGGATGAGAACATTGTGTGAGGGTCAGAGGCAACAGAGCCGGGGGATGAGGGGCTTTAATCCGCTTCCCCACCTTTTCGTTAAAGGTGGCGTCACACTGTCCCGATGGTTAGGTGCGATGGCTATACGAAGGGGTCATTTTTAGGGTTCGGGCAAAGTTTAGAAGGTTACACGATGGCACTATGAATCACACGCGAAGGTAATATGAAGTTTACCCGAAGGACACACGAATGTCAACCGACGTCGTTTAGGCATCGCCGGCGCGAATCCAAGATTGCTGAATTGAATACAATCTGTGGGGCTAATTGTCTTGGGACAATAGAGACTTCATTATGTTTGCGCATGGGCTAATACGTTTTATTGAAGAGAGCATCACGTGACCTCCTTATTGTATAAAACTCTTCACCAGATGCAGACCGCGGGAAATTCAATAGCTGATCATTCACTGTCTGTCATAAAGATGGAATGTTATTATTATTATTTTTTGTTATTAATTAATTAATTTATTTATTTATTTATTTATTTTGCCGCTATAGCGACAAGATTTTGCTCCGGCTTTAATTTCTTGAATATCTTTGTCCCTGCTTTTACTTTTCGAGACCCTGGCTATATTTTGAACATTCTCCAAACCCTTTACGAAGAATTTTTTTTTTCCCAAAAAAAGTTTTGTCAACCCCCATGATGCTCATTTTTGGTCATTTTTTTCCTTCTCGTTTTGGGACCCCTTTTCGGTTACCCGGCCGATCAAGTCCCCCTCCCCACCTCCCCCAGGAAACGCGTCTGAGGTGAACTGTTTATATTGGTTTTTGAATTAAATCTAGATTTACAGGGAAAGGCTTGGGTCTCTTGTCTACGGGGGGGGGGGGGTTGAAACAAAAAGTATTATTGTTAAAAATTCGGAATATTGTATTCAACCTTTATGCTAAACACAAAAGAAATAAAAAACAACCTTTAACCCTTAATTATTATCATTTTCCCTTATTTTCTTTTTAGCCATGGTGGCAAGATTTTAAATGGTAACTATTGATGATATTTTCATATATTTTGATTGTTATGTTTTGCTGATATTTTACTGTAAAATTTAGGAAAGATAGAAATTTTCATGGTGTAAAAATGGTTAAAATCAATGTTGAACCCCAATCAAAATAAATTTTGACCCTTCCCCTAGACAAACGAGTCAAGCATGTAACCATATAATAAGATTTAACTTAAAGAACAATAACAACTCTACCCCTGAGACGTGTTTACTTGGAGTAGGACTGAGGGTGCCTTGGTGGGTCGCGTAAACAAAAATGTGCCCCAAAATAAAAATAAAATGACGAAAATGGCCATCTTCTTGGGGTTGCAAACTATTCATGCTATTTGGAAGAAAAGTTCCTGGAAAGGATTGAGGAAACGTCCAAGATATAGCCGGGACCCCGAAAGAGTGAAAGCGGTGACCAACACATTCAAGAAATTCAAGCCAGAGCAACATAGCGTCGTTGGAGCCAGAACAAAATATTCCACCTTTATGACGAACAGTGTAATTCATCGAGAGCAAAACAAACTGTACTGTAGAGCTATATTTGTATTGTCTTTGACTCAAATTGAAATTAAACATCTCCCCCCCCCCCCCCCCCCCCCTCCAAGGTAGGGAGAGGCAGGGGGAAGAAGACAGCTGGTAAACACAGAATTGAGAAAAGAAGACTCTAATAACATACAGCATCCAGAGACAGTTTCAGATTGATCGGAAACAGTTCAAATGAAAATCAGGGGGGCAACAACACAAATATTGTACATTAATCTTTTCTATGTTTAGAATGTCTCCCAATTAACTTAGTTTTCTTTTTCAGAAAAAATGAAATTGACAATGTGTCAAAATCAATTTTGTCAATGTTACTTTGGACAGATAAGAGAAAATATGTTTTAAAAAATATGTTTATTTTAGAATTTGACTTTAACTTAAATCATGGTATAATGAGGACGAATGGCAATGATGATGATGGTGGTGGTGCTGTTCACCACCCTTACAATTATCCTCGTCATCTTCATTATCATCGTGCATAATCACAACCACCACCTGCATCACCATCGCCACCACCATCATCATCATAATCATCATCACCAGCAAATCTACCAACCCCTACCAACTTCATAATAATCCCCATCCTCCAATAAGATTTTAAAAAATATCTTCATTACCGCCATCAACAATATATCTCACAACTGCCATCACCATCATGACCATCACCTTCATCAGCATCATAATTGTCATAATCATGTTGTTATTATCAAGTTAACGTTAAAGTCTCAAAGATGGATGAAATGAAGCCTTTTCTGGGATAAAATTATTTTGCCTTCAGCATCGATAGAAAGGATTTTGAAATTATAAATTTCCATTTCATTTTTGTTACAGGTCTCGAAAGAAATGAGATTGGAAAGATGACACTTTAAAAATGAAACAATTTACAATGATATAGATGGGGCAAAGAATACAAAGAGGAACACTAAATTCTTCTTCCATTCCACAAGACAATTCTGTGTCATCATACTATGCTACGATGGCTACATGATGGCATTGAGAAGGCGTCACGACGTCGTGTTGCCTTCAACTGATCATCGGGTGGGTTCGCGTTTCCCTCGCGTTGCCTTCGCATTGCCTTCGCATTGCCTGCTGCGATGCTCAAACGAAGTGAACCTTCGCAACTCCATCGGAAGTTTTTTTTGGCTGCCAAAGATTTTGCCGATGCATCGGAAGTTGCTGCCGAAGCCTGACAAAACTCCACCGATGGTCATGGTGGTTTTAAGATTGCTTATTATACAGGCTGTATCAAATAAAATGGTAAAGTTAGAAAACATTTTGTTTAAGTATAAAAATTAATCACAATCTAATAGTATTCAATATTTCTATAAAGGGGGAACATCAGACATTCTTTAGCATTTACAATTTAGAAAAAATCTCATTTTTTGTTGTAGATCTTGAGATATGATCACTTTTCTGTAATCAAGAAAATCTATTTTGGGCCTGCTTTTCATGGTCTATTTAGGTTTTTCGCATAGTGGCCACGAATTCATTGCTCCGGAAAAATAAATGTCTGTAATATTGATCAGCTCCTCTCCGCACACTTTTTTTTAAAATGTGGTACCAAATACAGACATTATTTTAGAAGATGTCATAATTTGATTACTTTTCCCCTATTGTTCCATTTTTTTTAAACAGTCTGTAGTACTCCAAAATGGCCCGATGCTTTTGCGATGCTTTCGTAATGCCATCGTGTTCAGAGCAAAATATGGGTTTTTCCGCAGTGTGTCCATCGCTCCTAACCATCGGGACAGTGTGACGCGGGCTTAAACATGTACCAAAACACAAATCTGACCAACTACTTGTGATTTTTAGCCTGTTTGACATCCCCTATTTCTGGGCTCGGCCCCTCCACTTTCCAAACGCTCCGCGACCCCTGTGGGTGTATGTAATTTTTCGTCGTAATGTGATGGTAGGTGTATATGGAAAGTGCAATAATAGATAATAACATAATCTACTTATGTTTACATACGTGCTAAGTTGAGGATACATTATTCCGAAAATGCATATTCATGAGCCGAATGATTTTGGAATGATCTTTTATGTAAAGCATCGACATTATTTTAAGCCAACACCGCTAACGTTTATTTGCAGTCAAAAGAGTGTTAACATTTGGACAACAGCTGTTATTTGGACTAAAGAAGACATGTCACACATCTGTGGCGGATTCAGTCGGGGCGCACGCCCTTAATGGCCTGGAACGCCCCTTCCCTTTTTTCAAATCCTGATCTGCCGTTGTTCAGTGTCATGTTCAAATTGCATATCCTGAATGTTAAATATAAATCCATTGAAAATGACGAGGTTAACATGTTGAACCAGAGCCCGGAAATGATACAGTATTCTTCACGAGCAAGCCATCCGCTTTGATATGATAAATTATGATCGACGTTACACGGTTTGTACGCAATTGTTCCGTGATAAAGGATAGGCTTTACTTTTCAGCAAACTATCAGGTAATAATACATTTTTATAGCATGTCTTGCTTTGCTACATGTAAAGTGATATGACATGTACAATACTTGTTAAAAATCCATTAGATAATATTCCCAGAGAAAACTGCAATACCTTGGATTTGTTTTAACCTTTTTAAACTTACAGCCCGCAGAATACTGGAATCACAGAAGAGCAATGTAGCATGGATTTATATGGATGAGGCATTTCATATCTTGGTGCGTCTTAAAATTGGATTGTGTAGCCTCTTATTTTTAATTTGTCACAAGTACCGATTAGTAGGCCTAAACAGGTACAAATCAGTATTTAATTGAAAGGTAAATTGTATCATTATTGTGTCTACAAAAGATTTAGTGGGACCCATGGTTATGTTTATTTTTTGTTAGTTATCATCGACACAAGAATTGTACAGAAAAAAAAAGATTCGGACAATAACAAGAGGTGGTATGTATATTACATACCAACTAACAAAAAAAAAACAAACAAACAAAAAACAAATATTTTGAGTCCATCAAACTGCAAATGATTTTAGAATCGAAAGTTCAATTAACACGATATATCTCATAACTACACTGTCGCTCATAAAGGTTGGATATTTTTTTGTGTGCTCCAGCAACATATTTTTGCTCTAGCTTTAATTTCTTGAAATTATTTCCCCCGTTTTCACTTTTCGAGACTGTCGACTCATTTCGGACGTTCCCCAACAATTCCCAGGGGATGATGAATAAAATAAGGGTTGTCAACCCCCACAATGCCCATTTTTGCTATTTCTCTCATTTTGGGGCACCTTTTTTTTTACCCGGCTGACCAAGGCCCCCTCCATCCTACCCCGCGAAACGCATCTGAAGTGTAGGTCTGTTATTGTTCTTTACGTTAAAGTAAAACCCAAGTATAGTTGTTGTAGAGAAAATTGCATTTTTCAAAAACTTACTCAACTTGTCCTAATATTGTCCTAATAACATATCAATACATGGGCAAGTAATATAACCATGTGCCATGCATGTCTTTTCATGATATGTTATAGTTAGCATAAACATGGGGAGATATTCATCAAAATGAGGCCATCCTTCCTTCACCCTCACCCCAGAACTCTGGGCATGCCACACCACTGCTGACTGGTATGGCGTGTGGGCATTCTGTGTGTATCAGTCTGTGTATCAATAGCATATACTTTGCACACAAACCACTGCACATTGCACTCTCCCCAGTGTGATCCTGTTTAGGCACGGCCCAGAAACAAATCGATTTACACAGTTTTGTTGCTAAATTCAGGTCTTAGAGTGGATTTTATAACAAATAATTTTGAACACAGAGGTTATTTGAGGTATTAATTCATATTATTCTGCTATGGAAGTAAAACAAAAAATATGTTCTCCCAAAACTATACATGAGCTTTAAGATTTAAGGTCACAGGTTTGGGTCTCTTGTCTAGGGGAGGGGTTGAAGTAAAAAGTGAGATCGGTGAAAAATTGAAATATTTTATCCTACGTTTATGGTAAAAACAAAGGAAACAAAAAAAACAGTCATAAACTCTTAATTTTTATTGTTTTCCCCTAAATTTTGTTTCTGCCTTAATGACAAGGTTGTAAATGGTAACCATAGTCCATTTTCCATTATGATTTATTTTTGACTGAGATTCTACAATACATTTTGGGGAAGACAAAAATTTCCATGTTGTGAAAATGAAGAAAATCAATTTCGAACCCAAGTCAAAATAAACTTTGACCCTCCCCCTAGACAATAAATCTAAGTCTGTGATCATAAAACTAGATTTAACTTAAAGAACAATAACAACCCTATAATTCACAAGCATTTCTTAGGGGTAGGACGGAGGGGGCCTTGGTCAGCCGGGTGAACAAAAAAGGGGCCCCAAAATGTGAACAAATTGCCAAAATGGGCACTGTGGGGGTTGACAAACTGTTCTTATTTGCCAATACCCGGGAATGGCTGGGGAACGTCCAAGATATAGCAAGGGTATCGAAAAGTGAAATCAGCCGGACAAACAAGTTCTAGAAATTGAAGCCGGAGCAAAGTGATGTGGCTGGATCGCATAAGAAATATCCAACCTATATGAGCAACAGTGTATAATTAAGTATCAAAGAAATGAATCACCAAATGGAAATACTAGTTTGCTCTTTACATATGATAGGGAAGCAACTCGGGGAAATTTAGTTACCCCTATACCCCGCTTTAAAAAAAAAATCATGGGTGATATCTGTAAAAAAAACAACAAAAAAAAACACAAAAACACAAAAAACACACAAAACAAAAAAACACAAAACACACCAAAAAAAAAAAAAAGAAGAAAAAAAGAAACAGAAAAAGGATTACAAACATGACAAAAATTGTTTCATTTATCTCTTTCTAGACTACCATCATGGCTGCAGAAGTTGCGACGGTTCTTCGGGGTCTGGAATGCTCTTTGTGTTTCGACGTACTTGAAGAACCAAAGCAGCTATCTTGCACTCATTCATTCTGTAAGAAATGTCTTCAACAGCTGAATCACTCTCAAGGAATGTCTACGGACTTAAAGTGTCGGTTCTGTCGTCAGATCACTCGATTGGGGACCAAAGGTCTGTCTGATCTCAAAACCAATGTTCCTTTGAAGTCCATTGTCGGAGACCTAAAGACAAGTAGGAAGTTGTGTACTATATGCGACCCGGAAGCTAAATCCCCAGCGATACACTACTGTCATCAATGTGATGAGTACATGTGCGATGACTGTCTGCAACCCCTTAAAAAATTTCACAAAAATGCAAATCACGTGGTAGTCAGTGTTCATGATATCAAGAGCGGGAAGGTGAAAGTGAAGCAGATGTGCCACGAGCACCCAGGAGAAGAGAGGTTATGGGTGTGCACATCCTGCAAGGTATCTATCTGCTTTAGATGCCGAATGCTCGACCACAACGGATCAGATCATGTGCTTCATAAAGTGGATGACTTCAAGAAGAACACGAAGGAAGAAATTGAATCACTCAAGAAAAAAGGTCTGGAGAAAATGGAAAAGATCGGGTCCTATAACAAGGTCGTTCGAGAGCAGTCTGTAAAGATCAAAGCCATCACTTCGGAGAGAGAGGCTGATATCAACAACGCATTCGATGAGACAATCCTGCAACTCAACACAAAGAAAAATACTCTACTCAATCAGTGCAGAGAGAGGGAAATAAAACTAAACGAAGAACTTTCCAAGTGTGGTAAGAATGGAGATGATATGATAACTAGTATTAGTAGTGCATGTGAGTTGGTTGGTAACGGTGTAAGAGCATTGCTCGCGGGTGAGGCATTGGTAGTACATAGTAATCTGTGTAAAGAATTACAGGATATGATAGATAGGGATGATCCTGATGAATCAAAACCTAAACACGTTACTAGTCGAGCAGAAGTTATGAGTTTCACTCCATACAAGCTTGATGATAAACATAATCTAGGCATGCTAAATATCAATGACTGGAAACTTGAAAAGGTACACTATAAAAAATAATTGTAAATTAACATGTTCTTTGGCTTGTAAAAATACAGCTTTTGGTCGTTTTTTTTAATTTTACGATATTTTTCTCGTAAAAATGCAGGAAAATTGTAGTTTTCTAGGAAGTCGTCTTGATTTTACAGTTACTAGCTCATGCAACTGTCAATAAACAGGAATGGCATATTCATACAACCTTTCCTGCTCGTTTACGAATTATTCCCTTAATTTCAGTTTCCATAACTAACTTTCTTGTCAAAAAACAGCAATTTCTTTCTAAAAACAAATATTATTTTTAATAAACAAGTTTCTCGTATATCAACGAGCTTCCTTGTTCATAGATTTGTATATTTTTGAATCATTACGAGAGTTTTCCTGTCAAAAAGACAATTTTCTTTGTTCAACAAAGGAAGAAGAAACATAACTACACATCAGTTTTCTTGTATCCTGCAATGATGTTCCTGTTAATTTACAACCTTTATCTTATTTATAGTTCATTATGTGGATCATGAATATTCATTAATATGACTGAAGTGCTTCAAACGTGGATCGTTGCACTAACCATGGAAAATGTCATCTTACATAGGGTTGGGTATATAAGGCTAACAACTTTCATCGAATTGTCAAAGATTAGGTGTAGGATTTAGGATTAGGATTTAGGTGTAGATTTAGGATTAATATTTAGGATTAAGGACATGATTAGGCATGAATGGTCAATCCCGTATAATGTTGGATAATGTTCTTTTGTTTCAAAATACTATTACATGATAAAAACAGGAAAAGACTGTAAATTTACAGGGTTGTAAATTTACAAGGTGGTCAATAACGGGAACCTGTAAATTTACATTATCTGTAAAATAACTACTGGAAGCTGTGCAAAAACGGGCACTCCTGGCGTCCCGACTGCCAGGAACTTTCCTGTTAAAAAACGGTGAAATTTTTACAGTGTAGCCAACTTCCCCGCTTCAGGGGAAAACCCAGATACCATGTCCCGAACCAAGGATGGTAAGATGTTAGTTGGGTATTATGATGGGGTATTGAAGAGTTTACTGTGAGTGGTCCACAGAAAACAATGTTGAAATACGTGAAGTACATCGGTTTATCTGTCTGTCTGATGGTCGATATGTTGTTCGTGAATGGAATGGAAACATCTCCCTCTACTCCTCTGACTGGGATAAGATTGATATCAAAGAGTTAGAAATTAAATATAGCTGGGACTGCGGTGGGATGGACGTTGATAAATATGATAACATCTATGTTGGGTATTGGCACAATAAGACCATAGAGGTGTTCAGACCAGAGGGTGTTGCACCAATAAGGGAGATCCCCTGCCATGGCTACGAGCCATATAGGATATGCACAATGAATCATAATAACATGGTAGTTGTTACTGATACGCGCACTGTTCGAGTGATCGATCAGCAGGGTACAGTGAAGCATGACGTCACAAAGAAGGGTTACGTGTATGCGCGTCCTGCTGTCCTGTATGATGATAGCATTCTGATTGGATGGAAGAAGGATAATCTTGTGAGTATTGATCTGTATACAAACCAATTGAGACATATGAGAACGGTCATTAGTGGTTTGGAGAGTAAGAGTGGGTACTGGGAGTTGAGAGAGTTCCTATCAGGAGAGATCGCTTTCTATAGTGATTCTAAATTCTACGTCTTACGTAAAACTTAAAGATTCTTCTGTTTGGGAGCAAACTAGCAATCTTAAACAAATCAGAAAAAACAACATAAAATAAGAACATTCTCATTATCAAGATATATTTGATACACTAGAAATGTATGAAGGAATGAATGAAGGAAAGAATGAATGAATTGAATGTATGAATGAATGAATGAATTGTCATTAAGAAGATAATTATAAAACACCAGAAGTCATGCACACTCCCTGATCATGCTGATTGAAATATTTCAATTGTTTCTTTCAAAGTAAAATAGAGCATAAATTATGTCCTTAGCAGAGTTTAAAGGGTGAGCAATTTAATCCTTACCAGGCCGGGTATTTTTTTCTCCCTTTTTTGTTGTTGCCTGTTCTATGGCCGGGAGGGAAGGGGGGGGGGGGGGGGGGGTCACCGATCGCGAGAGCGCCGTGAAAATTTACAAAATGATAATGAAATGAAATTATAAAATACCAATTAATCATGTTAACCTATGCATAAATCCAATTTTTGGCTCTTATTGTCATATCTTTATGAAGAAGGTAAGAAAACTCCTTTTGCACCGTCGTTTAATACGGTATGCCCAATTTTCGCGAAAGTTGTTTTAAAAGAACAATAAATAATTATGCGGTGGAAAAAAAATCGTGCCGAGGAATGGTCGCGGATTATGTCAGGGGGCTGGTTGAATTAACAACCCCCTCCCCTCCCGGCTGTTTTAGTGTTAAGGGTGGTATCTCACTTCGCGGAAACTAATTTGAAACAAATTTGAGAATGATTTGTCAGCATAGCTTTGCCATAGTATTACTTTTTACCCGAGGCGGAAACGATTCCATCGCCGTGACGTCTCCGCGAAGTGAGATACTACCCTTAGGTTTTATGACGCACTTAATAAATAATGAACAAAGAGATTTACAACAGGCATCAGGCTGATCTGTTCAACTATATTGTATTATTACATTTGATTAGCCTTTATACTATTTAGATGTTGTAACAGTGTACAAATGTAGGTTTCATAACTTCATTTCATCAGAATTTCAACTCCGGATGAATAAACAATTAAAAAGACGTCATCAGCGTCGTTGTTGATGTTGTTCTCAATTTTACGGCGCTGTCAATAATAATATGAATATATACGTGTTTGTTTTTGTTTGTTGATGCCCATGTAGTTACGATTGTACTTCAACTTTGGGGTAATTTCTCCCCCTCCCCTTTGGTTATTTCTCTCTCCATTCACCTCTCTTCATCTCACCAATAACATTCGTAATTCTTTTTTTATTTTCAGAATCGTATGTAAATAAATTATCTTTGCTCTTATTGTTTTACGCATTATATAGGCCTATAGGTAAAAAGCAGTTCACCATATTATGCAAATTGAATAATATAGGCTACATATGCATCCGACAAAAAAAAAAAAAAAAAAAAAAAAAAAAAAAAAAAAAAAAAATGGTAATAGGTCGTTTTACTCTACCTATCATTTTTGGATGTCTTGATTTTATATAAACCATGATATTATCTTGCTTTCATTAATAGTATTACGACAACATTTTTTATATTACATTTGACCTTCGTGATTTATCTAAGAATACATTGCTGTACAAAGTACATAAAATTCCCAATAGTTAAAAAATTATGTAAATGGCTTTTATAATGGCTTTTATAAACTCAAGCACGACGTTCAAGTATCATAATGTATGATAAATATAATTATTCAAATATATCTCAGTAATTTAATTCTCGCACATTTAATTATATGTGGTCCTCATCGAATGATTTCATATGTTTCAAGTATTCTTCACTCTCATTACATAGTTCCTTACTTTATGATAAAAAGACTCAATTTGTAGGTCAAATGTTTATTTACACATTTATACAAGGTGGTATATATTAGATTTATAATCTCATGAATTTATTGTTTTATAGTTATTTATTTTAATAGTTGCTCTCTTTTATATTAATATATGTTAACATAAACAAAATTAATTCATGGATAGTATGGTATTTCACGCTTCTAATATAACTATTGTCCATTTATTTACGTATTTTTGATTCATGCTTTTTGTATGTATTTCATTTTCATTGTGTTTTTCTGTGCATATATTTTGGATTCATGCTTTTTGTAGGAATTTCATTTTTAATTGTGTTTTTTTTTTCTTTGCATATATATGTGTATATTTTATATTTAATTTGTTAGTTCAAATGTAACGGCTTGTAATTTTGAAAACTTTCAATGAAACTGAATCAAATGAAATTAAAACCAAAATGATGAATATTATGTTTGTCAATAAATTACCTATACCTGTATAAGTGAATAGATTTCTCTACTCCGTCGACATTTCATCTGTAAATCTAAACTATATTCGAAAATGCTTTTTTAATGTACAAAAAGTTGTATAAGGCATTTTACATGGTATGGTATGGTATGGTTTTATTTTCCGTATAAAAATCAAGCATGATACATGATACAGAGTAATAATATGACATTATATAGATACGGAGGGAACACTCTATTCAGGACCATTAATACAATGGCTCTGTTCTCCCTAGAGGTCCGCAGTACCACAAACATATAAACATAATATGAAATTAATATAAGATTATTTAAAATATAAATGTAAATTACAATAAGATTGCCATAAATGATTCAAAATCCCAAACCCTCTCCCCCCTCCCCATCCCATGTACCAAAAGTTTACAAATAAAAATCTTTCATCCATTCCTTTAGGTCATTTTTGAAAGAAGTTAGTGTGTTTGGTGTGCGAAAATTGAGTGGTAGGTCATTATACATCTTAGATCCGCGATAGGAGAAAGTTCGCTTACAGTAATTAGTTTGGGGTTTTGGTAGTACAAAGCTTTCAGCATTTCTTAGAGCATAATTTGTTTCTTTGTGGACAAGATAATTTCGCATACAATGAGGGGTTAAATCATGTAAAATCTTATACATCATAATATACATGTGCTTACTACGTCTTGTTTTTAAGGTTTCCCATTTTAGAATATCATGAATTTGGAAAATTGAAGTATGAATGTATGGGTTTATCCTAAGAATGATTCTCCCCGCCCTATTTTGAAGTTTTTGAAGTTGGTCCAGAAATTTATTTGGAGAAGATTGCCAAATAATATCTGCGTAGTCAAAATGAGGAAGGATAACAGATTGATAGATTATATTTAGGTAAGTTTCGTTTAGTATATGTTTTAACCTGTCTAGAAAGCTTACCATATTCCCAACCTTCTTTATAAGTTCGCTTAAACATTATCAATATCAATGTTGTGCAAACGTGATGCTTGTTTTAATTGCGTGACAATCTTTAACAGAATGGTCCATATTGCTAAAACTGAAATATGAAAGTTGTAATTATATCTGGTTTGTATCCTTTGCTAAATTTGAGGTGTGCTACAATAACAATTTACAATATTCGAAATGGAAAACAGATCATGTAGAAAAATATATATATATATATATATATTTAAACAAAATGAAGCATATGGAATATATTGTGTTTATATGTATAACTTTTTTGGTGACAGGGCAAAGATGCTAAATTGAGGGAACGGGCGAGAAACTAGGAAAGGTGACGGGAGAAAGACAGAGAGAGGGGAGTGAGAGAGCGCGGGAGAGAGAGAGAGAGAGGGAGGGAGAGAGGGAGGGAGAGAGAGAGATGAACGTGCAGGAAGACCTTAATCCTGATAAAAATCCAATTATGATGATGATGATGATGATATTACACGATATCTCACACTAAAAATGGAGCAAGGTTTCGGTACAATAAAACAGCAATTACCATGATCAAATCAATGTCATAGACCGATTAGGTACAAATCATGTAGGTTGATTAATAATTACGGAACTCCCAGTTCTGTGGTGTTTAATGCACCTGGTGCTCTTGAGAGGTAGAGCGCCATCTTGTGGTAGAAATAATTTAGCTCAGAATCATCGAGGATTGCATGGATAGATTTTATGTATTTAAAAAAAAAACTTCTCATGACTATTTTTTAATGTCAATTCATCATCACCACCTTCAACAACATCGTCATCATCATCATCATCATCATCACCATCAACAACATCGTCATCATCATCATCATCACCATCATCATCACCATCATCACCAACATCAACATTATCATCAACCACCAACATCATCGTGATCACTCCATTTACATCACTATTACCACCATCTTCATGACCACTACCAAGTGTTATCATCATCACCATCATCAGTATCCTCATCATCAACATCATCATCATCATCATCATCATCATCATCATCATCATCATTATCCTCATCATCACCACCATCAACATTATCATCATCAAAATCATCATCATCATCATCATCATCAACTCCATGCATTGTCTTAAATGACCATTGCACCATAATCACTAAATATCACAATGAGCATAAAACCATCATCATCATGATAGGATGAGAGAAGGGTGGATGAAAGAAAGAGGAGGATGAAGGAGAGAGAGAAGGGTGGAGGAGAGAAAATATGGAAGTAAGAAAAGACAAGAGATCAAAGAGTTGATAGAAAAAATAACACCAACACACGCTTGATAGCCACCACAACAAAGAGACAATTTACCAACAAAAAATCTAGGCATCGTTTCCAAAATTTATTTTTCTGACTATAAGAATAAATTTTTTTTCCATATCTTTTATCTTTCTTTCTTTTCAGAATCAATCAGAATCAAATGCATGGTGACTACATTTTACAAAACATAACCATTATGAGGGCGAGAGGTACATGTGTAATAGCTTTGTTAATATATTTTGATTTTCCATCTCCAGATAGTCACAAAAAAGGTCAAATCAATTGAAAACAAAAAACAAAAAAGCGGCAAGGTATATAAACATCTGGAATAACTAGAACATAATTTATATAATACATGAATACATTTGTTTGATACACAAGAGAATCCTGCTCATGCTATATTCCCAAAACATGGTTCTACTTCCCCCGTCAAAATTGCCATGAAAAGATGTAGAAGCCATGATTTTTCTCTTTTAGTAGCTCTTTTCCCTTTATGATTTACAATGACATATGATATATGTGCTCTATGGCCGACTGTCGCCCGAAAGTAACGCACACAATCACATAACCTGAATGTAATAATGTAAGCAAATCCAGAATGTTTTCTGCAACACTAAAATTATTCAACCGAGCCCGTCAGACGGGTCAAAGAATAAAGAATTGTTATAGAATACCTCCGTCAATTAAGTAATCACTTTCAAGGTTGAATAAGGACGGTGAGAGTAGGAGGGTGATGTTCGGGAATCTAATAATAGATATAATGTTGACGCCACCATGCAGTCGCGGTGGTAAAGTAGAGGTCCATATGTCTTCTCTTCCGATACTATAACATTTCGGTTAAAGTTTTAATTGTGTGTTCTTCTCATCTATCACAGCGTGTTTGGAGCTAGTCATGGTAATCTGGGTTGACACAGACAGAGTTCTAGAGATATTCTGAGTGGTGTAGCGGTAGATCGACGGAAACGTGCTGACTACGTTAACCATAGACGCAATTTTAATCGTTGTCTGAACGCAAATGTACGTGAGGATAAATTCATAATTTATTACACGTTCAAGTTTGAGCGCGGAGCGGTAACACGCACTTATCAATAGGTTCTGTATCGCTGGCAGTTAGCAGGTGAACATTATGCGCGTTGGATGTTCGTTCCCTGGTCTGTTCTCTATTTCGTTCCCTCGTCGTTCTCTGGTCGTCCAAACGCGTCTAATTCTATCTCGGAAGTTTTTTTTTAAATTTATGGTTTATTACTATTCTTTTCATTTTTAATCATAATCTTTGAATGCATCGATTTTTTCCTCCTCGTAAAATAAAAAAAAATAATAATGATATAAAATCTTCCTATTATGTCGGAGAAGAGATTATGGGATAATCAATCGACATGTAATTCAATATAACTGTGGCTTCTTAATCTTTATTTCATTTGGGAATTAGCTATATTATATGATGTTATATTATCAATAATACTTGAATGCTGCGAGCGCCTTTCAGAGTCGCCTCACATAGCCTGGTAATAGTATATAACATTAAAGCCCTAAAACACCGAGTAGGATACTGTAAAAGTGATACATGAATGCGTAACTATTATTAGTTGCGTAATGGCCATGAAGTATGTTTAGAAAGATTTTCGTCAAGTGGTATTTATGTAATTTAAGAAACAAACCTTCATATTTTAGTTAAGAAAAAAATATATATTATGATACATCTAGGAATAGGTATAAATCAAAAGCCTTGGACCACGGGAAAGAATAACGGAAACGGAAGGGAAACACAGATAGGGAGAACTGGGTAGACAAAAAGGAAAGAGAGGTAAAAAGAGAATGATAAAACAGCAACACGAAACAGACAGAAGAGAGAGAGAGAGAAAGGGGAAGAGAGGAGAAAGAGATAACGAATGAATATATGGGAGAGAGACTGGAAGATGAAAAAAGGAAAAAGAAACTAAAAAGAACATTATTGAGAAATTGAGATCTGAAACTCAAAAAAGTTTTATAATAAACACAAAGTCGTTTGGAAACATAACATTGTGCAATACATTTTTTTTCCTTTTTTTTTGGGGGGGGGGTTTGTCAACCCCCTGAGCTCATTTTTGCGTCATTTTTTTCCTTCTCGTTTTTGGACCCCTTTTTCGGTACCCGGCCGCATCAAGTCCCCCTCCCCACCTCCCCAGGAAACGCGGTCTGAGGTGAACTGTTTTATATTGGTTTTGAATTAAATCTAGATTTACAAGGGAAAGCTTGCAGTCTCTTGTCACGGGGGGGGGGGGGGTTAAACAAAAAGTATTATTGTTTAAAATCGGGAATAGTGTATCACCTTTATGCTAAACACAAAAGAAATAAAAAACAACCTTTTAACCCTTAATGATTATCATTTTCCCTTATTTTCTGTTTTAGCCATGTGGCAGATTTTTAAATGCGTAACTATGTATGATATTTTCATATATTTTGATTGTTATGTTTTCTGATATTTTTACTGTTTAAAAATTTTAGGAAAGATAGAAATTTCATTGGTGTAAAAGGTTAAAATCAATGTTGAACCCCAATCAAAAATAAATGACCCTTCCCCTAGACAAACGACCGGTTCAAGCATATGTAACCATATAATAAGATTTACTTAAAGCAACAATAACAACTCTACCCCTGAGACTGTTACTTGGAGTAGACTTGAGGGGCCTTGGTTGGTCGCGTAAACAAAATGTGCCCCAAAATAAAATAAAATGACGAAAATGGCCAATCTTTCTTGGGTTGCAAACTTATTCATGCTATTTGGAAGAAAAGTTCCTGGTAAAGGATTGACGAAACGTCCAACGATATAGCGGACCCGAAAGAGGGAAAGCGGTACCAAAACACATTCAAGAAATTCAAAGCCAGACAACATAGCGTCGTTGGAGCCAGAACAAAAATATTCACCCTTTATGACGAACAGTGTAAATTCATCGAGAGCAAAACAAACTGTATGTTAGAGCTATATTTGTATTGTCTTTGACTCAAATTGAAATTAAACATCTCCCCCCCCCCCCCTCCAAGGTAGGGAGAGGCAGGGGGAAGAAGAAGGAACAAGCTGGTAAACCAGAATTGAGAAAAAGAAACTCTAATAACATACAGCATCCAAGGACAGTTTCAGATTGATCGGAAACAGTTCCAAATGAAAATCAGGGGGGCAACAACACAAATATTTGCTACATTAATCTTTTCTATGTTTTAGAATGTCTCCCAATTAACTTAGTTTTCTTTTTCAGGAAAAAATGAAATTGACAATGTGTCAAATCAATTTTTCAATGTTACTTTGGACAGAAAAGAGAAAAATATGTTTTTAAAAATATGTTTATTTTAGAACTTTGACTTTACTTAAATATGTTATAATGAGGACGAATGGCAATGATGATGATGGTGGTGGTGCTGTTCACCCACCCTTACAATTATCCCTCGTCATCTTCATTATCATCAGTGCCATAATCACAACCACCACCTGCCATCACCATCGCCACCACCATCATCATCATAATTCATCATCCCAGCAAAATCTACCAAACCCCTACCAACTTCATATAATTCCCCATCTCAATAAGATGTTAAAAAATATCTTCATTACCGCCATGCAACAATATATCTCACAACTCCATCACATCATGACCATTCACCTTCACAGCCATCATAATTGTCATAATCATGTTTTATTATCAATGTTAACGTTTAAAGTCTCAAAGATGGCATTGAAATGAAGCCTTTTTCTGGAGATAAAATTTATTTTGCCTTCAGCATCGATAGAAAGGATTTTTAAATTATAATATTTCCATTTCATTTTTGTTTACAGGTCTCGAAAAGAAATGAGATTGGAAAGATGACACTTTAAAAATGAAACAATTACCAATGATATAGAGGGCAAAGAATACAAAGAGAACACTAAATTCTTCTTCCATTCCACAAGACAATTCTGTGTCAATCATACTATGCTACGATGGCTACATGATGCATTGAGAAGGCGTCACACGTCGTGTGCCTTCAACTGATCATCGGGTGGGGTTCGCGTTTCCCTCGCGTTGCCTTCGCATTGCCCTTCGCATTGCTGCTGCGATTGCTTCAAACCCGAAGTGAACTTCGCAACTCCATCGGAATTTTTTTGGCTGCCAAAGATTTTGCCGATGCATTCGAAGTTTGCTGCCGAAAGCCTTGACAAAACTCCACCGATGGTCTATGGTGGTTTTAAGATGCTTATTATTACAGGCTGCTATCAAATAAAATGGTAAAGTTAGAAAACATTTGTTTAAGTATAAAAATTAATCACAATCTAATAAGTTTCAAATATTTCTATTATAAAGGGGAACATCAGACATTCTTTAGCAGTTTACAATTTAGAAAAAAATCTATTTTTGTTGTAATCTTGAGATATGATCACTTTCTGTAATCAAGAAAATCTATTTTTGGGCCTGCTTTTCATGGTCTATTAGTTTTTCGCATTAGTGGCCACGAATTCATGCTCCGGAAAAATAATGTCTGTAATATTGATCAGCCCTCTGCCGCACACTTTTTTTTAAAATGAGTGGTACCAAATACAGAACATTATTTATAGAGATGTCATAATTTGATACTTTTCCCCTATTTTCCATTTTTTTAAACAGTCTGTAGTACTCCAAAATGGCCGATGCTTTTGCGATGCTTTCGTAATGCCATCGTGTTCAGAGCCAAAAATATGGGTTTTTTCCGCAGTGTTGTCCATCGCTCCTAACCATCGGGACAGTGTGACGCGCGCTAAACATGTTACCAAACACAAATCTGACCAACTACTTGTGATTTTAGCGGTGTTTGACATCCCCTATTTCTGGGCTCGGCCCCTCCACTTTCCAAACGCTCCGCCGACCCCTGTGGGTGTATGTAATTTTTCGTTTCGTAATGTGGATGCGTAGGTGTATACTCGAAAGCTGCAATAATAATAATAACATAATCTACCATTTATGTTTACATACGTGTGCTAAGTGAGGATACATTATTCCGAAAATGTCATATTCATGAGCCGAATGATTTTGGAAATGATCTTTTATGTAAAGCATCGACATTATTTTAAGCCACACCGCTAACGTTTTATTTGCAGTCAAAAGATGTTAACATTTGCGACAACAGGCTGTTATTGAACTAAAGAAGACAGTCACACATCTGTGGCGCGATTCAGTCGGGGCGCACGCCCTTAATGCCTGGAACGCCCCTTCCTTTTTTCAAATCCTGATCTGCCGTTTGTATCAAGTTGTCATGTTCAAATTGCATATCCTAATGTTAATATAAATCCATTGAAAATTGACGAGGTTAACATGTTGAAGACCAGAGCCACGGAAATGATACAGTATTCTTCACGAGCAAGCCATCCGCTTTTGATATGATAAATTAATGATCGACGT
Organism: Paracentrotus lividus; assembly: GCA_940671915.1. NCBI lineage: Eukaryota > Metazoa > Echinodermata > Echinoidea > Camarodonta > Echinidae > Paracentrotus > Paracentrotus lividus. The sequence continues at coordinate 52,939,686 of CALNVZ010003426.1, forward strand.
TACACGGTTTTACGCAATTGTTTGCCGTTGATAAAGGATAGGCTTTTACTTTTCAGCAAACAATCAGGTAATAATACATTTTATAGCATTGTCTTGCTTTGCTACATGTAAAGTGATATGACATGTACAATACTTGTTTAAAAATCCGATTAGATAATATTTCCCAGAGAAAACTGCAATACCGTTGGATTTGTTTTAACCTTTTTTAAACTACAGCCCGCAGAATACTGGAATCACAGAAGAGCAATGTAGCATGGATTTATATGGATGAGCATTTCATACTTGGTGCGTCTTTTAAAATTGGATTGTTGTACCCTTATTTTTAAATTTTGTCACAAAGTACGATTAGTTAGGCCTAAACAGTACAATTCAGTATTTAATTGAAAGTTAAATTGTATCATTATTGTGTCTACAAAAGTTTAGTGGACCTCAATGGTTATGTTTATTTTTTGTTAGTTATCATCGACACCAAAGAATGTGACAGAAAAAAAAAGGATTCGCGAAATAAAACAAGAGGTGGTATGTGATATTACATACCAACTAACAAAAAAAAAAAACAAACAAACAAAAAAACAAATATTTTGGAGTCCATCAAACTGCAAATGATTTTAGAATCGAAAGTTCAATTAACACATATATCTCAAACTTACACTGTCGCTCATAAGGTTGGATATTTTTGTTGTGCTCCAGCAACATATATTTTGCTCAGCTTTAATTTTCTCTGAAATTATTTCCCCCGTTTTCACTTTTCGAGACTTCGACTCATTTCGGACGTCCCCAACATTCCAGGCGATGATGAATAAAATAAGGGTTGTCACCCCCACCAATGCCATTTTTGCTATTTTCTCTCATTTTGGGGCACCTTTTTTTTACCCGGCTGACCAAGGCCCCTCCATCCTACCCCGCGAAACGCATCTGAAGTGTAGGTCTGTTATTGTTCTTTACGTTAAAGTAAAACCCAAGTATATTGTTGTAGAGAAAATTGCATTTTTCAAAAACTTAAACTCAACTTCCTAATATTGTCCTAATAAACATATTCAATACATGGCAATAAATAACCATGTGCCATGCATGTCTTTCATGATATGTTATAGTTAGCATAAAACATGGGGAGATATTCATCAAAATGAGCCATCCTTCCTTCACCCTCACCCCAGAAACTCTGGCATGCCACACCACTGCTGACTGGTTATGGCGTGTGGCATTCTGTGTGTATCAGTCTGTGTATCAATATTGCATAACTTTCACACAAACCACTGCACATTGCACTCTCCCCAGTGTGATCCTGTTTAGGCACGGCCCCAGAAACAAAATCATTTTACACAGTTTTGTTGCTAAATTCAGGTCTTAGAAGGGATTTTCTATAACAAATAATTTTTTAACACAGAGGTTATTTGAGGTATTTAATTCATATTATTCTGCTTATGGAAGTTAAAACAAAAATATGTTCTCCCAAAACTATACATGAGCTTTAAGATTTAAGGTCAACAGGTTTGGGTCTCTTGTCTAGGGGAGGGTTTGAAGTAAAAAGTGAGATCGGTGAAAAATGGAAATATTTTATCCTACGTTTATGGGTAAAAACAAAGGAAACAAAAAAAAAACGATCATAAACTCTTAATTTTTAATTGTTTTCCCCTAAAATTTTGTTTCTGCCTTAATGACAAGGTCTGTAAATGGAACCATAGTCCATTTTTCCATTATGATTTATTTTTGACTGAGATTACAATACATTTTGGGGAAGACAAAAATTTCCATGTTGTGAAAATGAAGGAAATCAAATTTCGAACCCAAGTCAAAATAAACTTTGCACCCTCCCCCTAGACAATAAATCTAAGTCTGTGATCATTAAAAACTAGATTTAACTTAAAGAAACAATAACAACCCTATAATTCACAAGCATTTCTTAGGGGTAGGACGGAGGGGCCTTTGGTCAGCCGGGTGAACAAAAACGGGGCCCCAAAATGTGAACAAAAGTTTGCCAAAATGGCACTGTGGGCGATGAACAAACTGTTCTTATTTGCCAATACCCGGGAATGCTGGGGACGTCCAAGAATAGCAAGGGTATCGAAAAGTGAAATCAGCCGGCAAACAAGTTCTAGAATTGAAGCCCGGAGCAAAGTATTTGTGCTGCATCGCATAAGAAATATCCAACCTATATGGAGCAAACAGTGTATTAATTAAAGTATCAAAGAAATGAACACCAAATGGCAAAATACTAGTTTGCCTCTTTACATATGATAGGGAAGCAACTCGGGAAATTTAGTTACCCCTATTACCCCGCTTTTAAAAAAAAAATCATGAGGTGATATCTTAAAAAAAACAACAAAAAAAAAACACAAAAACATCAAAAAACACACAAAACAAAAAAAAACACAAAAACACACCAAAAAAAAAAAAAAAAGAAAAAAAGAACAGAAAAAGGATTACAAACATTGCACAAAAATTGTTTTCATTGATCTCTTTCTTAGACATACCATCAGGGCTGCAAAAGGCGACCGCGTTCTTCGGGTCTTGGAATGCTTCTTGTGTTTCGACGTACTTGAAAGAACCAAAGCAGCTATTCTTTGCACTTCATTCATCTGTAAGAAAGTCTTCAAACAGCTAATCAACTCTCAAGGAATGTCTACGGACTTAAAGTCGGTTCTGTCGTCAGATCACTTCGATTGAGGGCGGCGACCAAAGAGTCTGTCTGATCTCAAAAACCAATTTCCTTGAAGTCCAATTGTCGGAGACCTAAAGACAAGTAGGAAGTTGTGTACTATATGCGACCCGGAAGCTAAATCCCCAGCAATACACTACTTCATCAATGTGATGAGTACATGTGCGATGACTGTCTGCAACCCCTTAAAAAATTTCACAAAAATGCAAATCACGTGGTAGTTAAAAAGTGTTTCATGATAGCAAGAGCGGCGAAGGTGAAAGTGAAACAGATGTGCCACGAGCACCCAGGAGAAAGGAGGTTATGGGTGTGCACATCCTGCAAGGTATCTATCTGCTAGATGCACGAATGCTCGACCACAAACGCGATTCAGATCATTGCTTCATAAAAAAAAGTGGAAGTGACTTCAAGAAGAACACGAAGGAAGAAATGAATCACTCAAGAAAAAAGGTCTGGAGAAAATTGGAATAAGCAGCGGGTCTATAACAAGCGCGTTCGGAGAGCAGTCTAGTAAAGATCAAAGGCCATCACTTCGGAGAGAGAGGCTGATATCAACAACGCATTGATGCGACAATCCTTGCACTCAACACAAAGAAAAATACTCTACTCAATCAGGCAGAGAGAGCGGAAATAACTAACAAGAACTTTTCCAAGTGTGGTAAGAATGGAGATGATATGATAACTAGATTATAGTGCATGTTTGAGTTGCGTTGGTAACGGTGTAGAGCATTGCTCGCGGGTGAGCATGGTAGTACATAGTAATCTTTTGTCTGTAAAGAATTACAGGATATGATAGATAGGGATGTCCTGATGTAATCAAAACCTAACACATTACTAGTCGAGCAGAAGTATGAGTTTCACTCCATACAACTGATGATAAACATAATCTTAGGCATGTAAATATCAATGACTGGAAAACTTGAAAAGTACACTATAAAAAATAATTGTAAATTAACCATGTTCTTTGGCTTGTAAAAATACAGCTTTAGGTCGTTTTTTTTAATTTTTACGATATTTTTTCTCGTAAAAATGCAGGAAAATTGTAGTTTTCTAGGAAAGTCGTCCTTGATTTTTACAGTTACTAGCTCATGCAACTGTCATAAACAGGAATGGCATATTCATACAACCTTTTCCTGCTCGTTTTACGAATTATTCCCTTAATTTCAGTTTTCCATAAGCTAACTTTCTTGTCAAAAAACAGCAATTCTTTCTAAAAAACAAATATTATTTTTAATAAACAAGTTTCTCGTATATCAACGAGCTTCCTTGTTCATAATTGTATATTTTGAAAATCATTTACGAGAGCTTTTCCTGTCAAAAAAGGACAATTTCCTTTGTTCAACAAAAGGAAAGAAGAAACATAATCTACACATCCAGTTTCTTGTATCCTGCAATGATGTTCCTGTTAATTTACAACCTTTATCTTATTTATAGTTCATATGTGGATCATGAATATCGATTATATGACTGCAAGTCTTCAAACGGTGGATGCGTTGCACTAACCATGGAAAATGTCATCTTACATAGGGTTGGGTATATAAGGCTAACAACTTCATCGAACTTTGTCAAAAGATTAGGTGTAGGGATTTTAGGATTAGGATTTAGGTGTTACGAAATTTTAGGATTAATATTTAGATTAAGGACTGATTAGGCATGAATGCGTCAATCCCGTATATAAATGTTGGATAATGTTCTTTTTGTTTCAAAATACTATTACATTGATAAAACAGGCAAAAGACTGTAAATTCAGGCGTTTATAATTTACAAGGTGGTCAATTAACGGGAACCTGTAATTTACATTATCTGTAAAATAAACTTACTGGAAGCTGTGCAAAAAACGGGCACTTCCTTGGCGTCCCGCACTGCCAGGAACTTTCCTAGTTAAAAAACGGTGAAAATTTTTACAGTGCTAGCCAACTTCCCCGCTTCAGGGGGAAAACCCAGATACCATGTCCCGAACCAAGATGGTAAGATGTTTAGTTGGGTATTATGATGTGGGTATGGAAAGAGTTACTTGAGTGCCAGTCCAACAGAAAACAATTGTTGAAATACGTGAAGTACATCGGTTTATCTGTCTGTCTGATGGTCGCATATGTTGTTCTGTGAATGGAATGAAAATCTCCCTCTACTCCTCTGACTGGGATAAGATTGATAGCAAAGAGTTTAGAAATAAATATACTGGGACTGCCCGTGGATGACGTTGATAAATATTGATAACATCTATGTTGGTATTGGGCACAATAGACCATATTAGGTGTTCAGACCAGAGGGGGTTTCACCAATAAGGGAAGATCCCCTGCCATGGCTACGAGCCATATTAGGATATGCACAATGAATCATAATAACATGGTAGTTGTACTGATACCGCCGCACTTTTCGAGTGACTCGATCAGCCAGGGTACAATGAAGCATGACCGTCACAAAGAAGGGTTACGTGTATGCGCGTCCTGCTGTCCTGTATATGATAGACATTCTGAATTGGATGGAAAGAAGGATAATCTTGTGAGTATTGATCTGTATACAAACCAATTGATTACATATGAGAACGGTCATTAGTGGTTTGGGAGAGTAGAGTGCGGGTACTGGGAGTTGATGAGGTTCCTACCAGGAGAGATCGCTTTCTATAGTGAGTATCTTTCTACGTCTTACGTAAAACTTAAAGTTCTTTCTGTTGGGAGCAAACTAGCAATTCTTAAACAAATCAGAAAACAAACAAAAATAAGAAGAACATTCTCATTATTCAAGATATATTTGATACACTAGAAATGTATGAAGGAATTGAATTGAGCGAAAGACATGAATTGAAATTGAATGTATGAATGAATGAATGAATTCGTCATTTAAGAAGATTAATTATAAAACACCAGAAGTCATGCACACTCCCTGATCATGCTGATTGCAAAATATTTCAATGTTTCTTTCAAAGTAAAAATAGAGCATAAATTATGTCCTTAGCAGAGTTTAAAGGTGAGCAATTTAATCCTTACCCAGGCCGGGTATTTTTTTCTCCCTTTTGTTTGTTGCCTGTTCTATGCGCCGGTGAGGGGAAGGGGGGGGGGTCACGATCGCGAGAGGCTCCGTTGAAAATTTACAAATGATAATGAAATGAAATTATAAGTAATACCAATTAATCATGTTTATAACCTATGCATAAATCCAATTTTTGGCTCTTATTGTCATATCTTTTATGAAAAGGTAAGAAAACTCCTTTTGCACGTCGTTTAATAGGTATTGCCCAATTTTCGCGAAAGTTGTTTTAAAAAACAATAAAATAATTATGCGGTGGAAAAAAAAATCGTGGCCGAGGAATGGTCGCGGATTATGTCAGGGGCTTGGTTGAATTAAACAACCCCCTCCCTCCCGGCTGTTTTAGTGTTAAGGGTTGGTATCTCACTTCGCGGAAACTAATTTGAAAACAAAATTTGAGAATGATTGTCAGCATAGGCTTTGCCCATAGTATTACTTTTTACCCGAGGCGGAAACGATCCCATCGCCGTGACGTCTCGCGAAGTAGAGAAAAGATTACTACCTTAGGTTTTTATGACGCACTTAATAATATAATGGAACAAAGAGATTTACAACAGGCATCAGGCTGATCTGTTCAACTATATTGTATTATTACATTTGATTAGCCTTTATACTTTTAGATGTGGTGTAAGCAGTGTACAATATGTAGTTTCATAACTTCATTTCATCAAAGAATTTCAACTCCGATGAATAAACAATTAAAAAGACGTCATTCAGCGTCGTTGTTGATGTTGTCTCAAATTTTCGGCGCTTCAATAATTAATATGGAAATATATACGTGTTGTTTTTGTTTGTTGATGCCCATGTAGTTACGATTGATACTTCAATTTGGCGGTAATTTCTCCCCCTCCCCTTTGGTTATTTCTCTCTCCATTCAACCTGCTCTTCATCTCACCAATAAACATTCGTAATTCTTTTTTTATTTTCAGAATCGTATTGTAAATTAAATTATCTTTGCTCTTATTGTTTTACGCATTATATAGGCCTATAGTAAAAGCAGTTCACCATATTATGCAAATTGAATAATATTAGGCTACATATGCATCCGACAAAAAAAAAAAAAAAAAAAAAATAAAAAAAAAATGGTAATTAGGTCGTTTTTACTCCTACCTATCATTTTTGTATGTTCTTGATTTTATATAAACCATGATTATTATCTTGCTTTCATTAATAGTATTACGAAACAACATTTTTTTATATTAAACATTTGACCTTCGGTGATTTATCTAAGAATACATTGCATGTACAAAGTACATTAAAAATCCCAATAGTTAAAAAAATTATGTAAATGGCTTTTTTATAATGGCTTTTATAAACTCAAGCACGACGTTCAAGTAATCCATAAATGTATGATAAATATAATTATTCAAATATATCTCAGTAATTTAATTCTCGCCACATTTAATTATATGTGGTCCTATCGAATGATTTCATATGTTTCAAGTATTCGTTCACGCTCATACATTAGTTCCTTACTTTATGATAAAAAGACTCAATTTGTAGGTCAAATGTTTATTTACACATTTATACAAGGTGTAGTATATTAGATTTATTAATCTCATGAATTTAATTGTTTTATAGTTATTTATTTTAATAGTTGCCTCTCTTTTATATTAATATATCGTTAACAAAACAAAATTAATTCATGTGATTAGTATTGGTATATTCACGCGTCTAATATAACTATTGTCCATTTATTTACGTATTTTTTGATTCATGCTTTTTGTATGTATTTCATTTTCATTGTGTTTTCTGTGCATATATTTTTGATTCATGCTTTTTGTAGAATTCATTTTTAATTGTGTTTTTTTTTTTTCTGCATTATATATGTGTTATATTTATATTTAATTTGTTTAGTTCAAATGTAAGGCTTGTAATTTTGAAAACTTTCAATGAAACTGATCAAATGAAATTAAAAACCAAAATGATGGAATATTATGTTTGTCACATAAATTACCTATAACCTGTATAAGTGAATAGATTTCTCTACTCCGTCGACCATTTCATCTGTTAAAATCAAACTATAATTCGGAAAATGCTTTTTTAATGTACAAAAAGTTGTATAAGGCATTTTACATGGTTATGGTAATGGTATGTTTTATTTTCCGATATAAAAATCAAGCATGATACATGATACAGAGAGTAATAATATGACATTATATAGATACGGGAGGGAACACTCTATTCAGGACCATTAATACAATGGCTTCTGCTTCTCCAGAGGTCCGCAGTACCACAAACATATAAACATAATATGAAATTATATAAGATAATTAAAATATAAATGTAAATTACAATAAGATTGCCATAAATGATTCAACAATTCCCAATAACCCTCTCCCCCCCTCCCATCCCAATGTACCAAAAGTTTACAAATAAAAAGCTTTCATCCATTCCTTTTAGAGTCATTTTTTGAAAGAAGAGTTAGTGTGTTTTGGTTGTGCGAAAATGAAGTGGTAGGTCATTATACATCTTAGATCCGCGATAGGAGAAAAGTTCGCTTTACAGTAATTAGTTTGGGTTTTGGTAGGAAGTACAAAGCTTTTCAGCATTTCTTAGAGCATAATTTTTCTTTGGGACAAGATAAATTTCGCATACATGCAGGGGTTAAATCATGTAAAATCTTATACATCATAATATACATGTGCTTACTTACTTCTTGTTTTTTAAGGTTCCCATTTTAGGAATATCATGAATTTGGAAAATTGAAGTATGAATGTATGTTTTATCCTAAGAATGATTCTCCCCGCCCTATTGAAGTTTGAAGTTGGTCCAGAAATATTTGGAGAAGATTGCCAAATAATATCTGCGAGTCAAAATAGATGGAAGGATAAACAGATTGATAGATTATAATTTAGTAGTTTCGTTTAGTATATGTTAACCTGTCTAGAAAGCTTACCATTCCCAACCTTCTTTATAAGTTCGCTTTAAACATTTATCATATCAATGCTTGTGCAAACTGATGCTTGTTTTAATTGCCGTGACAATCTTTAACAGAATGGTCCATATTGCTAAAACTGAATATGAAAGTTTTGTTAGATTATATCTGGATTTTGTATCCTTTGCTAAAATTTGAGGTGTGCTACAATAACAATTTTAACAATATTCGAAATGCCGAAAACAGATTCATGTAGAAAAATATATGATATATATATATTTTTATATTTAAACAAAAATGAAAGGCATTATGGAATATATTGTGTTTATATGTATAACTTTTTTTGGTGACAGGGCAAAGATGCTAAATTGAGGGAACGGCCGAGAAACTAGGAAAGGTGACGGTAGAAAGACAGAAGAGAGGGGAGTGGAGAGCGCGGGAGAGAGAGAGAAGAGAGGGAGGAGAGAGGGAGGGAGAGAGAGAGATGAACGTGCAGGAAGACCTTAATCTGATTAAAAATCCAATTATGATTGATGATGATGATGATATACACGATATCTCACACTAAAAATGGAGCAAGTTTTCGGTTACAATAAAACAGCAATTACCATTGATCAAATCAAATGTCATAGACCGTTAGGTACAAATCATGTGGTTGATTAATAATTACAGAACTCCCAGTTCTGTGGTGTTTAATGCCAGCTGGTGCTCTTGAGAGGTAGAGCGCCATCTTGTGGTTAAAATAATTTTTAGCTCAGAATCATCGAGGATTGCTTGGATGATTTTTAATGTATTTAAAAAAAAAAACTTCTCATGACTATTTTTTAATGTCAATCATCATCACAAACCTTCAACCAACATCGCCACCATCTCATCATCATCATCGATCAATCCATCACCATCAAACAACATCTCATCGATCATCATCATCCACCATCATCATTCACCCATCATTCACCAACATCAAACATTATCATCAACCACCAACATCATCGTCGATCACTTCCATTCATCACTATTACCACCATCTTCATGACCACTACCAAGTGTTCATCATCATCACCATCATGCAGTATCCTCATCATCAACATCATCAATATTTTATTTTTTTTTCCCCCCATTCAATTCATTTTTTCATCATCATCATCATCATCATTATTCCCATCATCACCCACCATCAAACATTATCATCATTCAAAATCATCATCATCATCATCATCATCAACTCCATGCATTGTCTAAAATGACCATTGCACCATAATCACTAAATATCACAATGAGCATAAAACCATCATCATTTCATGATTAGGATGAGAGAAGGGTGGATGAAAAGAAAGAGGAGGATTAAGTAGAGAGAGAAGTGTGGACGGAGAGAAATATGCGAAGTAAGGAAAAGACAAGAGATCAAAGAGTTGATAGAAAAAAAATAACACCAACAACACGCTTGATAGCCAACCACAACAAAGAGACAATTACAACCAAAAAAATCTAGCATCGTTTCAAAAGTTATTTTTCGACTTATAAGAATAAGGATTTTTTTTCCATATCTTTATCTTTCTTCTTTTCAGAATCAATCAGAATCAAATGCATTGGTGACTACATTTTACAAAACATAACCATTATGAGGCGAGAGGTACATGTGTAATAGCTTTGTTAATATATTTTTGATTTTCCATCTTCCAGATTAGTCACAAAAAGGTCAAATCATTGAAAACAAAACAAAAAAGCGCAAGGTATATAAACATCTGGAATAACTACGAACATAATTTATATATAACATGAATTACATTTGTTTGATAACCCACAAGAGAATCCTGCTCATGCTATATTCCCAAAACATGGGTTCTACTTCCCCCGTAAACAAAATTGCCATGAAAAAGTGTAGAAAGCCATGATTTTTCCTCTTTTAGTAGCTCTTTTCCCTTTCATATTTACAATGACATATGATATATGTGCCTATGGTCGACTGTTCGCCCGAAAGTAACGCACCACAATTTCACATAACCTCGAATAATAATGTAAAAAGCCAAAATCCCCCAGAATGTTTTCTGCAACACTAAAATTATTGTCAACCGAGCCCGCTTCAGACGGGTTTTACAAAGAATAAAGAATTGTTATAGAATACCTCAGGTTGAATACGGGGGGGGGGGGGGGGATGTCAGCAAATAAGAAATGAGACGCATGAGTCGCGGAAACAGATCCATGGCCCCTGAACTCGAAGGTTAAGGTGCCCTCACACGTACAGCGTGTTTGAGCTAACGGTTTGACCAGCGTTCTTGGAATTTGGTGTTGTACGTTCGAAAAGCGTGCTACTCCGTTAAAACATACGCAATTAATCGTTGTCTGAACGGCAAATGTACGCTGAGATAAATTCATAATTTATTACACGTCACAGTTTGAGCGTTTTCTAGCGCGTAACAACGCACTTTATCAATAGGTTCTGTATTGCGCTGGGCATGTGAGCATGTGAACATTATGCGCGTGGAGTTTCGTTCCCTTGTCGTTCTCTTATTCGTTCCCTCGTCGTTCTCTGTCGTCCAAACGCGTCTAATCTATCTCGGAAGTTTTTTTTTAAATATGTTTATTTACTATTCTTTTCATTTTAATCAATATCTTTGAATGCATCGATTTTTTTCCTCCTCCGATTAAAATAAAAAAAAATAATAATATATAAAATCTTTCCTATTATGTTCGCGAGAAGAGATTATGGGATAATCAATTCGACTGTAATTCAATATAAAAACTGTGTCTCTAATCTTTATTTCATTTGGAATTAGCTATATTATATTGATGTTTTATATTAGTCAAATAATACTTGAATGCTGCGAGCGCCTTCAGAGTCGCCTCACTAAGCCTGGTAAATAGTTAGTTAACATTAAAAGCCCTTATAAACACCGGTAGCGGATACATGTATAAAGTGATACATGAATGTACTATTATTAGTAATTACTCTATCATGCCATGAAGTATGTTTAGAAAGATTTTCGTCAAGTGGTATTTAGTAATTTAAGAAACCAAACCTTCATATTTTAGTAAGAAAAAATAATATTAATGATACATCTAGAATAGGTATAAATCAAAAGCCTTGGACCACGGGAAAGAATAAGGAAACGGAGGGGAACAACAGCATGGGAGAACTGGGTTAGACAAAAAGGAAAGAGAGGTAAAAATAGAATGATAAAAGCAACACGAAAACAGACAGAAGAGAGAGAGAGTAAAAGGGGAAGAAGAGAAAGAGATAACGAATGAATATATGAGTGAGACTGGAAATATGAAAAAAGGAAAAAGAAAACTAAAAGAACATTATTGAGAAATTAGATCTGAAAACTCAAAAAAGTTTTATAATAAAACACAAAGTCGTTTTGGAAACATTAACATTGTGCAATACATTTTTTTTCCTTTTTTGGGGGGTGGGA
>CALNVZ010003426.1:52951690-52967530 GCA_940671915.1 Paracentrotus lividus
GGTTGTGGGGAAGCTTTGTTTATCTGTAGTTTATTGGCACAAAATTGTTTATTTATTGATAGTATTCATTGTATTGGCACGTTAAAAGTGTTGAACAGTCAATGCATTCTGATAACTGCATAAACAGTTTGTTTTCTTTTTTGTTCTGTTTTTCCCTATATGATCCTGAGGTGTTATACCCCTCATAATTATGATTTTTTTTTTTTTATTATTATTTTTTTTTTTTTTGTCAACCCCCTGAGCTCATTTTTGCGTCATTTTTTTCCTTCTCGTTTTTGGACCCCTTTTTCGGTACCCGGCCGCATCAAGTCCCCCTCCCCACCTCCCCAGGAAACGCGGTCTGAGGTGAACTGTTTTATATTGGTTTTGAATTAAATCTAGATTTACAAGGGAAAGCTTGCAGTCTCTTGTCACGGGGGGGGGGGGGGTTAAACAAAAAGTATTATTGTTTAAAATCGGGAATAGTGTATCACCTTTATGCTAAACACAAAAGAAATAAAAAACAACCTTTTAACCCTTAATGATTATCATTTTCCCTTATTTTCTGTTTTAGCCATGTGGCAGATTTTTAAATGCGTAACTATGTATGATATTTTCATATATTTTGATTGTTATGTTTTCTGATATTTTTACTGTTTAAAAATTTTAGGAAAGATAGAAATTTCATTGGTGTAAAAGGTTAAAATCAATGTTGAACCCCAATCAAAAATAAATGACCCTTCCCCTAGACAAACGACCGGTTCAAGCATATGTAACCATATAATAAGATTTACTTAAAGCAACAATAACAACTCTACCCCTGAGACTGTTACTTGGAGTAGACTTGAGGGGCCTTGGTTGGTCGCGTAAACAAAATGTGCCCCAAAATAAAATAAAATGACGAAAATGGCCAATCTTTCTTGGGTTGCAAACTTATTCATGCTATTTGGAAGAAAAGTTCCTGGTAAAGGATTGACGAAACGTCCAACGATATAGCGGACCCGAAAGAGGGAAAGCGGTACCAAAACACATTCAAGAAATTCAAAGCCAGACAACATAGCGTCGTTGGAGCCAGAACAAAAATATTCACCCTTTATGACGAACAGTGTAAATTCATCGAGAGCAAAACAAACTGTATGTTAGAGCTATATTTGTATTGTCTTTGACTCAAATTGAAATTAAACATCTCCCCCCCCCCCCCTCCAAGGTAGGGAGAGGCAGGGGGAAGAAGAAGGAACAAGCTGGTAAACCAGAATTGAGAAAAAGAAACTCTAATAACATACAGCATCCAAGGACAGTTTCAGATTGATCGGAAACAGTTCCAAATGAAAATCAGGGGGGCAACAACACAAATATTTGCTACATTAATCTTTTCTATGTTTTAGAATGTCTCCCAATTAACTTAGTTTTCTTTTTCAGGAAAAAATGAAATTGACAATGTGTCAAATCAATTTTTCAATGTTACTTTGGACAGAAAAGAGAAAAATATGTTTTTAAAAATATGTTTATTTTAGAACTTTGACTTTACTTAAATATGTTATAATGAGGACGAATGGCAATGATGATGATGGTGGTGGTGCTGTTCACCCACCCTTACAATTATCCCTCGTCATCTTCATTATCATCAGTGCCATAATCACAACCACCACCTGCCATCACCATCGCCACCACCATCATCATCATAATTCATCATCCCAGCAAAATCTACCAAACCCCTACCAACTTCATATAATTCCCCATCTCAATAAGATGTTAAAAAATATCTTCATTACCGCCATGCAACAATATATCTCACAACTCCATCACATCATGACCATTCACCTTCACAGCCATCATAATTGTCATAATCATGTTTTATTATCAATGTTAACGTTTAAAGTCTCAAAGATGGCATTGAAATGAAGCCTTTTTCTGGAGATAAAATTTATTTTGCCTTCAGCATCGATAGAAAGGATTTTTAAATTATAATATTTCCATTTCATTTTTGTTTACAGGTCTCGAAAAGAAATGAGATTGGAAAGATGACACTTTAAAAATGAAACAATTACCAATGATATAGAGGGCAAAGAATACAAAGAGAACACTAAATTCTTCTTCCATTCCACAAGACAATTCTGTGTCAATCATACTATGCTACGATGGCTACATGATGCATTGAGAAGGCGTCACACGTCGTGTGCCTTCAACTGATCATCGGGTGGGGTTCGCGTTTCCCTCGCGTTGCCTTCGCATTGCCCTTCGCATTGCTGCTGCGATTGCTTCAAACCCGAAGTGAACTTCGCAACTCCATCGGAATTTTTTTGGCTGCCAAAGATTTTGCCGATGCATTCGAAGTTTGCTGCCGAAAGCCTTGACAAAACTCCACCGATGGTCTATGGTGGTTTTAAGATGCTTATTATTACAGGCTGCTATCAAATAAAATGGTAAAGTTAGAAAACATTTGTTTAAGTATAAAAATTAATCACAATCTAATAAGTTTCAAATATTTCTATTATAAAGGGGAACATCAGACATTCTTTAGCAGTTTACAATTTAGAAAAAAATCTATTTTTGTTGTAATCTTGAGATATGATCACTTTCTGTAATCAAGAAAATCTATTTTTGGGCCTGCTTTTCATGGTCTATTAGTTTTTCGCATTAGTGGCCACGAATTCATGCTCCGGAAAAATAATGTCTGTAATATTGATCAGCCCTCTGCCGCACACTTTTTTTTAAAATGAGTGGTACCAAATACAGAACATTATTTATAGAGATGTCATAATTTGATACTTTTCCCCTATTTTCCATTTTTTTAAACAGTCTGTAGTACTCCAAAATGGCCGATGCTTTTGCGATGCTTTCGTAATGCCATCGTGTTCAGAGCCAAAAATATGGGTTTTTTCCGCAGTGTTGTCCATCGCTCCTAACCATCGGGACAGTGTGACGCGCGCTAAACATGTTACCAAACACAAATCTGACCAACTACTTGTGATTTTAGCGGTGTTTGACATCCCCTATTTCTGGGCTCGGCCCCTCCACTTTCCAAACGCTCCGCCGACCCCTGTGGGTGTATGTAATTTTTCGTTTCGTAATGTGGATGCGTAGGTGTATACTCGAAAGCTGCAATAATAATAATAACATAATCTACCATTTATGTTTACATACGTGTGCTAAGTGAGGATACATTATTCCGAAAATGTCATATTCATGAGCCGAATGATTTTGGAAATGATCTTTTATGTAAAGCATCGACATTATTTTAAGCCACACCGCTAACGTTTTATTTGCAGTCAAAAGATGTTAACATTTGCGACAACAGGCTGTTATTGAACTAAAGAAGACAGTCACACATCTGTGGCGCGATTCAGTCGGGGCGCACGCCCTTAATGCCTGGAACGCCCCTTCCTTTTTTCAAATCCTGATCTGCCGTTTGTATCAAGTTGTCATGTTCAAATTGCATATCCTAATGTTAATATAAATCCATTGAAAATTGACGAGGTTAACATGTTGAAGACCAGAGCCACGGAAATGATACAGTATTCTTCACGAGCAAGCCATCCGCTTTTGATATGATAAATTAATGATCGACGTTACACGGTTTTACGCAATTGTTTGCCGTTGATAAAGGATAGGCTTTTACTTTTCAGCAAACAATCAGGTAATAATACATTTTATAGCATTGTCTTGCTTTGCTACATGTAAAGTGATATGACATGTACAATACTTGTTTAAAAATCCGATTAGATAATATTTCCCAGAGAAAACTGCAATACCGTTGGATTTGTTTTAACCTTTTTTAAACTACAGCCCGCAGAATACTGGAATCACAGAAGAGCAATGTAGCATGGATTTATATGGATGAGCATTTCATACTTGGTGCGTCTTTTAAAATTGGATTGTTGTACCCTTATTTTTAAATTTTGTCACAAAGTACGATTAGTTAGGCCTAAACAGTACAATTCAGTATTTAATTGAAAGTTAAATTGTATCATTATTGTGTCTACAAAAGTTTAGTGGACCTCAATGGTTATGTTTATTTTTTGTTAGTTATCATCGACACCAAAGAATGTGACAGAAAAAAAAAGGATTCGCGAAATAAAACAAGAGGTGGTATGTGATATTACATACCAACTAACAAAAAAAAAAAACAAACAAACAAAAAAACAAATATTTTGGAGTCCATCAAACTGCAAATGATTTTAGAATCGAAAGTTCAATTAACACATATATCTCAAACTTACACTGTCGCTCATAAGGTTGGATATTTTTGTTGTGCTCCAGCAACATATATTTTGCTCAGCTTTAATTTTCTCTGAAATTATTTCCCCCGTTTTCACTTTTCGAGACTTCGACTCATTTCGGACGTCCCCAACATTCCAGGCGATGATGAATAAAATAAGGGTTGTCACCCCCACCAATGCCATTTTTGCTATTTTCTCTCATTTTGGGGCACCTTTTTTTTACCCGGCTGACCAAGGCCCCTCCATCCTACCCCGCGAAACGCATCTGAAGTGTAGGTCTGTTATTGTTCTTTACGTTAAAGTAAAACCCAAGTATATTGTTGTAGAGAAAATTGCATTTTTCAAAAACTTAAACTCAACTTCCTAATATTGTCCTAATAAACATATTCAATACATGGCAATAAATAACCATGTGCCATGCATGTCTTTCATGATATGTTATAGTTAGCATAAAACATGGGGAGATATTCATCAAAATGAGCCATCCTTCCTTCACCCTCACCCCAGAAACTCTGGCATGCCACACCACTGCTGACTGGTTATGGCGTGTGGCATTCTGTGTGTATCAGTCTGTGTATCAATATTGCATAACTTTCACACAAACCACTGCACATTGCACTCTCCCCAGTGTGATCCTGTTTAGGCACGGCCCCAGAAACAAAATCATTTTACACAGTTTTGTTGCTAAATTCAGGTCTTAGAAGGGATTTTCTATAACAAATAATTTTTTAACACAGAGGTTATTTGAGGTATTTAATTCATATTATTCTGCTTATGGAAGTTAAAACAAAAATATGTTCTCCCAAAACTATACATGAGCTTTAAGATTTAAGGTCAACAGGTTTGGGTCTCTTGTCTAGGGGAGGGTTTGAAGTAAAAAGTGAGATCGGTGAAAAATGGAAATATTTTATCCTACGTTTATGGGTAAAAACAAAGGAAACAAAAAAAAAACGATCATAAACTCTTAATTTTTAATTGTTTTCCCCTAAAATTTTGTTTCTGCCTTAATGACAAGGTCTGTAAATGGAACCATAGTCCATTTTTCCATTATGATTTATTTTTGACTGAGATTACAATACATTTTGGGGAAGACAAAAATTTCCATGTTGTGAAAATGAAGGAAATCAAATTTCGAACCCAAGTCAAAATAAACTTTGCACCCTCCCCCTAGACAATAAATCTAAGTCTGTGATCATTAAAAACTAGATTTAACTTAAAGAAACAATAACAACCCTATAATTCACAAGCATTTCTTAGGGGTAGGACGGAGGGGCCTTTGGTCAGCCGGGTGAACAAAAACGGGGCCCCAAAATGTGAACAAAAGTTTGCCAAAATGGCACTGTGGGCGATGAACAAACTGTTCTTATTTGCCAATACCCGGGAATGCTGGGGACGTCCAAGAATAGCAAGGGTATCGAAAAGTGAAATCAGCCGGCAAACAAGTTCTAGAATTGAAGCCCGGAGCAAAGTATTTGTGCTGCATCGCATAAGAAATATCCAACCTATATGGAGCAAACAGTGTATTAATTAAAGTATCAAAGAAATGAACACCAAATGGCAAAATACTAGTTTGCCTCTTTACATATGATAGGGAAGCAACTCGGGAAATTTAGTTACCCCTATTACCCCGCTTTTAAAAAAAAAATCATGAGGTGATATCTTAAAAAAAACAACAAAAAAAAAACACAAAAACATCAAAAAACACACAAAACAAAAAAAAACACAAAAACACACCAAAAAAAAAAAAAAAAGAAAAAAAGAACAGAAAAAGGATTACAAACATTGCACAAAAATTGTTTTCATTGATCTCTTTCTTAGACATACCATCAGGGCTGCAAAAGGCGACCGCGTTCTTCGGGTCTTGGAATGCTTCTTGTGTTTCGACGTACTTGAAAGAACCAAAGCAGCTATTCTTTGCACTTCATTCATCTGTAAGAAAGTCTTCAAACAGCTAATCAACTCTCAAGGAATGTCTACGGACTTAAAGTCGGTTCTGTCGTCAGATCACTTCGATTGAGGGCGGCGACCAAAGAGTCTGTCTGATCTCAAAAACCAATTTCCTTGAAGTCCAATTGTCGGAGACCTAAAGACAAGTAGGAAGTTGTGTACTATATGCGACCCGGAAGCTAAATCCCCAGCAATACACTACTTCATCAATGTGATGAGTACATGTGCGATGACTGTCTGCAACCCCTTAAAAAATTTCACAAAAATGCAAATCACGTGGTAGTTAAAAAGTGTTTCATGATAGCAAGAGCGGCGAAGGTGAAAGTGAAACAGATGTGCCACGAGCACCCAGGAGAAAGGAGGTTATGGGTGTGCACATCCTGCAAGGTATCTATCTGCTAGATGCACGAATGCTCGACCACAAACGCGATTCAGATCATTGCTTCATAAAAAAAAGTGGAAGTGACTTCAAGAAGAACACGAAGGAAGAAATGAATCACTCAAGAAAAAAGGTCTGGAGAAAATTGGAATAAGCAGCGGGTCTATAACAAGCGCGTTCGGAGAGCAGTCTAGTAAAGATCAAAGGCCATCACTTCGGAGAGAGAGGCTGATATCAACAACGCATTGATGCGACAATCCTTGCACTCAACACAAAGAAAAATACTCTACTCAATCAGGCAGAGAGAGCGGAAATAACTAACAAGAACTTTTCCAAGTGTGGTAAGAATGGAGATGATATGATAACTAGATTATAGTGCATGTTTGAGTTGCGTTGGTAACGGTGTAGAGCATTGCTCGCGGGTGAGCATGGTAGTACATAGTAATCTTTTGTCTGTAAAGAATTACAGGATATGATAGATAGGGATGTCCTGATGTAATCAAAACCTAACACATTACTAGTCGAGCAGAAGTATGAGTTTCACTCCATACAACTGATGATAAACATAATCTTAGGCATGTAAATATCAATGACTGGAAAACTTGAAAAGTACACTATAAAAAATAATTGTAAATTAACCATGTTCTTTGGCTTGTAAAAATACAGCTTTAGGTCGTTTTTTTTAATTTTTACGATATTTTTTCTCGTAAAAATGCAGGAAAATTGTAGTTTTCTAGGAAAGTCGTCCTTGATTTTTACAGTTACTAGCTCATGCAACTGTCATAAACAGGAATGGCATATTCATACAACCTTTTCCTGCTCGTTTTACGAATTATTCCCTTAATTTCAGTTTTCCATAAGCTAACTTTCTTGTCAAAAAACAGCAATTCTTTCTAAAAAACAAATATTATTTTTAATAAACAAGTTTCTCGTATATCAACGAGCTTCCTTGTTCATAATTGTATATTTTGAAAATCATTTACGAGAGCTTTTCCTGTCAAAAAAGGACAATTTCCTTTGTTCAACAAAAGGAAAGAAGAAACATAATCTACACATCCAGTTTCTTGTATCCTGCAATGATGTTCCTGTTAATTTACAACCTTTATCTTATTTATAGTTCATATGTGGATCATGAATATCGATTATATGACTGCAAGTCTTCAAACGGTGGATGCGTTGCACTAACCATGGAAAATGTCATCTTACATAGGGTTGGGTATATAAGGCTAACAACTTCATCGAACTTTGTCAAAAGATTAGGTGTAGGGATTTTAGGATTAGGATTTAGGTGTTACGAAATTTTAGGATTAATATTTAGATTAAGGACTGATTAGGCATGAATGCGTCAATCCCGTATATAAATGTTGGATAATGTTCTTTTTGTTTCAAAATACTATTACATTGATAAAACAGGCAAAAGACTGTAAATTCAGGCGTTTATAATTTACAAGGTGGTCAATTAACGGGAACCTGTAATTTACATTATCTGTAAAATAAACTTACTGGAAGCTGTGCAAAAAACGGGCACTTCCTTGGCGTCCCGCACTGCCAGGAACTTTCCTAGTTAAAAAACGGTGAAAATTTTTACAGTGCTAGCCAACTTCCCCGCTTCAGGGGGAAAACCCAGATACCATGTCCCGAACCAAGATGGTAAGATGTTTAGTTGGGTATTATGATGTGGGTATGGAAAGAGTTACTTGAGTGCCAGTCCAACAGAAAACAATTGTTGAAATACGTGAAGTACATCGGTTTATCTGTCTGTCTGATGGTCGCATATGTTGTTCTGTGAATGGAATGAAAATCTCCCTCTACTCCTCTGACTGGGATAAGATTGATAGCAAAGAGTTTAGAAATAAATATACTGGGACTGCCCGTGGATGACGTTGATAAATATTGATAACATCTATGTTGGTATTGGGCACAATAGACCATATTAGGTGTTCAGACCAGAGGGGGTTTCACCAATAAGGGAAGATCCCCTGCCATGGCTACGAGCCATATTAGGATATGCACAATGAATCATAATAACATGGTAGTTGTACTGATACCGCCGCACTTTTCGAGTGACTCGATCAGCCAGGGTACAATGAAGCATGACCGTCACAAAGAAGGGTTACGTGTATGCGCGTCCTGCTGTCCTGTATATGATAGACATTCTGAATTGGATGGAAAGAAGGATAATCTTGTGAGTATTGATCTGTATACAAACCAATTGATTACATATGAGAACGGTCATTAGTGGTTTGGGAGAGTAGAGTGCGGGTACTGGGAGTTGATGAGGTTCCTACCAGGAGAGATCGCTTTCTATAGTGAGTATCTTTCTACGTCTTACGTAAAACTTAAAGTTCTTTCTGTTGGGAGCAAACTAGCAATTCTTAAACAAATCAGAAAACAAACAAAAATAAGAAGAACATTCTCATTATTCAAGATATATTTGATACACTAGAAATGTATGAAGGAATTGAATTGAGCGAAAGACATGAATTGAAATTGAATGTATGAATGAATGAATGAATTCGTCATTTAAGAAGATTAATTATAAAACACCAGAAGTCATGCACACTCCCTGATCATGCTGATTGCAAAATATTTCAATGTTTCTTTCAAAGTAAAAATAGAGCATAAATTATGTCCTTAGCAGAGTTTAAAGGTGAGCAATTTAATCCTTACCCAGGCCGGGTATTTTTTTCTCCCTTTTGTTTGTTGCCTGTTCTATGCGCCGGTGAGGGGAAGGGGGGGGGGTCACGATCGCGAGAGGCTCCGTTGAAAATTTACAAATGATAATGAAATGAAATTATAAGTAATACCAATTAATCATGTTTATAACCTATGCATAAATCCAATTTTTGGCTCTTATTGTCATATCTTTTATGAAAAGGTAAGAAAACTCCTTTTGCACGTCGTTTAATAGGTATTGCCCAATTTTCGCGAAAGTTGTTTTAAAAAACAATAAAATAATTATGCGGTGGAAAAAAAAATCGTGGCCGAGGAATGGTCGCGGATTATGTCAGGGGCTTGGTTGAATTAAACAACCCCCTCCCTCCCGGCTGTTTTAGTGTTAAGGGTTGGTATCTCACTTCGCGGAAACTAATTTGAAAACAAAATTTGAGAATGATTGTCAGCATAGGCTTTGCCCATAGTATTACTTTTTACCCGAGGCGGAAACGATCCCATCGCCGTGACGTCTCGCGAAGTAGAGAAAAGATTACTACCTTAGGTTTTTATGACGCACTTAATAATATAATGGAACAAAGAGATTTACAACAGGCATCAGGCTGATCTGTTCAACTATATTGTATTATTACATTTGATTAGCCTTTATACTTTTAGATGTGGTGTAAGCAGTGTACAATATGTAGTTTCATAACTTCATTTCATCAAAGAATTTCAACTCCGATGAATAAACAATTAAAAAGACGTCATTCAGCGTCGTTGTTGATGTTGTCTCAAATTTTCGGCGCTTCAATAATTAATATGGAAATATATACGTGTTGTTTTTGTTTGTTGATGCCCATGTAGTTACGATTGATACTTCAATTTGGCGGTAATTTCTCCCCCTCCCCTTTGGTTATTTCTCTCTCCATTCAACCTGCTCTTCATCTCACCAATAAACATTCGTAATTCTTTTTTTATTTTCAGAATCGTATTGTAAATTAAATTATCTTTGCTCTTATTGTTTTACGCATTATATAGGCCTATAGTAAAAGCAGTTCACCATATTATGCAAATTGAATAATATTAGGCTACATATGCATCCGACAAAAAAAAAAAAAAAAAAAAAATAAAAAAAAAATGGTAATTAGGTCGTTTTTACTCCTACCTATCATTTTTGTATGTTCTTGATTTTATATAAACCATGATTATTATCTTGCTTTCATTAATAGTATTACGAAACAACATTTTTTTATATTAAACATTTGACCTTCGGTGATTTATCTAAGAATACATTGCATGTACAAAGTACATTAAAAATCCCAATAGTTAAAAAAATTATGTAAATGGCTTTTTTATAATGGCTTTTATAAACTCAAGCACGACGTTCAAGTAATCCATAAATGTATGATAAATATAATTATTCAAATATATCTCAGTAATTTAATTCTCGCCACATTTAATTATATGTGGTCCTATCGAATGATTTCATATGTTTCAAGTATTCGTTCACGCTCATACATTAGTTCCTTACTTTATGATAAAAAGACTCAATTTGTAGGTCAAATGTTTATTTACACATTTATACAAGGTGTAGTATATTAGATTTATTAATCTCATGAATTTAATTGTTTTATAGTTATTTATTTTAATAGTTGCCTCTCTTTTATATTAATATATCGTTAACAAAACAAAATTAATTCATGTGATTAGTATTGGTATATTCACGCGTCTAATATAACTATTGTCCATTTATTTACGTATTTTTTGATTCATGCTTTTTGTATGTATTTCATTTTCATTGTGTTTTCTGTGCATATATTTTTGATTCATGCTTTTTGTAGAATTCATTTTTAATTGTGTTTTTTTTTTTTCTGCATTATATATGTGTTATATTTATATTTAATTTGTTTAGTTCAAATGTAAGGCTTGTAATTTTGAAAACTTTCAATGAAACTGATCAAATGAAATTAAAAACCAAAATGATGGAATATTATGTTTGTCACATAAATTACCTATAACCTGTATAAGTGAATAGATTTCTCTACTCCGTCGACCATTTCATCTGTTAAAATCAAACTATAATTCGGAAAATGCTTTTTTAATGTACAAAAAGTTGTATAAGGCATTTTACATGGTTATGGTAATGGTATGTTTTATTTTCCGATATAAAAATCAAGCATGATACATGATACAGAGAGTAATAATATGACATTATATAGATACGGGAGGGAACACTCTATTCAGGACCATTAATACAATGGCTTCTGCTTCTCCAGAGGTCCGCAGTACCACAAACATATAAACATAATATGAAATTATATAAGATAATTAAAATATAAATGTAAATTACAATAAGATTGCCATAAATGATTCAACAATTCCCAATAACCCTCTCCCCCCCTCCCATCCCAATGTACCAAAAGTTTACAAATAAAAAGCTTTCATCCATTCCTTTTAGAGTCATTTTTTGAAAGAAGAGTTAGTGTGTTTTGGTTGTGCGAAAATGAAGTGGTAGGTCATTATACATCTTAGATCCGCGATAGGAGAAAAGTTCGCTTTACAGTAATTAGTTTGGGTTTTGGTAGGAAGTACAAAGCTTTTCAGCATTTCTTAGAGCATAATTTTTCTTTGGGACAAGATAAATTTCGCATACATGCAGGGGTTAAATCATGTAAAATCTTATACATCATAATATACATGTGCTTACTTACTTCTTGTTTTTTAAGGTTCCCATTTTAGGAATATCATGAATTTGGAAAATTGAAGTATGAATGTATGTTTTATCCTAAGAATGATTCTCCCCGCCCTATTGAAGTTTGAAGTTGGTCCAGAAATATTTGGAGAAGATTGCCAAATAATATCTGCGAGTCAAAATAGATGGAAGGATAAACAGATTGATAGATTATAATTTAGTAGTTTCGTTTAGTATATGTTAACCTGTCTAGAAAGCTTACCATTCCCAACCTTCTTTATAAGTTCGCTTTAAACATTTATCATATCAATGCTTGTGCAAACTGATGCTTGTTTTAATTGCCGTGACAATCTTTAACAGAATGGTCCATATTGCTAAAACTGAATATGAAAGTTTTGTTAGATTATATCTGGATTTTGTATCCTTTGCTAAAATTTGAGGTGTGCTACAATAACAATTTTAACAATATTCGAAATGCCGAAAACAGATTCATGTAGAAAAATATATGATATATATATATTTTTATATTTAAACAAAAATGAAAGGCATTATGGAATATATTGTGTTTATATGTATAACTTTTTTTGGTGACAGGGCAAAGATGCTAAATTGAGGGAACGGCCGAGAAACTAGGAAAGGTGACGGTAGAAAGACAGAAGAGAGGGGAGTGGAGAGCGCGGGAGAGAGAGAGAAGAGAGGGAGGAGAGAGGGAGGGAGAGAGAGAGATGAACGTGCAGGAAGACCTTAATCTGATTAAAAATCCAATTATGATTGATGATGATGATGATATACACGATATCTCACACTAAAAATGGAGCAAGTTTTCGGTTACAATAAAACAGCAATTACCATTGATCAAATCAAATGTCATAGACCGTTAGGTACAAATCATGTGGTTGATTAATAATTACAGAACTCCCAGTTCTGTGGTGTTTAATGCCAGCTGGTGCTCTTGAGAGGTAGAGCGCCATCTTGTGGTTAAAATAATTTTTAGCTCAGAATCAT
Organism: Paracentrotus lividus; assembly: GCA_940671915.1. Classification (NCBI taxonomy): domain Eukaryota; kingdom Metazoa; phylum Echinodermata; class Echinoidea; order Camarodonta; family Echinidae; genus Paracentrotus; species Paracentrotus lividus. The sequence goes on from CALNVZ010003426.1 coordinate 52,964,568, forward strand.
CGAGGATTGCTTGGATGATTTTTAATGTATTTAAAAAAAAAAACTTCTCATGACTATTTTTTAATGTCAATCATCATCACAAACCTTCAACCAACATCGCCACCATCTCATCATCATCATCGATCAATCCATCACCATCAAACAACATCTCATCGATCATCATCATCCACCATCATCATTCACCCATCATTCACCAACATCAAACATTATCATCAACCACCAACATCATCGTCGATCACTTCCATTCATCACTATTACCACCATCTTCATGACCACTACCAAGTGTTCATCATCATCACCATCATGCAGTATCCTCATCATCAACATCATCAATATTTTATTTTTTTTTCCCCCCATTCAATTCATTTTTTCATCATCATCATCATCATCATTATTCCCATCATCACCCACCATCAAACATTATCATCATTCAAAATCATCATCATCATCATCATCATCAACTCCATGCATTGTCTAAAATGACCATTGCACCATAATCACTAAATATCACAATGAGCATAAAACCATCATCATTTCATGATTAGGATGAGAGAAGGGTGGATGAAAAGAAAGAGGAGGATTAAGTAGAGAGAGAAGTGTGGACGGAGAGAAATATGCGAAGTAAGGAAAAGACAAGAGATCAAAGAGTTGATAGAAAAAAAATAACACCAACAACACGCTTGATAGCCAACCACAACAAAGAGACAATTACAACCAAAAAAATCTAGCATCGTTTCAAAAGTTATTTTTCGACTTATAAGAATAAGGATTTTTTTTCCATATCTTTATCTTTCTTCTTTTCAGAATCAATCAGAATCAAATGCATTGGTGACTACATTTTACAAAACATAACCATTATGAGGCGAGAGGTACATGTGTAATAGCTTTGTTAATATATTTTTGATTTTCCATCTTCCAGATTAGTCACAAAAAGGTCAAATCATTGAAAACAAAACAAAAAAGCGCAAGGTATATAAACATCTGGAATAACTACGAACATAATTTATATATAACATGAATTACATTTGTTTGATAACCCACAAGAGAATCCTGCTCATGCTATATTCCCAAAACATGGGTTCTACTTCCCCCGTAAACAAAATTGCCATGAAAAAGTGTAGAAAGCCATGATTTTTCCTCTTTTAGTAGCTCTTTTCCCTTTCATATTTACAATGACATATGATATATGTGCCTATGGTCGACTGTTCGCCCGAAAGTAACGCACCACAATTTCACATAACCTCGAATAATAATGTAAAAAGCCAAAATCCCCCAGAATGTTTTCTGCAACACTAAAATTATTGTCAACCGAGCCCGCTTCAGACGGGTTTTACAAAGAATAAAGAATTGTTATAGAATACCTCAGGTTGAATACGGGGGGGGGGGGGGGGATGTCAGCAAATAAGAAATGAGACGCATGAGTCGCGGAAACAGATCCATGGCCCCTGAACTCGAAGGTTAAGGTGCCCTCACACGTACAGCGTGTTTGAGCTAACGGTTTGACCAGCGTTCTTGGAATTTGGTGTTGTACGTTCGAAAAGCGTGCTACTCCGTTAAAACATACGCAATTAATCGTTGTCTGAACGGCAAATGTACGCTGAGATAAATTCATAATTTATTACACGTCACAGTTTGAGCGTTTTCTAGCGCGTAACAACGCACTTTATCAATAGGTTCTGTATTGCGCTGGGCATGTGAGCATGTGAACATTATGCGCGTGGAGTTTCGTTCCCTTGTCGTTCTCTTATTCGTTCCCTCGTCGTTCTCTGTCGTCCAAACGCGTCTAATCTATCTCGGAAGTTTTTTTTTAAATATGTTTATTTACTATTCTTTTCATTTTAATCAATATCTTTGAATGCATCGATTTTTTTCCTCCTCCGATTAAAATAAAAAAAAATAATAATATATAAAATCTTTCCTATTATGTTCGCGAGAAGAGATTATGGGATAATCAATTCGACTGTAATTCAATATAAAAACTGTGTCTCTAATCTTTATTTCATTTGGAATTAGCTATATTATATTGATGTTTTATATTAGTCAAATAATACTTGAATGCTGCGAGCGCCTTCAGAGTCGCCTCACTAAGCCTGGTAAATAGTTAGTTAACATTAAAAGCCCTTATAAACACCGGTAGCGGATACATGTATAAAGTGATACATGAATGTACTATTATTAGTAATTACTCTATCATGCCATGAAGTATGTTTAGAAAGATTTTCGTCAAGTGGTATTTAGTAATTTAAGAAACCAAACCTTCATATTTTAGTAAGAAAAAATAATATTAATGATACATCTAGAATAGGTATAAATCAAAAGCCTTGGACCACGGGAAAGAATAAGGAAACGGAGGGGAACAACAGCATGGGAGAACTGGGTTAGACAAAAAGGAAAGAGAGGTAAAAATAGAATGATAAAAGCAACACGAAAACAGACAGAAGAGAGAGAGAGTAAAAGGGGAAGAAGAGAAAGAGATAACGAATGAATATATGAGTGAGACTGGAAATATGAAAAAAGGAAAAAGAAAACTAAAAGAACATTATTGAGAAATTAGATCTGAAAACTCAAAAAAGTTTTATAATAAAACACAAAGTCGTTTTGGAAACATTAACATTGTGCAATACATTTTTTTTCCTTTTTTGGGGGGTGGGAGGTTGTGGGAAGCTTGTTTATCTGTAGTTTATTGGCACAAATTGTTTATTTATTGATTGTAATTCATTGTATTTGGCAAACGTTAAAAGTGTTTGAACAGTCAAATGCGATTCTGAAACTGCATAAAACAGTTTGTTTTCTTTTTTGTTCTGTTTTTTCCCTATATGACCATGCAGGTTTTATACCCCTCATAATTATTGAATTTTTTTTTATATATTTTTTTTTGAGCACTTAATTTATTTCAAATAAATTTGGAAAGGGTGAAAAAAAAATCAGCTTGCGCTTTTTAAAAATCAAGATGAACCAAAATA
>CALNVZ010003426.1:52968737-52983025 GCA_940671915.1 Paracentrotus lividus
AAAGTAGCACATAATCAAAATAAGTACAAAATTAATGATTGATTGTATCTGCAAAATGAGGATAGGGAAAATAAAGGACAAAAGGATACACATATATATATACACACATATATACATATACACATACACATACATATATACATATATATATACACATACATATATATATATATATATATACACATACATATATATATATATATATATATATATATATATATATACACATACACACACATACACAAACATATACATATATATATTTGGTAAAAGTAGACGTTAATGAAATAGGGAAGTAATAGTGAAAAGGTGAAATTAAAGAGAATGAAATGAAGCGAATTGGAAAAAGAGAGAGAGAGAGAAAGGAGAAGAGAAGGGGGTTGGTCCCTAGTTCAATCGGGGTTGTTTGAATACTGCAGGAGGATTGTTTTTTAGTTTAGTTTTAAAGCATGTATGACTTGGAGTATTCTTAAAGTCTCTGTTGAAGCGAATTCCCAGTATTTAGGTCGTAAAAGAGATGCCTTTGAAGCAAGGAGAGTTCGTGTGCGAGGAAGATAGGAATGAGTTTGCTTGTCTAGTGAAATAGTGGTGAAATGAGCTATTTTTTGAAAACATTGTGTAACTGGGTAGGAAGTTCTTTTTCGTTAGATTGTACATAAATTGACCCGTTCTGGAGAAGAAATAAATCTGGGAATTTCATATTTAGATTCAAGAATAGGGGTCACTGTGTGTACGCATATGAACATTATGAATTATCTTACGGCTTTCTTTTGTATATGATAATCATCACTTAAACATTTGCTCGAGTTTCCCCATGCCATGATTCCGTAATTGAGGTAAGGTAGTAGTAACGAAAAATACAAAGTGGAGAGTATCGATCGACGGAAAGAATGTCTCAACTTGTTCATTATCCAATATTACGGAAATTGTTTTGCAAATATTTGTGTGTGTATTTCCAATTCAAACTTGTCGTCAATGTGAGGCCCAAGGAATTTTGTAAATGCGAACTTTTGCGAGAGTTGTTCCATCTATACGAATCTCCCCGGTAAGTTATCGAAGGGTATATACGAATAACATAAAATTCGTTTTTAGGATATTAAGAGATAATTTATTTGATCTTATCCATTCTAGTACATTTTAAGTTCATTATTCACAGTAGAAACAAGAGAGTTAGGATTGAATGGGAATAGAAAGATTAGATCGTCTGCGAATAAAATAATGTTAGTATTTTTAGGATTTGTAGAAGTCATTTATTTCATATAATAATAGCGGCCCAAGGAGGCTGCCTTGGGGACGCCGGCCAATTTAAGGGTTGTAGATTTGATAATAATTATCTAAATTAACGAATTGTTTCCTGTTGGAATAAATAACTCCTGAACCACTCAAGGCCTTCCCCGTATCCCATAGTGAAATAATTATATAAGAGAATGGTCATTGGTTGATAGTGTCGAAGGCCTTGGAGAAGTCCAGGAATATTCCAATGGTGTGTAAGCGGTTGTCAAATGGGATATATTTTCGATGCATGTTAGTATAAGCAGGTCGTAATTGTGTTTCTCTCTAAATCCAAATTGAGAATCGTTAATTGATATTGTTCTGTTAAGAAAGGTTGTCACTCTTTCTAAAAATAATTTTCTCCAAAACTTTGGATATGGAAGGGAGTAATGATACTCGGTCTATAATATTTCATTTCTAGAGAGTCACCTTTTTTGAAGATGGGAATTACTGTTAGCTATTTTAGTATTGGTTGGTACAGTTCCCGTGGTTAAGATAAGTTTAAATATATGTACCAAAGGATTAACAATGTGATAAATTATTGATTGATAAGTAGTTGTCTATACCATCATGACCGGGAGCTTCTCTTTGGTTTGAAATGTTTTACTATATCAATTATTTCTTCGCGAGTTGAGGAACAAGAAATATTGAAGGTGGATTTGGTTAGTAAGAATTCTTGGAAGTTTACGTAGTTGAAGGAATCTTTCCGCCAAGTTTTTGTCCTATTGGAAAAAGTACGTATTAAAAGAATCTGCGATCAGATTGAGTATCACTTATGGTAGCGTTAGTATATTGATTTGATTTCGTAATTTTTGTGCCTTTGGCAATTTTTTGTGAGGGTTTTCGTTTATTATTTTCCAGGTATTTTTTATGCTATTTTTATTCATTTGAAATTGTTTCGAGTAATATTGTTTTTTGGCTAATCGTAGCAATTTGTTAGAATGTTTTTATATCTTGTGTACTTCTTACGGGCTGTATAATTTTGGTAACTTTTGTATTTTATATTAATAATTTTTTCTGTTTACCGATCTTAGGATTGACTTATTAATCCATGGTAATCGAGGTCTTTTTATAGTTCTGATTTGCTCTGTTAGGGTATATGGGTATCAAATAGAGTATTAAGGTATTCATAAACTTATCATAAGCTTCATCTACGTCTTCTAAAAATAGATTTGTTGCCAATCAACATATTATACTATCATTGAGAATTGCAAGGTTTGCACTATTCAGTCTGCGGGATTTAATTTTAGGGGAGATGTGCGAGAATATTAAGTATAGTTTTACAAAAAACAGGATAGTGGTCGGATATGTCCGAAATGATAATTCCCGAATCTAAGATTGTGACTGCATATTATAAAAAATATTATCTAGTAAAGTTGCGAATGTTGTTTACTCTGTGGTTTGGAGGATGGCGGGTAAAAAAGAAGCAACAACATTAATTCTGTAAATCCTGTGCATTAGGGTGAAGTAGTTTATATTAAAAGTCTCCCATTATAAAACGGCCTTATTTTGTATAATTGGTTTTGTAGCAAATTCTGTAATTGTGTTAAGAAAAGATCTGTGGAGAATTGGGGGAGGACGATTATACACACCTAATATAATCTCTTGCTTCATGGGTGACGATTTCAATAAATAGAGATTCAAGGGTGTGAACATGAGCGTCATGTCATTACAAGAGATATTCAAATCCATCTGGTAAAAAAAGTCCTACACCGCCTCATTTTATCATGTCTATTGTTAACGATAAGGTTAAATTTCAATATTAAGAAGAGAGTTCGGAATTGGTTTAACCATGTTTCTGTAAGACCAATCACAGGACGATTATTAGAGTTGCCATTATCAAGTAGAAAGCGAAGTTGTCAATATTTTATTTAAACTTCTGATATTCAAATGTAAAAGGAATAGGCTACTGCTAATATCTTTTGAATAAAGAGATTGAAATTGGTTCGTAGTAATGTATTTTGAAGAAAGTTATTTTGCGCGAGATCGTTTACATCGAGGTTGAGGTCAACTCCTGTGAGTTATGGTTTAATTCATGGGAAACACGATTATCGAAATTGAGGATATCATTAGATCTGTAATGGCTATCGGGAAGAAAATTGAAAGCAAACTCATCATCGTCTAAATTGGTGAAAGGGAATTCTGTTGCTAACGCGCCGGTAATGAAAGAAATCCCATTGTTATATTAAACCTTGCGCATTCAAGATAAACGGAACGTAAAAGGCATAAGAAGTTGATGACCCGGGTGTATAAACAAGGGAGAATAAGCAGTGATGTCAAAAGAAGCATGGAAAGCATAGAAACCGAGAAAAAAAACAAGAATGTAAACGAATCAATCGATTGATACAAAGTCCAAAAACATGATACACGTACAGCGCTTGGTATATACGTGAAACAGAAGAAAGAAAAAAGAAAAAGAAAATAAAAGAAAAGTAACGGTAAGGTTGGTTGGTTAACCCCATGAATGTATAGACCGCTTCAGCAGTGATTTAGAATCATACCCTTTTTACGCATCAGACATACAATAAGCCGCCCGTCATTAAAGTCACTGCCAAAAGAAGGAACTTTAATCATCAGCAAGTGACCACGCCCCCAGCGATTAAAGAACAAATACCGCACATGCTTGCTGCCGGGTCGGGCAAATGCGATACAAATTCACTGTGATCTGCGATCACACCCAGACAACCGGTGACCGGCGTCCCGAAGCGATACGTGGCGCAAACACTCGCTAAGAGACAAGCATGTCACTTATTGTGTAAATATGATAATAGACTCTAATGATCCAATACATTGCGAAGACGGTCTATAAATGAAGCTATACAATTAAATTTGTTTACATAACAATATTTTCGGCAATAACAGAATGTAGCCTGCATGCATATAACTTTAACGTAAGGAGCTTAATGATTTCCGAAATATGAAATTTGTAATTCAAAAATAAAATGATTTGACCATAAAAGCAATTACCTCTGCTAAGAGACAAAGCATGTCACTTATTGTGTAGACTGTATGATCAAAATACATTGCGAAGACGGTCTATGAAATGAGCTATAAATTAAATTTGATTACATAACAATATATTTCGGCAATAACAGAATGTAGCCTGCGTAAGACTTTAACGTAATGAGCTTAATGATTTCCAGAATATCATATTTGTAGTTCAAATAATCAAAATGATTTGACATAAAAGCAGTTACCTCTGCTAAGAGACAAAATTTGTCACTTATTGTGTAAATAATTTATGATATAGACTGTATGATCAAAATACATTCGAAGACGGTCTATGAAATGAGCCTATACAATTAATTTGATTACATAACAATATATTCGGCAATAACAGAATGTAGCCTGCGTAAGACTTTAACGTAATGAGCTTAATGATTTCCAGAATATGAATATTGTTAAATCAAATAATCAAAATGATTTGACCATAAAGGCAGTTACCTTCGCTAAGAGACAAAGCATGTCACTTATTGTGTAAATATGATATAGACTGTATGATCAAAATACATTGCGAAAGACGGTCTATGAAAGAGCTATACAATTAAATTTGATTACATATTCAATATATTTCGGCAAAAACAAAATGCAGCCTGCATAAGACTTACGTAATGAACTTAATGATTTCCAGAATATGATATTTGTAATTCAAAGATCAGAATGATTTGACCATAAAAGCAGTTACCTCCAAGTTGCATCGGTATAAAAACTGAAAAAGGTTCAAAAGTGAACAAAAACTAATACAATTTTTTGTATTTTCATATTTGATTTTAATCGAAAGCATATACCATTGAGATATGGTAGCTATGAATACCAACCATTCATGTAAGATGCTTACTATTTGGATTGAATTGCAGATCCGAAAATCAAATCGTCTCTCATTCAGAGCAGCTAAGTAACTGTAATTATCATTTTAATTCAGGGCAAGGTTTATGATTATGTCATTCATATTATTGATAAGTTGAGAGTAAGCAGTATGATAAATACCATACGTTAGCTGGGCAATACCATATCAAAAATATTAATAAGTTGAAGGTGACCCCAATAAAACTGAAATATTTCAAACTGATTGACAATGTAACATACATGATTATTAATCAATTACAGTATTCGATTCATAAATATTGTCAAATATCTCGGAGTTACTCAGGCATTGAAAGTGAAAGAGATTTGAATGTGATTATTAAATCAATGAGGTAACATTTTTTATACTCTGTCACTGTCATTGCCTGAAGAGAGGTGAATTTTGACTGTCCAGTTGCAGAAGTAGTATAACAAGCTATAGTGGATAACATTAAGTGTAATAATGTCCAAGTGATTATAGTAAAAAAAAAAAAAACACCAAAAAACAAAAACAAAAACAAAAACGTATATGCATAATTGAAACCATGAATACAAGGTAAGTTGCTACACATTCCAAAGAAATGACGGACATAAACAATATTATCATAATAATATCATAGTGGTAATGTGGATCGATTCAGTAAACAGTAAATAATGAGATCCGTAACCAGTGATGGAAATCGACCAAACAATTGAATTCAAACCTTTACTAGTTTACTATAGAATACTGAACTAAGTGCATGTTAAGGTAACCAATCAATACGTTTGAACCATCATAATAATATTATATACATCTACAGCCACTCTTAAACCATGAACGCCTGAAGCTAATGTCAGACAATTTCAAACATTATGTTATACATATTCAATTATTGATAAGTTGATGGTAACCAGACTATAAATATCATACCTATGCAACATCAATAAGTAGAAAGTGACCAGTAATAATCAAGAAAATTACATGCATAGTAGTTCAACTATACAATCATAAATCATGTCAATGAAACTAGAGGTCATCATATGAATAATGATTGCTATACGGTTTCAAATATAGTTCATAAAACATAATTTTGGTAATGAAATAATGTGAATTAAAAGGGGATATGGGAGGCTGATGGTGTTGGGTAAAGTATGATTCATAGTGAGTGTGATAATATATAAATTATAGCAAGACAGTAATTACTATCTTTTGGATAATAACGTTATCATGATTATAATAATATCGTAGATGTTATGAACAATATTATTATGAGATATATGTTTTAAGAAGCTTGTTTGGAAAAACAATCATAGAGCAATATTTGATAGGTATGCATGCATAATATCTTATATTTATATTTACCGCAGATGTCAATGATTCTTTCTTTCACTCCTTCCAGTTACACCAGGTATCTTCTCTGTTATTCTTGTTTGGAGAATGACCTTCGTGCTTACAACTTTAATTCGTGCATCAACTTCTGATTCTGTCTCAGCTTGTACGCTACAGAGGCGAGACGTCCGCGTTCGCGTTTAAGTGCTGGTGGAAGGTCCGTTCTCACGGTAATGCGAGTGCGTGTGTGATCGTCGTCGGTTTCGTCGTTGGTGGTCGTCGGTGTCGTCGTCGGGGCTGCTCGAATGTCTTTAAGATGTTATCGCGATCCTTCATTCTTCCAAATCTTACAATTATGGGATTAGGTTGAATGTTGGCATTGATTTTGGAGGAAGTACGGGCTGCAGGAAGTCGATGGGCATTCATGATAGAATCTGGGTTGCTCGTGGATTGGGACATCTAAAATCTCAGCGATGACTTGTGAGACGACCTGTTGTAGTCTTCATCCCTCTTCTGGTCAACACCGTAGAATAGAAGGTTCATCTTCTATGATGGATTTCCTGAAGTATGATTTTCTCCTCGAGATCAGCGACCAACATCTTTTTTTGGCAATTACATCCGGAATCACTACAGATTCAACTACTGCTACTCTATCGGAATTGTCAGCGACACTAACTTCCAAATCGGCAACTTTTTGACGAGTTGCAGACAACTCAGATTTGAATTCTGAAATTTCTGTTAGCACTTTATCTAATTGGGTTAACCGCCGCGTGCATCTGACGACCGCATTCTTCACTGCCGATGAGATGGTGGAAACAATAGCCTCCGTTTCGCTCTTTTGTGCCGTAATTGGTTTCGCTCCTTTTGTCTTCGTGGGAATGTCGGGGGGTCTTCGGGGTGTGTCGTTTTGTGCCGCGGCTCTCTTCTTGGGTTTTTTTGACGGCTTGGCCGGGGTAGGCTCGGCGTTCGAATCCTCCGAATCCCGCTCATCTATCTCGCTCGAATCATTAGCCATTTCGAAAAATGATATATCAGTTTTTTTACCTTTTTTCTGTCTCGGTCGAAGTTCGTATTGATCCTCAGCTTTTGTGTACTTCTTTTCACCTCTCTTATTGCTCATTGCATTGTAGAAATTGCATTATTTGGTGGGGTTTAATCGCCAAAGTTGATGTACATTTAAGGCATGTTCAGTTCCGTTGCCATTTCCTCAATAATACAATAATATTACTAAAAAAAAATAATAGTATCCAAGCTTAATGAACAACAGTGTAAATTTTACTGGTGTTCTTTAAACTTCGTATTTTTAAGGTAATAAATTGCTCCAAAATGATAAATAAAATATAGAAATACCAAATTTTTGTTAACATTTAAAAGTGTTTAAATAGGTTTATACCTTGGTATTCACAGAAAACAATTACATGTATATTTCAAGTCGAAAATGTTTCATTACACCGAATAGTTACTTTACATGTAAAAATAGCACTTAAACAGGAAGGGAAAACTACTGAGCACAAAACAGAACAAGCTGTAATCATTTATTCGATAACACTAAGCGCCCCCATTTGGTGACATAAGGATATTGAGGTAAAAAACATACGCCCCCAGTTGGTGACAAGAGGAAATTGAGTAAAAAAAACATATAAACAAAAGTTCTGCGTTGGTTGGGCGCACTTCGAACTATGAAGGAACTTTCACCCAAAACGCTAAACGATCACGTAGCGAATGCCCAGCGCTTTCAAAGCGTCTTTATAAGAACGCTGTTACACGCAAAAAATTTTGAACATGTTCAAAATCAAAAATTGACCTCAGCGTTCCTCTGCGTTTCTTTGCGTATACCAACGAAAAGCAAACGCTTTCCTACGTTTGCCAAGCGATTTTCGAACGACAGTCCGCGCTCATGAACTTACGCGAAAATGCAATTAACATTCCACGAACGTCGGGCAGTCGTTACTCAATACGCACATGTTTGGCGTTTCCTAACGTTCTTTAACACGTCTAAACACGCTAGACATAAGTTGGGCATCGCTGTTCAGTCGTTGCTAACGCTAGGCAATCATTAGGTGGACGTTAAGCACGCGCAGTCATCGTTACCCTGACGCTATTTATTCGCTTCTCAGTCGTTTAGAGCACATTAAAAATTCCATTTTGGGCAGGGAAAATGGAGCGTTCTTGAGCGCATTTTGGACATAGTCAAATTTCGAGTGAAAATCGTGAACGCTAGACACACGTTACCTCAACACGCTCTAGTGTGAGGGCACCACTAAAAGGAAAACAAATATTACGATAACGATGAATGTATCTATGAGAACCGTCGCCTTAACATTCACTTTTTATCCATTTAAAGCAATACCTAAATATAACGTGTCGTGTCTTGCTATAATCTATAATAATAACCTCTGTAATCTATAGTCTACTGCTTTTAGAATAGATAAATAAAAAGAAAAAGAAGTGGTATACTATCATTACTATTATTATTATATTACCCCTAAATTCTGTAACTGGCGCAATTCCACAATTAAATGAGCAAAGAAAATTGGATTCCATCGGGATTCGAACCTAAGACCTTCTGTACTAAACAGGTGCTCTACCGACTGAGGTATGACAAATCATGTCGATACTTGTCCCTGAAACCTGTTAACTTTTCACTGCTCGAGTGTTTAGAAGCTTGAAATCACATTTCCTTAGCTCACTTTTTAATACAGTTAAAAAAAATAACATTAAGTTCATTTAAACACTTTCTTTAAACTTGGACCTGATCCGATCATGCATGCCTTCACATTATAACATGCTAGCTTCCTGTTTACGACATCCAACAAATGAGCCTAGCGTGTGGTGCTTCCTATCAAACTTGAACAAACAGTAGAAGGTGTATAAAAAGTCAAATTATAGAATGCTAACGGTAGGATCAAGGATCAGATAGTGACAAAAAGATGATGTGAAGTAGAGTGAGAGGGACACATACGCACACATACACACACACCCTCACACATACACACACACCTTTACACACACACACACACACACACACACACACACACACTATCAATTCGAATGTTAGCCAATTGTACTTTTTACCCAGCATCCGCTGAAATACACAGGGTAGTGTTTTACCAAGGCGTTCTTAAATTTACGAATGAATTTACGAACGTCTGGAGCATGATCTTGTGTGTTATAATATTCACATTCTCATACATTAAGATTAACTGATCACAAGTCCATCGTAAAGTTGTTTGTAACCTACGAACGACTTGGTGAAACACCATCCCGGATCACTATCGAAAGAAATACAATGCGCAACAGATGAGATCCGAAATGGGAGATTAATGAACCATGTAGAGTATAAAACTTGCCCAACTGATTTTGTGTCAATAACAAAATAAGAAAATTATATTAAAGATTATTTGTGAAGCGAATACAACCATACAAAGTACGATAATATTCCCAATAAAAAAAAAAGTAAGTCCCCCCCCCCCCCTAATCGAAATGCTGTAACTTTTGAACGTGCTTGCTGTGAGCAAATTATTTAGCGGGAGGTTTTCAACACTAATTGAGTTCCTTCTGTGAAAAAAATGAAATCAATCCCTTAAGACATGCATGAGTGATCAACAATGGCCATTTTCAAAAGTCGCAAGGGTCATTTTGGGGTCTGTAAAAATTACGTTTTTGTAAAATTTTCTTTATACCTTGTCTTTAATATTATTGTTTTGGGGGTTTTATCATCCAAAATATGACCATCCAACACCAATTCTAATACATTTTACTAGTTTTCATGGATGAGTGAGCACAATTTTAAGAATTATGTTTAGGCCTCCAAAAATGGTAAAATCCACAAATTTTATTTAAAGACTTGACATCAGATATTATCATCGACATTATCGACATATTTTGTTAGAATATGATCACTATAGTGTCATGGTCGAGTGGGCATACTTTAAAGGCGAATTTTGTGACTTTTGTAATGACAATTTTGCCCTTCACGTGTGTTCTCATTCATGCATTAAGCAACGGTTTCATCTTACTTTTGCACATAAGTTAGTCGATGAGTAGGGGAGATGGGGCTAGTTGAAACATGGTAATTTTCTTTAACGGCTATTAATATATTCATGCAAATCTGTCCTGAGGTTGTTACTACTAGCAACTGCTATCCACCACATTCTAGACAGCGCATGTGCTTCAAGCCCCGTGAAGTTTGAAAGCAATGTTTGTTTTTCCACCTTTCGAGTAATTTTTGTGTCAAATGTTTTATTATCACGTGTGTGGGGTAAGTTGGAACATTTGACAAGGTCTTGCTCAAGGTGGAACCCCACTAAGTTTAAGAATTTTATGGGGTACATTTGTAGCATACAGATATATTCTCCGGCTGATTGTTTATTGTTTCTTGAATAAAATCCGCTTTTGTTTTACGGCCATTTTTGTGAAAAATGTTCCATATAACTCCGCTACACATTACCACCAAACGAAAGTGCCAGCATGTTGATTAGGGGTTTGTTATTGCCTCGAGATTATACACAATTTCAATGGAGATGATCCTAAATTTTAACAAAATTGAAATTCGGCTCAATTTCATTGATGATTTTGTTAGATCTATTGTGAGTTTTAAAGTTCTTTTCCAGAATTTATTCCATCATAATCATTTTTAACAATTTTTTTTTTTTAATGCAATTTTTGGAAATTTTACCTCATACTCAACCGTGAAATTTAATGCAAGAGTCCTTTGGTGTGTTGTAAATTTAGTGCAACAAGCCTTCTTAACATGTCTTTTGTTGAAAAGTTTTGATTTGTTCCAATATTATTGAAATAAAATTATAAAAATAACCTTGTGACTTTCGCAAAATGACATTTTTGCCTTTTGACTGTGCTCATTGAAGCATGACTTAACGAATTTTAGTAAAATTCTCTAAAATGGAAGCCCTTTTTTCAAATCAATTTATGAAAATATGATCGACCCTCAACCAAGCCGACTGATGTCTAATTTGTTTATCTCATTTTTTTTCTATCCGTAGAAGGTGTTTGCCCCATTTCATACACTGTTTGTCATAAAGATGGAATATTTTTTTCTGGCTCAAGCGACATTATGTTGCTCCGTTATTAATTTCTTGAATGTGTTTGTCATCGCTTTCACTTTCTGGGATCCTGGGTATGTCTTGGACGTTCCTTTTTTGTTCACGCGACCCACCAAGGCCCCCTCAGTCCTACCCCAAGGAAACACGTCTGAGGTGGAGATTTGTTATTGTTCTTTAAATTAAATCTAGATGTATGGTTACAGGCTCGACTCTTTTGTCTAGGGGAGGGGTCAAAATTTATTTTGATTGGGGTTCAACATTCATTTATTCATTTTTACACCATGGAAATTTCTATCTTCCCTAGATTGTATTGTAAAATGTCAACCAAACATAAATCAAAATAAAATGTTATCAATAATGACTATTTACAGCCTTGTCATCAAGGCTAAACAAAATTTAAGGGGAAAATGATGATATTTAAAGGGATGCAGTATCATTGAATGATATTCAAATTGCAAACTTTGGATTTAGCTCGTTTTGCCATCATGATTATGAACACATAGGTCAGTCTGGTATTCCTTAAAAATTGCAGTCTACTTGCTTGCTCCACTTTTGAGATATCTAAGATTTTATACTCAAATTTTCTAATCCGCCTCGAGACGCTTTACAAAACCGCGTGCGTTTCAACGCACGTGGTTTTCAGCGCATTTCCTGTTGTCAAGTCGCCGTGCCTACCGGGCGGCTAAGCTTTCAACGGAGCGGTATAAATTAATCATGCGCAGCCGTATCCTCGGCCGCGTTTGAAATTTCACTGTTTTAAGATAGTAAATGACTTGCATTTGATCTGAAACTTTCAGTAGTTTGTTTTTACGGTCAGAACGATAGAATTCTATTCATTTCGATCTCTTTTGCACTTGTTTTTGGAAGTTACTGAATCCCTTTAAAAGTTAAAGGTGGTTTTTCATTTCTTTTGTTTTCAGCATAAAGATGGAATAAAATATTCCGAATTTTCACCGATCTCGTTTTTAAAGCCTATTTTTGGGCCATTTAAGTATAATGGTTTTATGGAAAATCGGTCAAAAAAAGAGACTTTGTGAGGGTAATATTTCCGAGCCATTCATAATACACGTGTTGTATGGGAATTAATACCGAACTCTTTATATTCTCACAAACTCATTATCCCCTTAGTCCCATATGTCTCCTATCATATCCCCACACCCCACCACTTACCCCCCCACCAAACACACAACACACACACATACCACACACAACCTCAATCACGTCACAACACACGCACGCAACTCCCTTACCCTCTCTATCTCCTTCTTACGTCGTCTCTAAGTACTTAATTGGCCGTATAAGTCATTCCACGCTTCCAATCCTTTCTTATGTCACAAATTTCTCGCCCCCTTCCCTTTTCTCTCTTTATTTTCCTCTCTCTATCTAACTCTCTCTGTCTTTCTTCTCCTTCTCTTTATTTTCTTTTTCACTCCCGTTTTCTCTAAAACTTTTTACCTACTATCCTCCCATTCCCTTTTCATCATGCATAAGATTAAATCTACATGTATATAATTATATAGTTTTAAAATTCAATCAAAAGTCTTCGTTATATTGATTATTTATTTTGTTCTTTTTTCTTTGGGGTGTCTTACGATTGTCACATTAGTATCATATAAAGGTGTAATATAACAAAGATTAATTTATCAACTACTAGAAATGGATTGCGGGAGAAGAAGGGTGTCAGTGTTCTTAATTTTCATCTTAAATTCATTCGAACATGGCTTTTTCTCAAAATTTGTAACGAAGTGCTCTTATCAATTGAAGAAGTGCCTAGTCAGATTTCTCACAGGGGATATATTTTCGCCCGTCAAGCGTTCGTGACAGTTCTCGCAAAAAAGAAACGGTAGGTCTATAAATGGTCATATATGACTGATTAAGTATATCATTCAGGTTTACAAGCGCCAATTTGATATATATGTACGGGACGATTTTCACTAATAGAATTTGCTTTTTTTGGGGAATCTGCGAACTCCTCTGACTGGTCGGCAATAAGAGCATTTCAGGGCTAATATAGTGTGCTGTCGAAGATCTAATTGTCGTTTCACGAAATGCAATTCTAACAACTGATTTTCTTGTGTCGTTACTTGTGTCGTTACATTATCGTGATTAGCAGTACAACCACAGATATGATTTTGATGTTTTACTTATAGGAAACGATTCTTTTGTTTGGAATCTGCAAAATAAGATGTCAATTCCTCTTTCTCAACGAGATCTAGGACATGGATACCAAAGAACGAGATATTCTTGAGGCAGGAGGTACGACTAATTCTATAAAACAGAGCAATTGTCACTAATTCCCTTTGTGCTTTGAGAAAATCGGTTTTCACTCTCTCTCATAACGAAATGTGTACCACTACTGCTTCTTGAACTTGTCAGTCTTGACCTAGAGGCAGAAAAAGTGAACAAGCTGACGTAAAAGGGTGCTTTCAAGAGCTAGAGGTCTATACCTACCAGCCTACCTACCAGGCCGGCTAAACTGCCGAGACCTAGCACGAATCCTCGAGTTATCCCTGTCACGCATGCAGTTTTTCAGCTCGTCTGTGCCAAGTTGCAACTACTCCAGTATCAGATTTCATAATGCCTGGGTACGTCTTGTGTTGTATACAACACTTCCTGCGTTAGGTCCCAAAGGATAAGACTGCTGGCGGCCAACTCTGAGTGTCGAAAGCAATGACCATCAGCATTATTCTTCAGCATAATTCTTATAAAGTCAACCTACCCCGTATACGGGGTAGGTTGTTACAAAAAAATGTCTTCTTTAATTAAGCTGTAGTTAATTAGTGTTTACATGTTTTCAAGTT
>CALNVZ010003426.1:52997395-53041317 GCA_940671915.1 Paracentrotus lividus
ACCAAAGCCCGTTCAGCATTTTTTTAAAGAACGGGCAAGAACGTTATGGAACGTTATAGAACGACCTCAGTGTGACGGCCCCCTAAGGGATCGTAGAGTTCTTATATCTCTGCGTTCTACAGCGCGGTAAGTCCAAGATGCACATTTCGTAGGGTCGAACTGTGTCGCGAGACAGATTGACGTGTTGGGGGTAACATGTCTCGATGGCGTTGAGACTTCAGGAGACCAAGTCCAAAACTCAAGATGAGATCCTTTCTACGTTCACATAAAGAGGGGAAGTCAAAATGAGTGAGCTGTTGTGAGTAGGCCTTTGAGAGAGACGACGGATACACAATCATACGGAGATCAGCTCGTTTTTGGATTCTTTCAATTTCGTCATTCTGTGTTTTGGTGATTGCAGATCCCCAGACCGGAACACCAAACTCCAACAGTGGCCGTATGTACACTTTGTAGATATTTACAGGATCGTGCTCACCAACACCAAATCTTTGTAGCATGCAGAGGATATACAGTCTCCTTGAAGAGCGTGAAATCATACGTTGGACTTGATCATCCCACTTGAGGTCCGAACGAAAAATCACACCAAGAAGGGTAAGCGAGTCGACACGTTCCAGGTGAACTTCCCTGATTGTGATGTTTAGCGGGGGAGGGGGGACTTTCAGGAAGGACACTTGCATAAAATTGTACTTTTCAGGCTTGGGCATTGACTTAACAAATTGACATGTTCCTGCATCGAGCTTTGCTGGTTCTTCGGTAGCACTTCCACAACGCTTAACCCTATTCAGACGGACTGGCCTTTTCAAGAGGAGATTTTGACTGGGGGGGGGGTCAATTTGACCCCCCCCCCCCTGAGATCTCGGCCGCGGATGGTCCGCTCGTCGCGAAATTTTGCGCGAACGTCGCTGCACATGTAAAGGGTGTCGCTGGTATGTTTTTTCTGAAAAAAACTTTCACATATTTAATTTATGCTAATTTATGCATACTCAAGTATGCCAATTAGATGCTTTTTTATGGAAATCGCTAATATTTCATTAATAAATAAAGTTATGAAGCCCACATTTTTTCTAAAAGTTGCTGAGTAGCAAAGACAACCGTATTGAATTGACAAATTCAGAAATTTCAAATTAATTCTTTTGTATTCTATTGTTTTATGAATTTCTTATGTATTCTATTGTTTTGATTTCTTATGTATTTCTTTGTTTTTGTAGTTTTTTATGCTTGAGAAATGTATTTTGATCAATATAAAGACAAATTTAATCAATCAAAAGGCTCAGAAGGCACAATTATCAGTGTAATAAAGAAATTTAGAAAAAAGCAGTATTTTGTACACAAACGCATGCAAAATGACGATTTTCGTTCAATTTAGGCCTGACATGCGATTACGTAATGTTGCGTAACGCGACAACGGAGTATCCGATTTTTTCGAACTTGGTGTCAAGCTTTGCGAGACACTTGAAAGAAAAAAGTCATAAAGCGCCGGGTTGCGATTCGCAGCGGTTGCGCGGCAGTCGCGGATTTCATACAGGGGGGGGGGGGTCAAATTGACCCCCCCCCCCCAGTCTGAATAGGGTTAAGTCATCTACATATTTCCATCGATATGTTGTACATAAAGCAGTATCTTTGACGAGTACAAGAAAAAGGATAGGCCCCAGTTTCGTACCCTGGGGCACTCCGCAGGTGAGATGCAATTGACTAGAAGACTGTCCTTGATGTCGCACCATTTGTGATACGTCTTGTCGAAATGAGAGAGAAGTCGCAGATCAAAGATCCGAGTAAATCGACAAACTAATAAATAAGTCAAAATTTTGAGGAAATTTTTTTTGTTGATTTTCTGGTTCTACCATGCTTCATCTTTGCTCAGTTAAAAACATGAGTGAAAAATTGTAACGGGAAGTAGGTAAAAAAGCAGTTTTTTCGGCGAGTGTTTTTTTCGGTCATATTTTTTTTTTTTTCCGGACATACAAGCGAACGTCACCACGCTCATTTCCCCTCTCCGTTTAGCTCCGCCCTTAGCAACGCATGGCTTTGTCATTGATGTGTGATTTCAACTGATTTTTGTTTCGTTTTTGTGAGCGAATAGCGAACTAAACTCTCTTTAGCTGCACTCAGAATTTTGCGTGCGATGCCACACCTGCTATGAATAAAGCTGTTTCATCCGGAATAGCAGAGCACGCAAACGAATGTTCAAAATCTAACAATCGGGTGGGGAGAGGGGGGGGGGGGTTATGTGGGGAAAAAGCTACTTATTGCTTGACTTAGCTATCTGGATCCAAATGAATGTTAATTTCAGCATTCTATTTAAGGGCCGCGATATCTGTTGTCCTGATGGGAAATTAAAACCTCCCTATAAACAAATTTGGTTCCATCAGGGAAACATAGAGCATACAAAAGAGGTGACGTGATAATCATTCTGATACAGAGTATTTAGGTTAAAGTCTTCTGCAGTTATTTTACAAAGTAACGTTTAAGAAAGTAGCGTTTTACTAAACACGGAACGACAAAATGATTTACTCTTAAAAATAATTAATTTCTAAAAATCATTAATATCTTCTTATTACTGGTAACAGGTTTGATCATAAAAGACGAGATCGAGCAAATCATTTACGTTTTTATTTTCATTGTCTTAAAGCTAACCTAGCCACTCAATAAACGTGATCAGAGAAATTCTAAATACATTCGTGAGCGCAAATATTTTCTTAAAACATTTTTGGAGGCTTATCTCTATCATATACTTATTCAAAGAATATAAACAAAAATGCATAAACCCTGTACAAGAATAATTTAGTCTATAGACCATTATTATGTTCGAAATTTCCAACAGAGTTCAGATAAAAATGACTCGCTTTATATAATGATAAGAGTATACGCGATTGACATTCAAAGAACGCACGCAAACATCGGATAAAACCCCCAAAGGTTTTAAAATAGTTTTGTTCTAACTAATTTAGCGCCAGGATTGGTAAACGTCTTTTCTTAAAAGAGCGGACACTTTTCTTAAACAATTAGAAAACATGACGTTTTTTATTTATTTGACGAAGATGTAAAACAACTAACCAAATTTAGTTTTTTTTTTTTTGAGAAGATTGAATGTTATTTAGACAACATCGCTTGCTGCGTTTGCCTCGATCATGCGTGACGGACGAGTATTGTTCTCTGTATACCTGAATGCAGCCTCCTCATTGGTCAATCGTTTCACCTTTGTAACAAGTGGTTGCTAGGGCATTTCGGGGATAGAAGCGGTTGACAAAATGGTCTTATTTTTCTGGCTCGGAGTCAAACGGAAGTCAAACTTCGAAGACGTTTTTCTCTTGATTTTGATTTCCAAGAGCACAATTCTCCTCGCGTTCAGAGCTAATATCTCCACTTCTATTTACTCTTTACAGTCGGGATGTAATAATATCAAATCAGGCAATGAATCAGAGATTAATAATATCAAATAAAATGGATTTCAAAAATCGCGATTAGTCTCTCCTTTCGACGTGACGCATCACATTTAATGACGCTCCGACAAAAAACTACAGACAGTAGGTAGTATAGAAGTATCAACTCCAAAATCAATCAGCTTTTCAATTACCTTGGTGTGATTAAGAAGGTCAAAGGCCTTCGTGAAGTCAATTGTACAAATATTGGCGTAACATCCACTGCGATCAGGACTCTTGCAGATTAGATCCAGCACATCTACAAGATAGTGGTTAATCGAACTTCCTTTGAGGTTGCCATATTGAGAAGGATCAATGTGAGGCTTGAGATCAGTCATCAACCAGTCAGCCAGAAAACTCAAATATTCTGGACAGAACAGACTAGGTGATCGCAATGGGACGAAACTGGTCAAAACTTGTGACACGATGTGTTTTGGGAACAGCGCAAACCGATGCACACTTCCATTTTGCTGGGAAATAGCCAATGATCTGTTAAAAATTTGACACAATGGTTTACAAATAAAAGGCATTACTTTCTTTACAACTTTAACATCTATGTGGTCAAAACCAGAAGAGGGTATTCATTTTTAAATTGCTAACTTTGTATTAATCTCACCTTCAACAATCGGTTGAAAATGCATTGAAGAAGAACAAGGATTTGAAAGATATTCCGAAAATTTTTTGAACATATCATTGGGATTCATCTAATTTTTTTTTGTAATTAGGGCCTATCGAAATGAAATTTATTAAATTCGTTAGCACTTTCCTTTGGATGGATACATCATTGTTGTTATGTATATTTGGAAGGCATATTTTTGTTTACTTTTGGTTCTATTCAAACGTTTTATTTCTCCACAGTAGCCTTTGAGTCCCGATAACAGAACGAAATTTGGATGAAAATATTTTATTTTTGTTTTTTGGATTTGCTTTGTGCATTTATTACGGAATGTTTATAGATTTCTTCATTCGCGAATGTCCGTTCTAAAATGAATTTTAAAGTTTGTCTTTTTTTACACATCTTTTAAGTTCCTTTGTAAACAGCCTTGTTTTTCCGATGTTCATACTTTTATTTTGGAGGAAACAATTGTTATATATCTAGAAAATATCTACAAATTCATTACTATATCATTTACATTTGTAACATTGATATTTCCAGTCAAGGTCCTTTAAATTTTCTACAAAATATTTGCACATATTATAATCATTGATACACGTTTAAAGTTGTTTACATCATTAGAGTTATAAAATATACACCTTGGGAATCACACTAATATGGGTAAATGATCACTAATGTCTCAAAAGAGAAATACCACTTTCACTCACGTATCTGTCTTATTTGTAAAATGTTGTCTATTAATGTAGCAGAATCTTTTGTTCATGCGGGTGGTTTATTGATACTGGGTAAAATAAAAAAAGAACAAAAAGATCTGTAAATTCATTATTTGATAGATCACCCTCAGAGGTAAAAGTTTATATTATAATCTCAAAAAGTACAGACATAGAACGAGGAATATGTTGGAGAGTATTTTGAAAACATTCAGAAAATTTCATTGTTTGACCAGATGTCTGTATATCAACGATAAATAACATTCTCATTCATTTTCAAAAATATAGCTTCACAATATTCATTGTTATATTGAGATTATGCATTATACTGTATTTAAATTATTCAATATAAAAAAACCAACAGCCACCACCGCGTCTATTTTCTCTTTCCTGGCCAATAAAATGTAATTATTAGTTGACATAGATTAGATCTGATTTTTTAAACCATGGTTTCCGACAAGGCAAAATACTAAATTGTTCTATCAAAATTCATTTAAATATAGAGATATATTATCAAATTTTTCGTTAAACTACCGACGTTAAAATGTATAATGACTATTTGTTTTTTGCATCATACCTGAGAAGCATTCATTATTTTCCAACTGTGAAATATGTAGATTCTCCAAAAATATTTGCATCTCTGACATCATAAATGTCAGATATACCGTATATACACTAGAAATGAAATGAATGAATGAATGAATGAATATAATGATGAAAAGAATGAAAGAATGAATTGCATTAAGAAGATATAAAACAACGAAGTCATGCACACTCCCTGATCATGCTGATTGAAATATTGAAATATTTTTTTTAATTGTTTGTTTCAAAGTTAATTAGAGTATAAAGTATATTATGTCCTTTTTATAGCAAAGTTTAAGGGTGAGCAATTGAAATGTTGATCTGGTAAAAATAATAAAGAGACATTTAATTCCAACAGGCAGAGTATTTTTTTTTTTCTTTTTCTATTTATTTTTTTATTTTTTATTTTTCCTGTTCTACTCGGGAGGGGGGGGGGGGTGGGGCTCCGACCCAGAAGCGCCGTGAAAATGTTTGTAATGCGCTATGAAATCTATACAATGTTTCACTACTTTCCCGAAATGACAAATATCAATTATTATGCTAATCTACGTATGAATCAATTTTTGGCTCTATTTGTCAATTCTTTATGAGAAGATGAGAAAAATCCATTCACCATCGTACGGTGGGCAATTTTCGCGAAATCTTTTTTTAAGAACGTGAGACATTAAAATAATAATATGCGGTAAAAAAAAAAAAAAAAAAAAAAAGACAATAAATAAATAAAATATCACGCCGCGGTATGGTCGGAAATGTCGAGGAGGATGGTTGAATTAACAACCCCTTCCTCCGGCTGTATAAGTGTTAAGGGTGGTATTTCGCTTGCGGAAACTAGGGGACCGGGATGGACGTTACAAAATTCACATTTTGGGCCAGATAATTCTAATGAAAGTATCACACTCTATTTTGGGTCTGTGTTAGCCTATTATGTTGGCTGGACCTGAGGCACATAACTTGAAACATGTTAACACTAATTAATACAGCTTATTATTAAGACATTTTTTGTAACAACTACCCCGTGTTACGGTAAGTTGTTACCATACGGGGTAGATTGTTACTATTTGTACATCGGGGTAATTTCACAATGTGTAATCTCTTATACCATACTTTTTTCAACTTTCAGTTTCTTTGTATCGTTAACAGTAGACTCAGTAGAGCTTTAGAATAGATAAGTGATTATAGAAATATAAATATTAACACCAGAAAATTGAAACAAAATTACTTTACATGTGTAATGTAATTGGGATAGGTTGTTACATCGACATGGGGTAGGTTGTTGTAACAACCTACCCCATGAGTGATTTTACACATAAAATCAACTGTAGCAAAGCCAATAGGCAGAATTACAGGGCATGGCACAGGGGTATATTAGTGACATACATGTACTATATTCACAATACCAGACTATCATCATGTGCCTTCAGTTGTAAGAGCTATTACAAATTTAATTTTTTTGTCAAAAATTCACTTTGAAACTGTAAAAAATGTTTTTTGTTGATTTACTTTTTAATAAAACAATGGAGAAACCTCACGATCGGCAGTTCATCACAGCTATGTGTAGGCTGTATATAGATGCCAGTTAGCACGAACTCTCTTGTTCCAACTTAGCACACTGAGAACTGTAACAACTGACCCGTGTAACTTCCATCCCCGGTCTCCCCTACTTTGAAATTGAGACTGATTTGTCAGCACGGCTTTGCCATTGCTTAGTCTCCTAAGTTTCCTAAATTTGGGAGATGTCTCTAATAATTTTTACCCGTGGCGTCTCCGCGAAGTGAGATACCACCCTTAGGTTTTATGACGCACTTGATTTAATAGATAATGAACAAAGAGATTTAAAACAGTCATCTGACCCCCAAAAAATAAATAAAATTTAGAAATAAATAAATAAATTTTTAAAAATCCGGTGCCACTCTGAAAATTGTAGGATCCACAAGCATGCAGGACCTCAGTTCGACAGTGTTTTATTAATGAAATCAGAAAAGCGATATTACTTCATTATAATATCTGTTCAACTATAGCCATTCTATTGTTACATTTGATTAGCCTTTATACCATTTAGACGTTGTAACAGTGTACAAATGTAGGTTTCATAACTTCATTTCATCAGAATTTAAACTCCTGATGAATAAACAATTAAAAAGGCATCATCGTTGTTGTTGTTGTTTTTAGTTTTTACGGAGCTGTCATTCATAATATGAATGTTAACGTGTTTGTTTTTGTTTGTTGATTTACCTAACAATGCCAATACAAAATGTAGTTCTGATTTTATTTCAACTTTGGGGTAATTTCTCCCCCTCCCCTTTGGACGTTTCTCTCTCCATTCAATCATCTGTTTTTATCTTACCAATAAGATTTTTTGTTCCCTTTTTTTTTAAAGAATCGTATGTAAATAAATTATCTTTCCTCTCATTGTTTTCTATATTATATAGGTGCAAAGCAGTTCACCATATGCACATTGAATGATATAGGCTACATGTATGTATCTGGAAAAAAAATGTTTTGTAAATATCAATACTATAGGTCGTTTTACTTTGCCTAGATATCTTGTTTGTTTATTTTGATTTTATATTAATCGCGACATTGCTTTGATATATGTTATTGTGACCACATTTTTTTTTATACCTTTGACCTGTGTCCTAATTTATCTAAGAATGCATTGCTGTACAAAGTACATAAAATTCTCAATAGTTAAATATGTTATGTAAATATGCCTTTTATAAACTCAATCAATGACGTTCAAGTATCATAATATGTAATAAACATGATTATTCAAAATCTTAGTAATGCATTTAATTCTCTCTTGTCCTAATCGAATGATTTCATATGTTTCGAGTATTCGATAAGTGATTACAATTCTTCACTCTCATCATAGTTCCTTACTTCATAAAAAAAAACTCAATTTGTAGGCCCGGCCTAATGTCTATTTACACATTTATACAAGGTTGTATACATTGGATTTATAATCTCATGAATTCATTGTTTTATAGTTATTAATTTTAATAGTTGCTCTCTTTTATATGAATATGTTAACATGAACAAAATTAATTAATGGATAGTATATACACTTCTAATGTAATATGTAAATATTTCGAATTGTTCATTTATTTACGTATTTTTGATTCATGCTTTTTTGTATATTTCATTTTTAATTGTATTTTGTTTTTGCATATATATGTGTATGTTTTATGTTTTAATTTGTTAGTTCAGATGTAAAGGCTTTTTATTTACGAGTAATCTTGAAAACTTTCAATGAAACCGTATCAAATCAAATTAAAACAAAAATTATGAATATTATTATGTTTGTCAAATAAATTACCTATACCTGTATAAGTGAATAGATTTCTTTACTCCGTCGACCTTTGTCATGTTTATCTGTAAATCTAAACTATATTCAAAAATGCTTTTTTCATGTACAAAAAGTTGGCACATTTTACAGCTCAAACATATCAATATCAATGTTGTGCAAACGTGATGCTTATTTTCATTGCGTCACAATCTTTAACAAATTGGTCCATATTCTGATATTGCTAAAACTGAAATATGAAAGTTGTAATTATATGTGGTTTGTATCCTCTGCTAAATTTGAGGTGTACTACACCAACAATTTATAATATGCGAAATGGAAAACAGATCGATCAATATTAAAGTATAAATCGTGTAAAAAGTGAAAAATCAAGCGTTATGTATAACTTTTTGTGTGACAGGGCAGAGATGGCAAATGGAGGGAACGGGCGAGAAGCTAGGAAAGGTGAAGGGAGAAAGAGAGAGAAAGAGAGAGACAGATAGAGGGAAAGAGAGAGAGAGAGAGAAAGAGAGAGAGAGAGAGAGAGAGAGAAGGGAAAATGGCAATAGATATGGGCCGGTGTCGGAGGTGAAAACTTCCGGCCAGGAGCATCCGCCCGCGCGGACTAAAAAACCTGGTGTACTTCAGGTTATTTTGTCCGTGGACAAAAAAAAACCTTGTTGAGCGGACGGATTCGGATCAAAATGTTGCATCACTTCATCGTGATCCCTTGCATTTATCCCTTAGTTGATTTCTATCCCCCAGGTTTATGTCAAGTTCTATAGCTTCTGACCTTTCGATCAACGAAAATTAAAGGTTTTCTGGGACGAACATCGACACTGGTTTTGCCATAGCTCAGACGGTAGAGGAAGTCTCGAGTTCGAATCCCGATAAGCAAATGATAGATTCTCATTTCCTTTGCTGATGCAGCGGTCGCAACTCGTCGTAGGTTACGGGGCACGTGCCATCAACGTAACCTGTGTTGCATGTACAATGCACGTACAGGTCCTGGGTCAACTTCTGCGATTCCTGCGTTTCTATCGTAAGGGTATTGTAAAAACCTCCTGTACATCGTACGTGCATTGTACCTGCAAGGTACCTCCGCTGCATGAATTTTCTACGAAATCGATCGTAGGGAATTGCACGTCGATGGTACGGCGAGTTGTGACCGCCGCATTATTCTTTATCCTATATGTGTAAGGTAGGGGAGACCGGGTATGGACGTTACAAAATTCACATTTTGGGCCAGATAATTCTAATGAAAGTACTCACACACTCAATTTTGGGTCTGTAGTTAGCCTATTATGTTGGCTAAAAGCTGAGGCACATAAAACTTGAAAACATGTAAACACTAATTAACTACAGCTTAATTAATGAAGACATTTTTTTGTAACAACCTTCCCCGTATGCGGGGTAAGTTAGTAGGGTGCTTTCTCTGGACTACGGAGGAGATATTCTAGAACGTTAGCATTATGAAAGGCTTTATTTTCAAAATAGCTCAAACCCCAAACTCCTGATACTTTATACAGGAAAAGGAGTGTGTAAAACTGGTATTGCAGAAACGGCTGGCAAGCGTTTAAATTACAAGTTTCGTGTGCACAAACGAGGGTTCCCTAGCTACAAGAGAGATAGCTCCCCTGTCAAAATCTACAACGCTATTTTGGGAAATGTACGTTCTCCCAAAAACGTAGAACGTTATATCTCAGCGGAGAGTCATATAAGCCAATAAGCGAGCGCTTGATAGGAATGATACAGCATTTCCCCCTTCTGCAAAAACATAAAAGAAGCATACTTTGATTGACTAATCATAATGCAGGCGGTAGTTATTTCTTTCATATCAGCAATGTTTAGTCAGCTGTTATACGCATAGACGCATTTGACACAATAAAACCTTGGTATGAAAAAAAAGAAGAAACTAGGTATCCCCAGTAAAGTAGCCTTTGATTGAATTCGTATTGCAACAATAGACGTTACAATATTCTCACAAGCCAAAGGGAACATGTGCGGTTACCATTGGAAACTTTTATTCAAAGTTATTGAAGAAATAGAAACGAGGATTGCAGCATTTTGAAAATAGTGCCCTTCTTTATGCTAACGTTCTAGATAAGCTACCCGTAGTCCAGCGAAAGCTCACTAGGTGTTTTCGCAGACTACGGAGCTATCTAGAACGTTAGCATAAAGAGGCACTATTTCACAAAATGCCGAACCCCTCGTTTCTATCTTCTCAATAATTGAATAAAAGTTCCAAGGTAACCGCACATGACTCTTGGCTTGAGACATTATACGTTATTGTTCAGAAAATTCAACAGTATAGGCTTTGATACTACAGGTACACACAGAAAACAACTAATTTTAAAGCATACTGTCACATAAATGTTTGTATTATGTATATTTCGATCATAAACAGTCACTCTATATTCAATCTATACCACGTACAAGTGTATGTAACGGTCGACTGAGCACTTAGTTAGAAAATCGTAAAAATTTTTATAGTATATTATACCAAGTTTGAGCAAAAGCAACCTTGCATTAATAAGACTTTTAAAATATTTGTCCCTTATAAATAGACCATGAGGACGTACCTAAAACCATGAAGAATGCTCAGAAGCCAGGTTTCTGTGACAAAACTTGAAGAAAGTGTATCTCAACAAAGGATATCAAAAATTCAAGTGCTCAGTCATCCATGATAGAAGGTACAAGTGTGGTACTGAGGTATTCAACTTGTCTTCGCGACGGATAAAAAGTATTAGAGACGCTCCGATACTTTATTCCGTCCGAGACTTCTCCCGTGACAATTTCATAACTGTCTCAAAGTACCTCCCGCGACTCAAGACACTTTGCATTGACTAGGTGAGGAGATGTCTCCGAATAGTTATCACAACCATCTCCAAGAGTTTCAAAACCGTCTCAAAGTAGCCAAATCCATCTCAAGATAGTTCAAAGTAGTTTCTGCGAATGAGATACCACCCTTACTTTCGTCATAAAAATGAAAAATAAATAAATACATAATCCTATCATTAAACACATAGACATACAATATATGAGGTCTCAAAGAAGTTTAACTCTTTTGGACGCACTGTATACGAGACAGAAACTACGAAGTATGCAGAATCGATCCAATACTCGAAACCCTCTGTTTCATCTGCATAAAGATGTCAGTGGCTGTATTTCAACGTCTTTGTGCTATACGAATCAATCCAAAGGCCTACTTTACCGGGTACCTAGTTTTTTCATACCAAGGTTATATTGTTCAAATGCTCTATGTGTATAACAGCGACCCAAACATTGCTGATATGAAAAGAAATAACCTACCGCCCACCTTTATGATTAGTCAAATCAAAGTATGCTTCTTTATGTTTTAGCAAAGGGAAATGCTGTATACATCCTATCAAAGCGCTCGCTATTGCTTATAAACTGACTTACTTCTCGAGCTCCGCTGAGAACCTTTACGTTCTACTTTCAGGTGAACGTACATTTCCACAAAATAGCGTTGTAGATTTTGACAACGACTATCTCTTGTACTAGGGAAACCCTCGATTGTGCACACGAAAACTCGTAATTTAAACGCTTGCCAGCCGTTTCTAGCAAATACCAGTTTTACACACTCTTTTCCCTGTACTAACAGTATGCAGGGGTTTGGGGTTTGAGCTATTTTTAAAATGAAGCCTTTCATAATGCTAACGTTCTAGATTAGTTCCTCCGTAGTCCAGCGAAAGCACCCTGTTGTTACACCATACGGGGTAAATTGTTACTATATGTAAATCTCTTATACCATACTTTTGTTTCAACTTTCCAGTTTCTTGGTATCGTTAACAGTAGATCAAGTAGAGCTCTAGAATAGACTAAAGTAATAATATAAATATCAAAATATTAACACCTGAAAGTGGAAACAAAATTACTTTACATGTGTAATGTAATTGGGGTAGGTCAAGAGTCCTTTAAAACTCGTTTGAAAACCTACCTTTTTAAAAATGAGTAAATTACTAGTAAATTGATTTTTTTTTCATTTGTATATTATGTATGTATTGTAATTTTGATCAATGTATCAGGCATTAATGGTACTTCATTTTCTTCATTACACTGTCCTCTTTTTCTTTCAAGCGCATAGGGACTTTCTTTATGTTTGTGATATGCGCTATATAAGAAGCGTTAATTATTATTATTATTATTATTATTATTAGGTTGTTACATCGACATGGGGTAGGTTGTTGTAACCTATGGGGTAGGTTGTTGTAACAACCTACCCCTTGGGGGATTTTTCACATAAAATCGACTGTACCAAAGCCATAAGGCAGAATTACAGGGCATGGTTCAGGGGTATATTAGTGACATACATGCACTATATTCACAATACCAGACTATCATCATGTGCCTTCAGTTGTAAGAACTATTACAAATTTAATTTATGTCAAAAATTCACTTGGAACTGTAAAAAATGTTTTTTGTTGATTTACTTTTTAATAAAACAACGGAGAAACCTCACGACCGGCAGTTCATCACAGCTATGTGTAGGCTGTATATAGATGCCAGTTAGCACGAACTCTCTTGTTCCAACTTAGCATACTGAAAAATGTAACAACTGACCCGTGTAACTTCCATCCCCGGTCTCCCCTATGTGATCATTGCCTCTGCAACTCTGTTTAAAAAAAGACCAAAAAAAAAAAACAAAACATTGGAACGTGTTTCCTGTTATTTCGTGGTCGAAGATGCAAAATTCTTAAAGAGAAAGTTCACCCTGGGTTTAAATTGGTTTTAAAAAATGCAGAAAAATAAAAGAAAAATATTAGTGAAGGTTTGAAGAAAATCGACCAAAAAATAACGAAGTTATGAATATTTAAAGTTTTGATTTTGTGACGTCACATGCGAGCAGTTCTCCTGTGTGTTACAGTGTAAATTCCATGTGTCATTTTTTTCAGAAGACAATTAGTTATTTCACCTGTGCGGTCGATACTTCATCAAACATATGTTAATATACATGCCTCTATCAAATTGACCCATTCCTTTATCAAAAACCATGAAAAAAGACAAATTTGTGGAATTTACATACACAACACACGGGAGAGCTGCTCGTACGTGACGTCACAGAATCAAAACTTTAGATAATCATAACTTCGCTATTTTTTGGTCAATTTTCTTCAAAGTTTCATTCATATTTTTTTTAATTTTTTCTGCATTTTTTAAAACCAATAAAATTCCAGGGTGAACTTCCCCTTTAAATAAAAAATACCAAAAATATCTCACTCGGTCGTTACTCGTCCTTGCGCACTGAGTGAAAAGAAAAGATGAAATAGCATTTCCCATTTGCACGTTGAGGTCGGCGTCACTGTGCTAGATGTAATGACCGGAATAATAATGATGGTGGTTTCTTAACGAGTGACGCCTATGGTGACACCTACTTATGTATTGTCTTTACTATTGATCATCCCCACCTCTAAAATTTTGATTTTAGGGAGCTGTTTTCGTTATCTTTTGTTTTCGCATTTGTTCAAAAGAAATAATAATAAAAAAAAAAAAAAAAAAAAAAAAAAGAAGGTCGGATCTGGTCCTCATCTGATTTCAGGAATGAAAAGCTTCCCCTTTCAAATGATACAAAAATGATCAACAACACTATGATTGTGAATGAACATATGAAAATATATGGAAAGGTTTGATTTTTTTATTGAGGAGTTGGTTTTTTTTTATGGGGGGGGGGTGAATTATAATATTTAAACGTTATTTTGCACAATTCATTTTTTATTATGAAATATTTTTTTGTTCTCTTTGGAAATAAAACATGAAATAAAATAAAATTGAAAATTAAGACGCGCATCTTCCTTAAAAACTCCACAAAGAAATTTTTCGTTTTTCGGGGCCTTTATTCATTTGTCATCCTTTGTTTCGGAAATGCACGGGGTCTAGTCACATATTCAAAGAAATTAGAGAAATTCCTTTTTTTATAATATACAAAAAAAGTCGACAACACTATGATCAGAATGCTATGAATAAAAAAATTACAAGAATACGGAAAGGCTTGTAAAATGCAATATGCACGCATGTATAATTTTGCGATACTAAGGGTAGTATCTCACTTCGCGGAGATGTCTAATAGGATTTTGTCTTCTTCGAAATTATATTTTACGTTGTCATGATTGTCTAATGAGGCAGTGAAACTGATTTCTCTAAAAATGGATGAGAACATTTTGTGAGGATCAGAGGCCGCGGAGCTGGGGGATGAGGGGCTTTAAGCAGCTTCCTCACTTGTTATAGTAAACGTGTACCAAAACTCAAAACTGACCAGGTAACAGTGATTTTAGACTGTTTGGTCTCCCCTATTTCAGCTCAGCTCCTGCATTTTCAAAACGCTCCGCGACCCCTGTGGGTGTATTTAATATTTTTGTTGTAAAGTGATGGTATATGGAAAGTGCAATAATAGTATTGACATCTATTTATGTTTACATACGTGTTAAGATGAGTATATACAATTATCCGAAAATGTATATTCATGAGCCGAATGATGTTGGAATTATCTTTTATTTAAAGCACAGACATTATTTTAAGCCAACCCCGCCAACGTTTATTTTCAATCAAAAGAATGGTAAAATTTGAACGATAGCTGTGATTTGGACTAAAGAAGACATATCACACATAAGTGGCGGATCTAGTCGGGACGCACTCCCCTAATGGCCTGGCACCCCCTCCCCGTCCCCTCCCTCTTTTCGAATCCTGATCCGCCATTGTTCAGTGCAGTGGTGGATCCAGGCGGGGCGCAGGGGACGCTGCCCCGATAATTTGAAAACCACTGATTGACTGTACATGTTAAAATCGGAAAAATTCAGCGGCGCCCCCCCCCCTCCTAAAATCCTGGATCCGCTACTGCAGTGTCATGTTCAAATTTCATATCCTGAATGTTAAATATAAATCCATTGAAAATGACGAGGTTAACATGTTGAACCAGAGCCCGGAAATGATACAGTATTCTTCACGAGCAAGCCATCCGCTTTGATATGATAAATTATGATCGACGTTACACGGTTTGTACGCAATTGTTCCGTGATAAAGGATAGGCTTTACTTTTCTGCAAACTATCAGGTAATAATACATTTTTATAACATGTCTTGCTTTGCTACATGTATAGTGATATGACATGTACAATACTTGTTAAAAATCCATAGATAATATTCCCAGAGAACACTGCAATACCTTGGATTTGTTTTAACCTTTTCAAACTTACAGCCCGCAGAATACTGGAATCACAGAAGAGCAATGTAGCATGGATTTATATGGATGAGGCATTTCATATCTTGGTGCGTCTTAAAATTGGATTGTGTAGCCTCTTATTTTTAATTTGTCACAAGTACAAATTAGTAGGCCTAAACAGGTACAAATCAGTATTTAATTGGAAGGTAAATTGTATCATTATTGTGTCTACAAAAGATTTAGTGGGACCCACACTGTTAGAAAATTTCTCCTTAAAAAACAAGAAAGTTCCTGCAGCAGAGTCTCGAGAACATCAGTAATCTTACTGTACAAATTTGCAGTGAAATTAACAGAAAATTGGTATACGAGGAGTGAAAATTTACCAATTTTTCTTTTTTCCAAACTGACTTGTTCTGTTAATTTGCAGAAAATTTCCCGTTATAAAATAATACAGAATGATTCTGTTATACATATACAGAATAATTCTGTATTTTTTTCTCCTAAAAAAACAGAAAAAGTTCCTGCAGCAGAGTCTCGAGAACGCCAGTAATCTTACTGCACATTTGGTAACACAATTTACAGTAAAATAACAGTACAATTACAGAAAATGGTATATGGGGTATGTAAATTTACAAATTCCTGTAATAAAAAGCCGTTTTCCCTTTTTAAAAACAGACCTGTTCTGTTAAATTTCAGAAAATTTCCCGTAATAAAAGTACACAGAACTATATTATCATTCATAATACAGAACGGTTCTGTATTTTTCTGTCTGTAAAATCTTCCTGTTTTTTTTAACAGTGCATGGTTATGTTAATTTCTTTTTTTTAGTTATCATCGACACAAGAATTGACAGAAAAAGAAAAGATTCGGACAATAACAAGAGGTGGTATGTATTATTACATACCATCTAACAAAAAAAAAAAAAAAACAAAACAAAAAACATATATTTTGAGTCATCAAACTGCAAATGATTTTAGAATCGAAGGTTCAATTAACACGATATATCTCATAACTATAATTATGTATCAAAGAAATGAATCACCAAATGGAAATACTAGTTTGCTTCTTACATATGATAGGGAAGCAACTCGGGGAAATTTAGTTACCCCTATAACCCCACTTTAAAAAAAAAAATCATGGGGGATATCTGTAAAAAAAAAAAAAAAAAAAAAAAAAAAAAAAAAAAAAAAAAAAACAACACACACACACACACAACACACACACAAACAAAAAAAAAAACAAAAAAAACAACACACAAACAAAAAGAAAAAGAAAAAAAAAAGAAACAGAAAAGGATTACAAACATGACAAAATTGTTTCATTTATCTCTTTCTAGACTACCATCATGGCTGCAGAAGTTGCGACGGTTCTTTCGGGGTCTGGAATGCTCTTTGTGTTTCAACCTAACTTTGAAGAACGCAAGCAGCTATCTTGCACTCATTCATTCTGTAAGAAATGTCTTCAACAGCTGAATCACTCTCAAGGAATGTCTACGGACTTAAAGTGTCCGTTCTGTCGTCAGATCACTCGATTGGGGACCAAAGGTCTGTCTGATCTCAAAACCAATGTTACTTTGAAGTCCATTGTCGGAGACCTAAAGACAAGTAGGAAGTTGTGTACTATATGCGACCCGGAAGCTAAATCCCCAGCGATACACTACTGTCATCAATGTGATGAGTACATGTGCGATGATTGTCTGCAACCCCTTAAAAAATTTCACAAAAATGCAAATCACGTGGTAGTCAGTGTTGATGATATCAAGAGCGGGAAGGTGAAAGTGAAGCAGATGTGTCAAGAGCACCCAGGAGAAGAAAGGTTATGGGTGTGTACATCATGCAAGGTCTCTATCTGCTTTAGATGCCGAATGCTGGACCACAACGGATCAGATCATGTGCTTCATAAAGTGGATGACTTCAAGAAGAACATGAAGGAAGAAATTGAATCACTCAAGAAAAAAGGTCTGGAGAAAATGGAAAAGATCAGGTCCTATAACAAGGTCGTTCGAGAGCAGTCTGTAAAGATCAAAGCCATCACTGCAGAGAGAGAGGCTGATATCAACAACGCATTCGATGAGACAATCCTGCTACTCAACACAAAGAAAAATACTCTACTCAATCAGTGCAGAGAGAGGGAAATAAAACTAAACGAAGAACTTTCCAAGTATGGTAAGAATGGAGATGATATGATAACTAGTATTAGTAGTGCATGTGAGTTGGTTGGTAACGGTGTAAGAGCATTGCTCGAGGGTGAGGCATTGGTAGTACATAGTAATCTGTGTAAAGAATTACAGGATATGATAGATAGGGATGATCCTGATGAATCGAAACTCAAACAGGTTACGAGTCAAGCAGAAGCTATAAGTTTCACTCCATACAGGCTTGATGATAAACATAATCTAGGCATGCTAAATATCAATGACTGGAAACTTGAAAAGGTAGCCAACTTCCCCGCTTCAGGGGAAAACCCAGATACCATGTCCCGAACCAAGGATGGTAAGATGTTAGTTGGGTATTATGATGGTGGTATTGAAGAGTTTACTGTGAGTGGTCCACAGAAAACAATGTTGAAATACGTGAAAGTACATCGTTTATCTGTCTTGTCTGATGGTCGATATGTTGTTCGTGAATGGAATGGAAACATCTCCCTCTACTCCTCTGACTGGGATAAGATTGATATCAAAGCCTTAAAAATTAAATATAGCTGGGACTGCGGTGGGATGGACGTTGATAAATATGATAACATCTATGTTGGGTATTATTACTATAAGACCATAGAGGTGTTCAGACCAGAGGGTGGAGCACCAATAAGGGAGATCCCCTGCCATGACTACGAGCCATATTGGATATGTACAATGAATCATAGTAACATGCTGGTTGTAAGTGATGGATCCTCTGTTCGAGTGATCGATCAGCAGGGTACAATGAAGCATGACGTCACAAAGGAGGGTTACATCGCTGCGCGTCCTGCTGTCCTGTATGATGATAGCATTCTGATTGGATGGAAGAAGAGTGATCTTGTGAGTATCGATCTGTATACAAACCAATTGAGACATGTGAGAACGGTCATTAGTGGTTTGGAGTGTAAGGGTTGGTGGGCTTTGAGAGAGTTCTCATCAGGAGAGATTGCTCTCTGCGATGGTTCCAATGTCTATGTCTTACGTAAAACTTAAATATTCTTCTGTGTGAGAGCAAACTAGCAATCTTAAACAAATCAGAAGAAACAACATGAAATAAAAACATACGATTCTCATTATATTATTATTAGATATATTAGATACATTAGAATGTATAAATGCATGAATGAGTGAATGAATGAATGCATGAATAAATGAATGAATGAATGAGTGAATAAATGATTGAATTGTCATTAAGAAGATGTAAAACACCAGAAGTCATGCACACTCCCTGATCATGCTGATTGAAATATTTGAATGGTTTGTAAGTAAAATAGAGTATAATTATGTCCTTTTTAATAGCGGTGTTTAAAGAGTGAGTAATTGAAATGTTGATCTGGTAAAAATAATAAAGAGAACATTTAAATCCCAACCATTCGGGGTATTTTTTTTTCAATTATTTTCTTTTTCTTTTTCTGCTCTATTGCCGGGAAGGGGGGGGGCGGGGCTCCGATCGCGAGAGCACCGTGAAAATTTACAAAATTGTAATGCGCGATGAAATCTACAATGTTTCAATGCTTTTTGCAAAATGATAAAATACTAATTAATTGTGCTTATCTATGCATATATCCAATTTTTGGCTCTAATTGTCATATCTTTATGAAGAAAGTGAGAAAACTCCATTTGCACCATCGTTACTGTATGCCCAATTTTTGCGAATATTGTTTTAAAAGATGTGACAGACATGAAAATAAAAAATAATGCGGTGGAAAAAAAATCACTCCGCGGAATGGTCGCGGATTATGTTGAGGGGCGAGTTGAATTAACAACCCCCTCCCCTCCCGGCTGTTTTAGTGTTAAGGGTGGTATCTCACTTCGCGGATACTACTTTGAAACCAATTTGAGACGGACCTGTCAGCATAGCTTTGCCATAGCTCAGTCTCCGATTTTTCGGAGACGTCTCTAATATATACCCGTGGCGGAAACGATTCCATCGCGGAGACGTCTCCGCGGAGTGAGATACCACCCTCAGGTTTTATGACGCACTTGATACATGAATTAATGATACACATACTAATAGCTTATCGATAAATGAATGTGGTCAAAATGGAAAACTTCTTTCCTTGAACTTTGTGACAAACACGCTCCTTTAAAAGAAAGTAGAGTGAAAGATCGTTACAATCCATGGATTACCTCTGATGTAGTGAAGCTTATGTATAAAAGAGATTTTTTGAAAAAGAAATATGATAAGCTTAAATTACCTCATCTGTTGTATGAATATCGTCTTACTCGTAATAATGTCACTAAACTAATTAAGAATAAAAAACGTGAGTATTTTAATAACATAACCGAAATGTACATAGGTAATAGCAAAAAATTATGGAATGAAATCAATAAATTTACAGGACGTAAACAAAAAAACACTGATATTCCCAACACTTTAAATGGGGATGATTTTAATGATTTTTTTATGAACGTCGGTAAGAAAATTTCAGACTCATTTAAAGATGATACTTTTGTTTGGAATCAGCCTGATAGCATTTATTCCTTTGCATTCCAGTATGTCACCAGTGAAAAGGTTACAAAAATTCTTTCACAGCTCTCAAGTGACTCTTATCTTGATATTTTAAATTTAGATACTAAACTCCTAAGGATAACAGGGCCTCATAATAAGTTTATCATTGGGTGTAATTTTTAACGAGAGTTTGTCAAGCGGTTCAATACCAGATGATTGGAAGATCGCTCGAACCACTCCAATTTATAAAGGTAAAGGGGGGGGGGGGTAGATAATATGACTAATTACAGGCCTATCTCTGTGGTATGCCATCTGGCAAAGTTACTTGAGAAAGAAGTCCAGAGTCAGTTACTTATTTATCTTAAAAAACACAATTTCATAAATATCGATCAGTATGCATTCTTACCTAATCACTCGACAACTACATGTTTACATAAAATTCTAGAGGATTGGTATGATGCTTTCAACGAACGTGAGATGGTTGGAGCTTGTTTTTTAGATATATCAAAATGCTTCGACTGCATTGATAATAATATTTTATTGAAAAAATGGAAAGATATGGTGTTCAAAATAATGAGTTAAGATGGTTCAATAATTATTTATCTGGTAGAAAGCAAACTGTTTATTGTCATGAGAAATAGTCTAAATTTAATAATCTCTCTGTAGGAATTCCCCAGGGTAGTGCCCTAGGCCCATTACTTTTTCTTATTTTTATTAATGATTTAAGTGAATGTCTAATAACATGTTCATGCAATATTTATGCAGATGATGTTGTCATTTATATTTCGGATAAAAGTAAAGAAGTTATTACGTCTAAACTACAGGATGATTTTGAAAATATTAGTAAGTGGTACAAAAGAAATAAATTGAAAGTCAATATTGATAAAACGTACAGTATGTTACTGAAACGCAACCCACATACTTCTAAACAATTAAACATATATAAGGATGGTAACATTATAAATCAAGTAACACATATTCGGTATTTAGGAATCGAAATTGATGAAAACCTAACGTGGAATTCACATGTGAAGAACCTAAGTAGATCTTTAGCTTTTAAGATATTTTCTTTAAAAAAGGTTAGTCACTTCACTGATACAAACGTTCTAAATAAGATTTATAATTGTTCAATCCAACCCATACTGGATTACTCTTGTTCAGTTTGGGGGAACTGTTCTGTCAATAATAGGAATATTTTGTTAAGACTACAAAAAAGAGCCGCTAGAATAGTAGAAAAGAACTTTGATTATGCCGACAATGGTATTGACATTATTAAGCGCTTGAAATGGCAGGTTTTAGAAAAAAGACGTAATTATTTCCTTGCTTGTATCATGTATAATTGTATTCACGGTCATGCTCCGATACGTTTATGTAATTCAATTGATATGGTTTTGGATAGACATCCAATGAATACAAGATTTGCTAATTCACTAAACGTTGTAATACCCAAACCCAATATTGAATTTTTAAAGAGTAGTTTACGATATTCAGGAGGAAGTGTATGGAACAACCTGAATTCTGTTCTGCACAATGCAAAGTCTACTGATAGTTTCAAAAAGAATTATAAAAAAATATATTTCTCTTAAAACACTTTCCGCTCTCATACCATACCTTTATGATAGGTTTATACTTCCAATTTCATTTTTATCACCCCGATGCACATGCACATTCGTGTCTTAGATACCTGTTGCTGAAAATACCTATATCATTTGGTTTACTTTATCTTTATCTATTGTATTTGAAATTATTCTATGCATTATATTCTATATGTTACTTGATTTTTTTATGTTTACAGGACCGTGTCGAAAAACAGCGTGATAATCTGAACATGTTATCCTGTATAAAGATGTTTTAATAAATAAATAAATAAATAAATAAAGAGATTTAAAACAGGCATCTGATTACAAAAAAAAATAAAAAATCCGGTGCCACTCTGAAAATTGTGGAATCCACATGCATGCAGGACCTCAGTTCGATTGTGTTTTAAATGAAATCAGAAAAGCAATATTACTTAATTATAATATCTGTTCAACTATAGCTATTTTATTATTACATTTGATTAGCCCTTATACTATTTAGACGTTGTAACAGTGTACAAATGTAAACTTTACAAATTCATTTCATCAGAATTTTAACTCCTGATGCATAAACAATTAAAAAGACATCATCGTCATTGTTGTTGTTGTTTTCAATTTGCTGTCAATAATAATATGAATATTTCGGTGTTTGTTTTTGTTTGTTGATTTACCTAACAATGGCTATAATACATGTAGTTATGATTGTTTTTCAACTTTGGAGTAATTTCTCCCCCTCACCTTTGGTTCTTTCTCTCTCCATTCATCTCTCTTCATCTCACCAATAACATTCGTAGTTTTTTTTTCAGAATCGTATGTAAATAAATTATCTTTGCTCTTATTGTTTTATGCATTATATAGGCCTAGGTAAAAAGCAGTTCACCATATTATGTACATTTAATTAAATAGGCTACATGTATGCATCCGACAAAAAAAAATGTTTTGTAATAGGTCGTTTTACTCTAGCTATCATTTTTTGGATATCTTGATTTTATATAAATCATGATATTGTCTTGCTTTCATTTATAAATTTTATTATTACGACCACATTTTTTTATATTACCTTTGACCTTCGTAATTTATCTAAGAATACGTTGATGTACAAAGTACATCAAATTCTGAATAGTTCAATATGTTATTTAAATGTACCTTTTATAAACTCAAAAAACGACGTCCAAGTATGTGATAGATATAATTATTCACATATTTCTCAGTGATTTAATTCTCGAACATTTCATTCTCTGTGGTCCTCATCGAATGATTTCACATGTTTCAAGTATTTGATAAGTCATAACATTTCTTCACTCTCATTATATAGTTCCTTACTTCATGATTTAAAAAAAATGGAGGCCTAATGTTTATTTACACATGTATACAAGGTGGTATACATTGTATTCATAATTTCAAGAATTTATTATTTTATAGTTATTCATTTTAATAGTTGCTCTCTTTTATATGAAAATGTTAAAATGAACAAAATTAATTCATGGATATAGTGCGGTATGGTATGTCATCAAAACGTCTCCCTTGCGACTGTAACGCCCATTTTGATATTTATGCATTTTTGGGTCCATTAGGATCCAAGCTATCAGAAATTGATGGGGTTCAAATTTTCAGACCCCTCCTTCATTTTCTGGGGGCCCTTTAAAGGGCGCCATATTGGCCCATTAGAAAAATGTTGTGCATTCCTCCTCATATCAAAGTTTCCTTACATTTTTTAATCTAAAATGACCAGAAATGTCATAGTAGTTGATTATCAGTGATATTTCATCCTAACAGTTTTATCAGTTTTACCATAATGGGGCTTAATTGAAGAATTTATGACAACAAAATTAAAAATAAAAAATGAAAATGTTGAAAAACGAGTCAATTTTCTTTTCTTTTTTTTTTTGCTAAAATTTTACAATTAAAAGACACTTTATAAATATTTAGTGGTATAGGTGAAGCACATATATCATACACCATCAAAATAACTATATTTGACAAGTTAAATGTAAAAAAAAACAACCCTAATTATCCCTAGAAATCATAATTCAACAGCAGAGGGCGCCATAAACATTCGGAAAATAATTTAAAATTCTCTCAAAAATCATCTTTTGGACGCTTTAAATGCACGAACAGAAAGGAGACAAAATTAGTTTATACATACAATACTTTCCACATGGTAAATAAGGCAATATCGATAATTTTCTCATTATATTAAATTGTTCATGGATTGATCATGGAGGACTCTTTCTTTAATGTGTTGACACTTCATACCATGCAGGGTTTTTTGTTTTTGTTTTTGTTTTTGTTTTTGTTTTTTTTGGGGGGGGGTGAAGAACAAACAAAAACTAAAAAACAACAAGGAAAAACTAAATAACAAAAAGCTACCATATCTAAAATTTGGGAATCATTGCTGTATCATTCGGTTCGGTTTCAACAAGCATTGTTTTTTTTTTAAAGACACGGATTACTTTTTAACAGCCGGAAAGGTGTTCGAAATATTTCAGTTGCATACCCCCCCCCCCCCTCATTTGAACCAACATTGTAACTTGGCCTCTTCACGTACTGCTCATTTTTGTAAATTGAATGACAGTACCGTTATCTCCAACATAAAAAATTAACAGATATGTTCATGCATAGGTTTCGAACTTCCCCCCCCCCCCCCGCCTAAAAAAAGTAATGATATATATAATAAGGGGGCTCAGATATCATTGAGCCCCCGTAAATATTTTTGATGCCATATGTAAAGTATATCGAAATATATATAATGTTGAAAACTTTTCTTTCTCTCTTTTCTTTTCTTTTGTTTGTTTTGTTTTTCTTTTGTTTTGTTTTGTTTTGTTTTGTTTTTTGTTTTTTGTTGGAGGGAGGGGGAGGGAGTCTCAGATATCATTAAACCCCTCCAATAACATTATTGAGGGTGGGAAATCAGTGACCCCTCTTCTAACTTTTTTTAATACAGCTCACATTTCGCGTCTGTATTGACATAATATCAGGTTTCTGATTTGCACTTAAATTGCATTTTAAAATAGATACCACTGCAGGGGTCTGAGCCCCCCCCCCCCTCACTCGACTATCTTGGTTGGGGCTGAGTACTATGAACCCCAATGTTTGAGGGGGCATGGGTATTATTGAGGCCCTCCCCTCCTTGTCCCCTCCCAATTTGTTTGGAAACATGAGATACATTTCAAATCTCTCAAATAACATCCTTTTAGCCAACTCTGCGCTTTCGCAAATCTTTAAATTTAGTTGTTGTTGTTGTTTTTTTTTTTAATAGGAACCAAAGGGTCACCTCTATTTTGGTTGGGTATCAGCTTTTGAGCAACCCCGTTGTTTGTGGGTTGGGTCTTCATTATCATTGAGCCGTACCAAGGGCATCCCCCTATCGGTTGGGGCTTAGCCATTGAACCCTTCTCCCTTTGTAGGAGGCTGCGATATTACTGAGCCACTCTACCTGCTCCCAATTTGCTATAAAACAACTCACTTTTCAGGTCTATCATCAAATTCATGACTTTAATTTTAAGCTCGCCCTGCGTGCTCAAATGCCTTTAGGTTAATTATTTGTTATAGGAACCAGGGGGTTCCTTACTTTAACTTTGTTTGGGCTCACCTATATTTCGGGGGCAGGGGCTATATATCATTGAACCCTCTTGCTCCCAATTTGTTAAAAAAAGGTTTATTTTTATGAAATTATTTGCTTGCTCTACGAGCCCGCATGACTTAATGTCTAAACCGCCCGACTATATCGGATTTTGGCTTAGCAATATCAGGCGCGGATCCAGGGGGAAGCAGTGGGCCCGTAACCTCCTAAAAATAAATAAATAAAGGGGAAAAAAATAAAATTTCTGATACGATTGACCAACATAACCTTTTTGGTGGCTGAAGGCCGAAAAATTAATTCCTACTAACCCCCCCTCCCCCCCCCCCCCCCGCTTTCGCACGACCCGAGCGAAAATTGATGTATCTTTTTGCTCGCTCGGTGTGATGGAAACAAAATTTGGGTTGTACAAACATCCGAAATCCAATGTTGATACTGATAGTCAAGGGGTACTAAAATTCAGTATTCAGTATTCAGTATTATTTTATTAATTCCGTTCTTTCAGGAAAAAAAAAATAACATAACAATCATATAAACATAATCTTAAAAAACAACGTATTACAAAATTAATTGAAATTTAAAGCACAATCTTAGGCATAAATATCTTGTTGCATTTGAAGAAAAAACAGAATAAGAGACATGTTAAAAAGCATGGCTTGTAGATTACATGCCCCTATAAAGTGAAACAAATACAACGCATAGCAATTCCATTATTTTATGTTGTGCTATTCAAAATTAAATTCTACGCATATATAAATATTATTTTACAAAATGATAATGTAAAGTGAATAACGATGGGAGGGAGAAAAGATGATTCATGAGTAAAAAAAAGGGGGGAAGAAACATAACAAGGGTATGTTGAATATGAGAATAGAAAGTGAAGGAAGAAAGGAGGAAGTTGGCGAGAGAGTGGTGGGGGGTGGTCGGGTGGGTGGGTACTGCTTTGTTCATCTTGAATTTGCTGTGTACAGTGAAAGAATGTGTTTTTTTATTTGTTTTGAAAACGTTTAAGCTCAGGGAAGTCTTTATATCTTCAGTTATGAATTCCAGTATTTCGGTCCGTAAAAAACGATAGTTTTAGAGGCAAAAAGAGTGCGAGTCCGCGGGATATGATAAGAATATAGCCTGTCTTGTAGGGTAATTGATGTTTTGGCTGTTTTTCGCAAACATACTTGTAAAGACGTGGGGGAAGTTCTTGTTTTTTAGTTTATACATGAATTGCCCTGTTTGGAAATAAAATAGGTCTGAAAACTTGAGAATTTTGACTTAAGGAATAATGGGTCAGTGTGCGCTCGTATATGTGTGTGTATGCATAATTCTTAAAGCCCTTTTTGTAGCGTGGTTATTTATCAATATGAAATTGACTTGAATTACCCCATGCCATAATGCAATAGTTAAGATAGGGTAAAACATGAGAGAAGTATAAGGTACAAAGTGTGGAACTGGGAAAGAAGTATATTAACTTGTTCATTATACCGATATTGCGGGAGATTGTTTTGCAAATGTTTAAAGTATGTGATTTCCAATTTAATTTGTCAACGAAAGTTAACCGAGAAATCGGAAAGATGAAACTTTGGGTGAGGGTGTTCCATCAATAAGAATATCGCCTGGTTAGTCTCGCAGTGTATATGCTAAATAACATATAATTTGTTTCAAGATATTTAAAGAAAGTTTGTTTGCGTTAACCCATTCTAAGACATTTCGAAGTTCTAAGTTTATTGTTGATAGAAGATGATTTGGGTTGGAATGTGAATAAATAAATTTGAATCATCTGCAAATAAGATATAAGACAGTGTTTTTGAGGATTTTGTAAAGTCATTGATAGATGATAAACAGCAGAGATCCAAGGAGACTACCCTGAGG
The DNA here is from genome assembly GCA_940671915.1 of Paracentrotus lividus. Lineage (NCBI taxonomy): Eukaryota > Metazoa > Echinodermata > Echinoidea > Camarodonta > Echinidae > Paracentrotus > Paracentrotus lividus. The sequence continues at coordinate 53,024,830 of CALNVZ010003426.1, forward strand.
TACGCCACAAATAACTGGACGGGACGATGAATATTTGTTATCTAATTCAACAAATTGTTTTCTATTTGATAAATAACTCCTGAACCACTCCAAGGCCTTCCACGCACACCATAGTGCTCAAGTTTATGTAAAAGAATGTCGTGGTTAATAGTGTCGAAGGCCTTGGAGAAGTCCAGGAATATTCCAACAGTGTGTAGACGCTGATCTATTGCATGGCGCAATATTGTTAATACATTTAAAATTGCGTGAGTAGTGTTTTGTTAGCGCGGAATCCAAATTGAGATTCACAAATAATGTCATTTGCAACAAAAGAAAATGTCACCCTCTTAAAATTATTTTTTCTAGGACTTTCGAAAGGGATGGTAATAAGGATATTGGTCTGTAGTTGTTCGTTTCTAGGGTATCACCTTTTTTGAAAATTGGGATTACTTTTGCAATTTTAGTATTATTTGGTACAATACCATTGGATAGTGATAAATTGAATATATGGGCTAGGGGATTTGCAATGGTACAAAATAATTGATTTAAGTAAGCAATTGTCTATACCATCGTGACCCGAACTTTTTTTATTTTTCATATTTCTTACAATGTAAATGATTTCTTCTCGAGTTGTGGGAAGGAAAAAAATTGAATTAGGATTCGGGTTAGTAAGAAAGGTACGAAAATTTGTGTTTGTGGGTGGAATTTTGTCTGCAAGATTTTGTCCTATTTTGGCAAAGTATGTGTTAAAAGATTCGGCCATCGATACGGGATCTTTAACGACTGTGTTATTTTGAGTTTTAATTTTTTCTATCTTGCGTGATTTAGTATTTTTGTTGATGGCGCTATTTATTATTTTCCAGGTGTTTTAATATTGTTTTTGTTAATGTGAAATTGAGTTGAATAGTACTGTTTTTTTTTGCCTGACGTAATACATTAGTAAGGATGTTTTTGTATCGGGTATATTTATTGCGGTTTGATTCGGTTTGATGTGCTTTGTAACGATAGAATAAATTATTTTGCTTTTGTTGAGCGGGCGTGCGCACAAGATGATACAATTATTATTCTAAACCAAGTTCTTGTCCTTTTTTTTCCGAGTTAAAATGCAAGAACTGGCGGATCAAGGATTTAGAAAATACGGGGGCTCATCCCGAAAATTTGGAAAATAGGGGACGCAGCCGAAAATATTCAAATTTAACATGTACAGTCAATGAGTTGTTTTGAAATCATAGAGGGGGTGCGCGTACCCTGCGCCCCCGCCTGGATCCGCCACTGGCGTCGTAGCATCTTAATGAAAGAAATAGTGTCCGCTTCCTTGTAATTTTTATGTGAAATTTCAAGCAGGCGATGAGTGTAGGGCGGCAAATACCATTCGTAACAAAACAAAACGTGCGATTTTGATAAACTTTATATGTAAAAGTACTATAGTTCTAAACTTTCTTCTATTTTTGAATTATCCATGCATTTAGAGTTACCAGAAAGTGATATTTAAGAGTATTTTTTGAAAATTTATCAAAATATGTTTGTCGCCATCTGTTGTCGAAGTAACGTTAACATCTGATAAAAGACTAAATTTGGGTATTTTTTACTTTTAAAAGGTTGGAATAGCCATCAAAATGGTATGTGACAATTGTTACTCATTTATTTCAATGTTTAATACCATTTCAACTCATTTTTTTAGACATCCTAGCCCGAAATAAAATAAAAACGCCTTATTTTTCTTAATTTTATACTTACGCCCTTCATTTTTCTCAATTCTTTTGTCATTTAGGACCCCTCACCTGTATAGAAAGTAAATTTTGATGATGCAATATTATTCAGTATGAATTTCTTTTAAATTCTGGACAACTTAACAGTGAAATTGGCGGAAGAATTTTGAATTAGGGTGGAAGACACAAAATTCATATATTGGGCCAAAATGGCGCCCCAAAAAGGCCCAATAAGAAATGAAGGAGGGGTCTGAAAATTTGAACCCCACCATTTTTGGATGAGTGGGACCCTAAAGAAGTTAAATCCACCAAAATATCACTTTGGGCAAATTAGTCCTACGAAATGACATAACATACCCCACTAATAGTAGTATTTCACACTTCTAATGTAAATGTGTAGATATATCTAATTGTTCATTTAATACGTATTTTTTATTCATGGTTTTTGTATGCATTTCAGTTTTAATTGTGTATTTCTGTGCATATATTTTTTATTCATGCTTTTTGTATATATTTCATTTTTACGCTCTCATTTACTAGTAGTAGTAATCTTGTAAACTTTTAATGAAACTGTATCTAATAAAATTAAAGCAAACATTATGAATATTATATTTGTCAAATAAATTACTCTTACCTGTATCAGTGAATAGATTTTATCTGTAAATCTAAACTATATTTGAAAATGCTTTTTTAATGAATAAAAAGTTGTATACGTTTTACAACTCAAACATATCAATATCAATGTTGTTCACTATAAATGTTAGGGCTATTATATTATATGTAAAAGTGATACTTATTTCCATTACGTCACGATTTTGAACAATATGGTCCATATTGCTAAAACTGAAATATGAACGTTGTAATTGTATCTAGTTTGTATCCTCTGCTTAATTTCAGGTGTGCTACACCAACAATTTACAATATACGAAATAGAAAACAGATCGATCAATAATAAAGTATAAATAGTGTAAAAGTTTTTTTTTAAAATGAAGCATGTGGAACATATTGTGTTTATGTATAACTTTTGGGTGGTAGTGCAGAGATGACAAATGGAATGAACGGGCGAGAAACTTGGAAAGATGACGAGAGAAAGAGAGAGAGAGAAAGAGAGAGAGAGAAAGAGAGAGAAAGAGAGAGAGGGAGAGAGAGAGGGAGAGAGAGAGAGGGAGGGAGGGAGAGAGAGAGGGAGGGAGAGAGAGAGAGAGAGAGAAAAGAGGGGAAAGATCAATAGATATGTTCCGGTGTCGGAGGCGAAATCGTCCGGTCAGGAGAATCCACCCGCGCGGACTAAAAAACCTAGTGTACTTCAGATTATTTTGTCCGCGGACAAAAAAAAACCTTGTTAAGCGGACGGATTTGGATCAGAATGTTGCATCACTTCATCGTGATCCCTTGCATTTATCCCTTAGTTGATTTCTATCCTCCAGGTTTATGTCAGGTTCTATTGCTTCTGACCTCTCGATCATCGAAAATTAAGGGTTTTCTTGGACGGACATCGATATTGGTTTGCCATAGCTCAGATGGTAGAGGAAGTCTCGAGTTCGAATACCGATAAACAAATGATAAATTCCTACTTTCTTTGCTTATTCTTTCGTATGATATATATTTTTCCTTTATGTATAATGTATGTGATCATTACCTCTGCAACTCTGTTTAAAAAAAAGACGCACAAAAAAGAAATGACATTAGAACGTGTTTCCAGTTATTTCGTGGTCAAAGATGCAAAATTCTTTTCTTTTTTATTTCAATACCAAAAGTTTCTCACTCGGTCGTTACCCGTCCTTGCGTATTGAAAAGAAAAGTTGAAATAGATCCACAGTAGGCACTTTCGCATTTGCACGTTGAGGTCGTCATCACTGTGCTAGATGTAATGAACGAAATAATAATGATGCTGGTTTCTTTACGCGTGACGCCCATGGTGACGCCCACTTATGTATTGTCTTTACTATTGATCATCCCCACCTCTAAAATCTGATTTTAGGGGGCTGTTTTCGTTATCTTTAGTTTTCGCATTTGTTTAAAAAGAGATGATTAAAAAATAAAAATGGCCGGATCTGATCCTCATCTGATTTCAGGGATGAAAAGCTTCCCATTTCAAATGATACAAAAATGATCAAAAACACTATGATTGTGAATGAAATACGAAAATATACGCAAAGGTTTCATTGTATTTTTTTTATTATTGAGGAGTTGGGGTGGGGATAAATTATAATATTTAAACGTTATCTTGAACAATTCAGTTTTTTTTATGAAATATCATTATATTCTCTTTGGAAATAAAAAATGAAATGAAAATAAAAAATTGAAAATTGAGGAGCGCATCTTCCTTAAAAAGTCCACAAAGAAATCTTTCTTCTCACGATGTTGCCGTTCTTATGTGGCCATGTGTTGATTGGCCGACCTTCACTGATAATTTCATTTGTTTCTCGGGGCTTTATTTGTTTGTCTTACTTATTTCAGATATGCACTGGGTCTAGTCATCTATTCAATGAATTGAGAGAAATTCCCCTTTCAGAATATACAAAAAAGGTCGACAACACTATGGTCAGATTGTTATAAAAAAAATGATAAAATACGGAAAGGCTTGTAAAATGTTTTCTTACCAGGTGTATGTAAACTTTTGGCCTCAACTAAACCCCTAACAAAAAGTTTCGCAAATCGACTTTGGGCAATAATAACTTTTCAGACATGCTTTATTCACACTATTGGAAAGATAATTTATTTCCCTTTTTATTGATATCCTATTTGTAATGATTGTGTCATGCTTAAATGCACAAAATATCAAAATATGGATAAAAGTAAAAAAAAGTCAAATGTTGCAGAATGCATTTTTATTGATAAAATTGAATTCAAAATCCCGACTTTAAGCCCTGGTAACTTTTGGGGTATTTTCTAATTTTTATTGAATTTTATACCATTTTCAAGCTCACTTATTCCACTTTTCGGTGATACCCTAATTGCAACAATATTGTTGTTTTTGTATGCACAGATCACCTGAATCTTAGGACAAGTCAAAAGTCAAATGTTGCAAATTGAATACCTATTGTGAATGTTATTGTCCATTGCGAGTTACTGAATTTGAGCAATAACAATGCATTTTGCAACTTTTCACTTTTTGCTTTGCTCTATATTCATGAATTATGTGCATTCAAACATGATGTTACCATTGCAAATAGGGTATCAATAAAAGGAAGAAGAAATTAACTTTTCAATGCTATAAAAATTGATAGTGATAAAAACCCACATTAAAATGAATCAAGGTTCAAAGTTGTGTGGCACAACATTCAAACTGAACATTATCTTTCGCTTTGCCTTGCATTCAGGAGGTATTCAGGGGCTCTGTGGACCCGGGCATGACATCACCATGACAAATTAGTTGCGGAACTTAAATAAAAGTGCATTTTACAACATTTGACGTTTTACTTTTCTCAATATTCTGATATTCTGTGCATTTAAGCATGACACACTCATTACAAATATGATATCAATAAAAAAGGTGAATAAATTATCTTTCCAATAGTACGAAAATAAGGAAGAACTTTAGCGCACCTTAAAAGTTATCATGGCCCAAAATCGATTTGCGAAACTTTTTAGGAGGGGTTTATTATGTTGCAATACTTAGGCCTACGAACATGATCGTGAAGGAGGTACACAATTTTTGGTTTTCACCCTATCAACCTATTGAAATAAGAGTTATCAGTGATCACAGGGTATATCTTAGGACATTAAAAATGCAGATTAGAGGCAGAATAGATAGAATGAATATATCTATATTATATAGACAAAGATAATGTAATAGGATTTGTCTTCTTCAAAATTGTTTTTTTACATTAAGCGTATTTTCATGATAGTCTAATCAGGCAGTGAAACTGATTTCTATAAAAATGGATGAGAACAATGTGTGAAGTTCAGAGGCTACGGAGCCGGGGGATGAGGGGCTTTAACCCGCTCTCTCAATTTCTTTCAGTAAACATGTACCAAAACGAAAGAAAAAAATGACCAGGCAACTACTTGTGATTTTTAGTCTGTTCAACCCCCCCCCCCCCCCTATTTCGGCTCAGCCCCTCCACTTTCAAAACGCTCCGCGGCCCTTTGTGGGGTACATGTCATTTTTCGTTGTAATTTTATGGTATAAAAAGTAAAATAATAAAATTGACATATACTTATGTGTTAAACATACAATATAATGATAATAAATTCCGAAGTCGGGTATTCATGATCCGAATGATGTTAGAATTATCTTTTATGTAAAGCACCGACATTATTTTAAGCCAACACCACCAACGTTTATTTTCAATCAAAAGAATGGTAAAAATTTGGATGATAACTGTGATTTGGACTAAAGAAGACATGTCACACATCAGAGGCGGATCTAGTCGGGACGCACTCCCTTAATGGCCTGCGCCCCCTCCCCTCCCTCTTTTCAAATCCTGATCCACCATTGTTCAGTGCAGTGGCAAATCCAGGCAGGGGCGCAGGGGACGCACCCCTATAATTTGAAATCCACTCATTGACTATATATGTTAAAATCGTAAAATTTCGGTGGCGCCCCTCCTTAAATCCTGGATCCGCCACTGCAGTGTCATGTTTAAATTGCGTATCCTGGTAAACATGTTGAAACAGAAACCGGAAATGATACAATATTCTTCACTTTCAAGCTGTTCGCTTTGATATGATCGACGTAACATGGTTTGAACGCAATTCCTTGTTCCGTGGGTATATGCATAGGATAGGCTTTACTTTTCAGCAAACTATCAGGTAATAATATATTCTTATACCATTTCTTGCTTTGCTACAGGTAAAGAAATATCACGTGTAACATAACTGTAGAAAATTAATTGGATAATGTTCCCAGAGAAAACTGCAATACTAGTACACAATATTTCTTTTTACCAATACAAACTTATAGCCCGCAGCTGAAATCACAGAAAAGCAATATCTCGGTGCGTCTTAAAATAATATTGAACTGTGTAGCCTCCACCTTTTTAATTTGTAAACTAGTAGAAATAGTTATATAATTGGAAGCTACATTGCATTATGTATCATTACTGTGTGTACAAAACTTAACCGACATGTCAGCCCAAATTCTAATAGCGCGTTTTTTAATGTGCAAAAGTTTATTTATCGAATTTCCAGAGGCGTTCCCCCAGGCGAGTATTTCTAAGCTGATCGAGGTATGATGTAATTAAAGTAGAATATACAGACAATGGAATCTTCCTGGGAAAGAAATGTTTGAGTTTGTTAAGTATACCGGTATTTCTTGAGAAGACCCTGCTCAGATAAACTGACCCAGAATTTTAGTGCAATCAACTGGCTTTTGTTTTGTATTATTATAATTCACTTGAGTAGGAAGTATTTGTATTGCATTGCTAAAAAAACACACGTATTTATATAAAACTTTAATTCCATCTTACTACAAATGATCTTCGAAACGAAAGTTGTATTAACACGATATATCTCATAACTATAATTAAGTATCAAAGAAATTAATCACCTACTGGAAATACTAGTTTGCTCTTTTCATATGATAGGGAAGAAACTCGGGGAAATTTAGTTACCCGTATAGCCCGGTAAAAAAAAAAAAAAAAAAAAAAAAAAAAAAAAAAAAAAATCAACAAGGGGGGTGGGGCGATCCCCGTAAAAAGGAACACAACAATTGTTTTATTTTATCTACTTCTAGACTACCATCATGGCTACAGAAGTTGCAACGGTTCTCCATGGTCTGGAATGCTCTCTGTGTTTCAACCTACTTGAAGAACCAAAACTTCTCTCTTGCACCCATTCATTCTGTAAGAAATGCCTTCAACAGCTGCACCACTCTCAAGGAATGCCTCAGAAATTAAAGTGTCCTTTCTGTCGTCAGATCACTCGACTGGGGACCAAAGGACTAACCGATCTCAAAACCAATGTTCCTTTGAAGTCCATGATCGGAGACCTGAAGACAAGTAGGAAGTTGTGTACTGTATGCGACCCGAAAGCTAAATCCCCAGCGGTCCACTATTGCCAGCAATGTGATGAGTACATGTGCGGAGAATGCTTGATAGGTCACTCTAGGTACAGAAAAAATGCAAGTCACGTGGTAGTCAGTGTGGATGATATCGAGAGCGGGAAGGTGAAAGTCAAGCAGATGTGCCACGAGCATCCAGGAGAAGAGAGGTTATGGGTGTGTACATCCTGCAAGGTATCTATCTGCTTCAGATGCCGAGTACTCTGCCACAGTGGATCAGATCACGTGCTTCATAAAGTGGACGACATCAAGAAGAACATGAAGGAAGAAATTGAATCACTCAAGAAAAAAGGTATGAAGAAAATGGAGAAGATCAAGTCCTACACCAAGGTCGTTCGAGAGCAGTCTGTAAAGATCAAAGCTATCACTGCAGAGAGAGAGGCTGATATCAACAAGGCATTCGATGAGACAATTCTGCAACTCAACACAAAGAAAAATACTCTACTCAATCAGTGCAGAGAGAGGGAAATGAAACTAAACGAAGAACTTTCCAAGTATGGTAATGATGGAGATGATATGATAACTAGTATTAGTAGTGCATGTGAGTTGGTTGGTAACGGTGTAAGAGCATTGCTCGAGGGTGAGGCATTGGTAGTACATAGTAATCTGTGTAAAGAATTACAGGATATGATAGATAGGGATGATCCTGATGAATCAAAACCTAAACAGGTTACGAGTCGAGCAGAAGTTGTGAGTTTTACTCCATACAAGCTTGATGATGAACATAATCTAGGTATGTTGAACATCAACGCCTGGAAACTTGAAAAGGTAGCTGACTTCCCCGCTTCAGGGGTAAAGTCAAATACTATGGCCCAAACTAAGGATGGTAAGATGTTAGTTGGGTATCGTGATGGTGGTATTGAAGAGTTTGCTGTGAGTGGTCCACAGAAAACAGTGTTGAAGGACGTGAGAGTTCATCGTGTGTCTGTCTTGTCTGATGGTCGTTATTTTGTTCGTGAACGGGGTGAAATCATTTCCCTCTACTCCCCTGACTGGAATAAGCTTGATATCAAAGAGTTAGAAATGAAATACAGAAATGACCATGGTGGGATGGACGTTGATAAATATGACAACATCTATGTTGGGTATTGGCAGAATGAGACCATACAGGTGTTCAGACCAGAGGGTGGAGCACCAATAAGGGAAATCCCCTGCCATGGCTACAAGCCATATTTGATATGCACAATGAATCATAGTAACATGCTGGTAATTTGTGATGCGTCCACGGTTCGAGTGATCGATCAGCAGGGTACAGTGAAGCATGACGTCACAAAGGAGGGTTACATTGCGCGTCCTCTTGTCCTGTATGATGATAGCATTCTGATTGGATGGAAGAAGAGTGATCTTGTGAGTATCGATCTGAATACAAACAAATTGAGACATGTGAGAACGGTCATTAGTGGTTTGCAGTGTAAGAAACGTTGGTGCGCTTTGAGAGAGTTCTCATCAGGAGAGATCGCTTTCTTTGGTAATTCAAAATTCTGTGTATTGCCCAAAACTTAAATGATTATCCTCCGTTTGTGTTCAAAATAGCAATTCAAAACAAATCATGATAGCTAATGATGCTTGTTATTTAAAATTTATTTGATAATCGAGAAATGAATAGGCATATCAGAAGTTATGTACACTCCCTGATAAAGATATTGTCATTCATTGCTTATCTTAAAGTAAAACGTTATCGTAGTAAAGAATATATTTCATATACGTAAACTATTGATAACTGATTATGCGAGGCTATAGAAAATATGTAAAATATAGAAAAATTTAACTTTTTTATCATATGCTTGATTTAAATAACGAATAAAGATATTAATATTAGGTATCTGTTAGACAACAAATTGCGTTTTAGTCAACATGCGTACAGGACCTCAATTCCATTGTGTCTCATTAATGAAATGAGGAAAAGCAATATTTATCACATATTTTATGTGAATATAGACATTATATTATTACATTTGATCAGCCCTATTGTAACATTGTACAAATGTAAACTTCATAACTTCATTTTCATCGGAATTTCAACTCTTGATGCATAAACAATTAAAAGGGCATCATCGTTGATTTTGTTGTTTTAAGTTTTTACGGCGCTGTCATTCATAATATGAATATTTACGTGTTTGTTTTGTTGATTTACCTAACAACATGAACAATGCCTATAATACATGTAGTTATGATTGTATTTCAACTTTGGAGTAACCCCCCCACCCCCATATTGTTCTTTGTCTCTCCATTCATCTTTTTTCATCTTACCAATAGGCCTAACATTCGTAGTTCTTTTATCTTTATCTCTTATTGTTTTCTGTATTATGCAGGGGCCGCGGAGCGTTTTTGAAAGTGGAGGGGCTGAGCCGAAAGTGAGGGGGGGGCTGAACAGGCTAAAAATCACAAGTCTATGGTCATTTTTGCAATTTTGTACACGTTTGCTGAACCCCCCCCACCCCCGGCTCCGCGGCCCCTATTATGTAGGTAAAAAGCAGTTCACCATAATATACGCATTGAATAATATAGGCTACATGTACATGTATATGCATCCAACAAAAAAATAATAATGTTTTGTAATAGGTCGTTTCACTCTGCTACCTACTATTTTTGGTTATCTTGATTTTATAAAAATCGTGATATTTTATTGCTTTCATGATATTTTATTGCGACCACATTTTTTTTAATATTACCTTTGACCTTCATAATAATCATCTAAGAATGCATTGCTGTACTAAGTACATTAAATTCTGAATAGTTAAATGTGTTATGTAAATGTGGCTTTTATAAACTCAAGCAACGACGTTCAAGTATCATAATATGTGATAAACATGATTATTCAAATATTTGTCAGTAACACATTTAATCCTCTCTGCTCCTCATCGAATGATTTGAGATGTTTTTAAAATTCGATAAGTCATTACAATTCTTCACTCTCATTATATAGTATCTTACTTTATGAAAAAAAGATTCAATTTGTAGGCCTAATGTTTATTTACACATTTATACAAGGTTGTATACATTGGATTTATAATCTCACGAATTTATTGTTTTATAGTTATTCATTTTAATAGTTGCTCTCTTTTATATGAATATTTTTAACATAACAAAATTAATTCATGGGTAGTATAGTATTTCACAGTTCTAATGTAACTATGTAGATATTCCGAATTGTTCATTTATCTACGTATTTTTGATGCATGCTTTTTGTATGTATTTCATTTTTAATTGTGTTTTTTCTGTGCATATATTTTTTATTCATGCGTTTTGTATGAATATCATTTTTAATTGTGATTTTTCTTTGCATATAATGTGTATGTTTAATGTTTAATTTGTTAGTTCAAAGGTAACGGCTTTTCATTTACTTGTAATTTTGAAAGCTTTCAATGAAACTGAATCAAATCAAATTAAAACAAACATTATGAATATTATGTTTATCAGATAAAATTATACCTGTATAAGTTAATAGATTCTCTACTCCGTCAACATTTTTCTTTAAATCTCAAGTATATTCGAAAATGCTTTTTTAATGTACAAAAAGTTGTATAAGGCATTTTACAGCTAAAACATATCAATATCAATGTTGTGCAAACGTGATGCTTAGTTTTATTGCGTCACAATCTTTAACAAAATGGTACATATGGCTAAAACTCTAATGTGAAAGTTGTAAGCGTATCTGGTTTGTATCCTCTGCTAAATTTGAGGTGTGCTACATACAGAAAATGGAAAACAGATCGATCAATATTAAAATATAAATCGTGTAACAAATGGGAAAAAATGAAGCGTATGGAATATATTGTGTTTATTGATAACTCCTGGGTGTCAGGGCAGAGACAGCAAATGAACGGAACTGGCGAGTCACAAGGAAAGGTGATGGGACAGAGAGAGACAGAGAGAGACAGAAAGAGAGACAGAGAGAGAGAGAGAGAGAAAGAGAGACAGAAAGAGAGAGACAGATAGATAGAGAGAGACAGAGAGAGACAGAGAGAGATGGAGAGAGAGAGAGAGAGAGAGAGTGAGAGAGAGACAGACAGACAGACAGACAGAGAGATAAATGTGCTGGAGTAGCTTAATCCTGATAAACACACAATGATGATGATGATGATGATATTACACCATACCTCACACCAAAAAAGCAAGGTCTCGGTACAATAAAATGACAATTACCAAGATCCAAACAGGCATTCAGTTAAGATGTCATGTTCTATTAAGATCTATGACAAAGAACAATTAGGTACAAATCATGTTGGTGGATTAATAATTACGGAACTCCCAGTTCTGTGGTTTTTAATGCGCCTGGTGCTCTTGAGAGGTAGAGCTCCATCTTGTGGCAGACATCATGGACATAATTTAGCACAGAATGATCGAGGATTGCTTGGATAGATTTTATGGATTTTTTAATTGTTCATCACCCACGTATGTTCCTAATATACGCAACCAATTGCCGCGACGTGGAAGGGGCCATATTGACATATATATAGGCATCGACGCAAGAGGGCAGCTAATATTGTCACGTGAGGGCGGCAGTTAGTTTTTTTTCGCTTTGTCTTCTCCAAGGCTGAAATAATTTTTTTCAAAATCTTCAATAAGATATCTAATGAGATTTAAAATGTTTTACTAACGCATTTGGTCATGGTTTCCCTGAATCTACCTTTTGAATTAACAATTTAGACAATCAAACCAGATTGGCATTTAAAAACTAATTTGCTAATTAAGGCACTTGAGGAAGATTACATATTAATTTTAAACCCAATTTTATCTTCTTTCCGAATTTTCAGTGTTTATTTTGTTTCTTTTATCTTGTTTTGTAGCATATCTACCTTGATATTGTGAATTTTGGTAAAGTGAATATGAGTGATTCTTTTATTAAAAAATCTTTCAAATTTGGGCTGACGCTTTTTAATTATCTACAAACACATAAATATATGGGACTATGTATCCTCAAACTCTAATAGGTCAGGTGAGGGCGCTGATTATTTTATTACACATGCGTGTATTCTGGGTATCGGAGGGGGGGGGGCTTTACGGGCCCGGCACCCCGGGTAGGCGCGCAAATTGAGCTTAAAGGTAGGGGCGCCATATTAAGCTTAAAAATAGGGGCGTCAAATTGACCTTAAACTTAGGGGCATCAAGTCGACCTTAAGTTTAGGGGCGCAAATCGACATTAAACTACAGGGGCGCCAAATGAGCTTAAACGTAGGGGCGTCAGATTGAGCTTAAACATAGGGGCGCCAAACTGACCTTAAACTTAGGGACGTAAAATCGACCTTAAATTTAGGGGGCGCCAAATCGACATTAAACTACGGGGGCGCCAAATTAAGCTTAAAGGTAGGGTGCCATATTAAGCTTAAACATAGGGGCCTCAATTGACCTTAAACTTAGAGGCGTCAAGTCGACCTTAAATTTAGGGGCGCTAAATCGACATTAAACTACAGGGGCGCCAAATTGAGCTAAACGTAGGGGCGCCAGATTGAGCTTAAACATAGGGGCGCCAAACTGACCTTAAACTTAGGGACGTAAAATCGACCTTAAATTTAGGGGCGCCAAATGACATTAAACTACGGGCGCCAAATTGAGCTTAAACGTAGGGGCGCCATATTAAGCTTAAACATAGGGGCGTCAAATTGACCTTAACTTAGGTTGGTTGTTGGATCTCCATATAGATGGCGCTTGTCAATCTCGAAGATTATTCGCGCCAGGCGATCGCATCAGTGTATATACAGTTTTGGCGCAGGCTTCAAAGTTAAGCCACCGAGCGACTTTCTTTGTGAAGTTTTGTTAGATATGGGTATATTTAGTATTTTGAAAATATAAAAAAAAAAAAAAAAAAAAAAAAAAAAATATATATATATATATTAATTAAATGCATAAAAGTGAAAGGTTGTGTTTAATGCAAGATTGTTCATGGAAAACGCATTTTTATCTGCACGCATAATTATAAAAGCGAAAGGCGTTAAATTGCAGCAATGTTCATGGAACTCCACGAAAACTTCCTTTCATCATATCAAAATAGTTCGGATCAACAGAGGGATCCACGATAGCTTAAACAGCTATCTAAAACGATTAGTATCATGTATATAAACTAGCAATTCACGTGTTAATCCTGCGTTTGACATCAATAATTGTTTCAGACTAGGATTGTTCAGTTTAATCCTTGATTTCAAGAGACGTCTCTCATTGTTGTATTTTTGCAATTAAAATAAAATGTTCTATAGTTTCACTCTCTTGGCAAACTTCACATAAACCAGTATCATGCTGATTAATTTGAAAAAGGTAATGGTTTAAATACATTTACCTACTCTTAGTTGTTGTATTAAGCATTCTTCTCTACGAGATAAACCATATCTATATATAGGTTTTGAAACATTCCGATGCAATGCATATCGTGTTGAGACTTGTCCCATTTGGTTTGCCATAATTTGTTATAATGGAGCAATCGAGAGGTTGCCAGTTCACTTCTTGTGTTTGGTATAATAATGTCGATGAATCTTTTCATGGCTCCTTTTTTGGCAGCCTGATCAACAATCTCATTACCCCTGATATCACAATGTGATGGAATCCATTCAAAGGAAACATAAAAATCCTTCAATTTCAGAATGTTTATTATTGATAATATTTCATTTACAATAGCACATCGTATAAAGTATGAATCTATCATTTGTACAGCGGATAAAGCATCGCTAAATATTACCACCGAAGAGGATATTGCAAATGAATTTATCCACTCAAGCGCCATAAGGATGGCAACAAGTTCTGCTCTCATGATGCAGATGTCTGACAGCCTAAAATTTTTCAGTACATCATAATGAGGTACAAAAAAGGCGGCTCCTGTCATTCCGTCTTCGAGTTTTGATCCATCTGTATAGATATGTAAAAATCCATTCCAGGTATTTTTGATACCGTCTAGAACAATAGATTTTATTTCAAATGGAGGCATTTCTGTTTTTTGTTCTCTGCCATGGTGTTCAAAAGACACTCGAGGCCGAGTTAATCGCCATTCTGGGATTTTAGGCAACAAGTTGTTTTGGCCTTCTACAATTACATCGTCTCTGAATGATCTGAGTTTAAAAGGCCCTTCTCCTATCTTCCATTCTATGTTTCTCATATCACAAACATCACCTAATACTTCTTTTGTTGGGTGGTTTAAGCCACTAAACAATACATATATGCGAAATTTATCGTTTAGCCACAATCGACGATATCTCAAATGCAGCTCTCCAGTCAACACTTGTAAAGCCTCCAATGAAACATTGTGTATTGTGCCCGCAATAATTTTTAGCCTAAGGGCTTTGTATTGGATTGAGTCAAGTTTTTTTGTTAAAGATACACTGGCAGAATCATACATTTCACTTCCATAGTCTAAGATGGATAGGATAAGTCCTTTATATATCATCATCAAAATCTCATACTTATTTCCCCAGGGAGTGCCATCGACACAGCGTAATAAGTTTATTCTTTTCTTACATTTATCAAAGATAGAGTCTATATGGACAGACCAGGTTAATTTGCAATCAAACCTCACTCCCAGGAATTTATACTGTTCAACTAACGGTATATTTTGTCCATTTATTTGAAGAAGAATATCCTTATTCTGTTTGTTTGTGAAGACTAACACCGCCGATTTGGTAGGCGAAATGTTCAGCTTCCATTTCCAACACCATATTTCAATTTCATGTAGAGCAACTTGTAATTTCCTACGAGCCAGCTCTAGATCCTTATTTGAACACCAAATTGCAATGTCGTCGGCATAACATGATCATCTGACTTCATTTATCTTTATCTTGAGATCATTTAACATTAAAGTAAATAATAGAGGACTTAATGAACTTCCTTGTGGGATGCCGTTTTCCAAAGTGTATTGGTGAGACATGCAGTTATTAACCCTCACATTTGAAAATCTATTCAATAAAAATGACTTTACGAAAAGTAACATTTTTCCACTGATGCCTATTAAAGTTAGATAATTTTCTCAACAGGCCGCTTTTCCAGAGTGCATCATATGCCTTTTCTAAATCCAGAAAGACTGCGACTGTATATTGCTTTGTTTTCAAGGATACATGTATATCTGTCTCCATTCTAACTAGGTGATCTTTGACATTCCTATATTTGCGGAAGCCAGATTGAAGTGGATTTAATAGATCGTTTTTGTCTAGATACCATGAAAGGCGATTTTTTATCATTTTTTCCATAATTTTTGAAAAAGTTGATATCAACGAAATCGGCCTATAAGAGTTTACTCGTGTCGGATCTTTTCCGGATTTCAGTATTGGTATTTGAATAACTTCATACCACTGCTGTGGGAAGAATGAAGTATTCCAAATGTCGTTATATATAAATAATTTAATACGTACAAGTGCCTATAGGCAAATCTTGATCATGGAATTAAAAAGATAATCGACCTTACCCGATACGAATTCATCTCGTACAAACAATCCATTCGCTCATATACAGTCATGAGTGATACATCATCCATAATTCGTAAAGGTTTTTTCATGTATGAATCTATTTCGCTTTCTAATTTCATTCATGGGAAAGAGAATTTCATCAACCGATTTAAAAATAGTTTCCATTGCACTTGGCTCTGTCCACGGATTGCTAACAATATGTCCGCTTTACAAATAAATTTGAAAGACCATGTTTTTGTTCATTGTCTGTCCCGCATTTTTTAACCTGCCCAGACTTTCCCCAATTCGTAAACTGGAGTTCATCTTGCGCCAAGATTGTATCATGTCAATCATTATGGAGCTCTCCTGACCACCTTCTGACAGCAGCTTCTTTTCTAAGTATTGTTTACATCATTTAAATCATAATACC
>CALNVZ010003426.1:53041417-53066319 GCA_940671915.1 Paracentrotus lividus
TATGAACCAAACCCAAGTAATAATACAATATTTTTCTGTAGGCAGCTAATATTCTCACTTTAGATATTTGATATGGCATGTATGGTCGATATTATACTACATGTACTGCAACCGTTCCGAGTGAATATTGAACAGCCTATGATTTCCAGGAACCTGTAAGGTAATCATGTTTTATTAATTTTTGCTTTGGTTGTGGTTACCATTATAATCATCATTGAATCTAAACTTTATTGAGGAAAACGTTTCATTTTTCAAGGCAGCTTAACATTGCATGTAGCCCCTTCTTTTTCTCCCCCCCCCCTTTTTTTTTTTTTTGAATTGGAATACAAGTAATATGCAGATCCATTGTGATATGCTCTGATATGCGGCGGTCACAACTCGCCGTATCTTCGACGTGCAACTCCCTACGATGGATTTCGTAGAAAATTCGTGCAGCGGAGGTACCTCGCAGGGACAATGCATGTACGACGTGCAGAAAGTTTTTACAATACCCTTACTATAGAATTGCAGGAATCGCAGAAGTTGAATTAGGACCTGTGTGTGCATTGCAGATGCAACGCAGGCTACGTCGATGGCACGTGCCCCGTAGCCTACGACGAGTTGTGACCGCCGCATTAACAACAAACTGTCATAAAACCGTGTTTACAAAACTTACCAGTCTTGTCAGCCTTCAGTATACATGTAGGCCTACATAACAACGCATTTATTAATAATAGTAGCCTATATCAAACTCATTAGGGATTCATACTATTTCCGTCCAAATTTATTTACTCTTGTAACTCATCAATATTTAATATTTTAACGACATTTCAAAATATTTTGGCTACTAATAAGTAGTATAATATATAATATAATCACGATAGGTAAACGACTTTCGGAACTACTGCAATGACAGATTAACAATGTATCTCTCAAAACTGTGCATCTACATGACTAAAGACATGTATTACCAACGGCAAATTAACAATATATGTCTCTGATCAAAATAAAGGCATTATAAAAAACAAAAATAAAAATCGATCCCTCAAAACTATGGATTGAATTTTTTTTTTTTTTAATATAAAGAAAAGTTCGGTATATACGCCTAAACGTGGACTATGCATGTGATAGGGACTCGACATGTAACTTCAATAATCTCTGCCTATGGTCTGGTACTCAAATAAACAGACATGACAGAATAAACACAATTTCAATCAAATCCATCATATGTTATCACAAGACGAGACTGATATTTTGGTGATACCAATAGCTTGCCAAACTCATTTTATTGTTGGCTAAATTACAACATGTTCCTTAGATCATGTTTATTTATTTTTTCGTTTTATGTGTCTTTTCTCAGTGTTTCTTTTTTGTTGTTGTTGAAGAATTACGATATTACTTAAACTTACAATTAACTAATAAAGACTTCAAAGTGACGAGAGGATGTGGAGATCTCCATCAGCGAAGAAATTGCATACAATAAATTTTACTTTTATCTATTTCCAGGTGATCACAATGGCTACAGAGGTTGCAACGGTTCTCCAGGGTCTGGAATGCTCTCTGTGTTTCAACCTACTTGAAGAACCAAAGCAGCTATCTTGCACTCATTCATTCTGTGAGAAATGTCTTCAACAGCTGCACCACTCTCAAGGAATGCCTCAGAAATTAAAGTGTCCTTTCTGTCGCCGGATCACTCGATTGGGGACCAAAGGCCTCTCTGATCTCAAAACCAATGTTCCTTTGAAGTCAATGGTCGGAGACCTAAAGACAAGTAGGAAGTTGTGCACCTTATGCGACCCGGAAGCTAAATCCCCAGCGGTAAACTATTGCTATCAATGTGACGAGTACTTGTGCGAAACATGCTTGAGCGGTCACGCTAATTACAAAAAGAATGCAAGTCACGTGGTAGTCCGTGTGGATGATATCAAGAGCGGCAAGGTGAAAGTCAAGCAGATGTGTCACGAGCACCCAGGAGAAGAGAGGTTATGGGTTTGTACATCCTGCAAGGTCTCTATCTGCTTCAGATGCCGAGTACTCTACCACAGTGGATCAGATCACGTGCTTCATAAAGTGGATGATTTTAAGAAGAACATGAAAGAAGAAATTGAATCACTCAAGAAAAAAGGTATGGATAAAATGGAGAAGATCAAGTCCTACACCAAGGTCGTTCGAGAGCAGTCTACAAAGATCAAAGCTATTACTGCAGAGAGAGAGGCTGATATCAACAAGGCATTCGATGAGACAATCCTGCAACTCAACACAAAGAAAAATGCTCTACTCAATCAGTGCAGAGAGAGGGAAATAAAACTAAACGAAAAATTTTCCAAGTATGGTAAGAATGGAGATGATATGATAACTAGTATTAGTAGTGCGTGTGAGTTGGTTGGTAACGGTGTAAGAACATTGCTCGAGGGTGAGGCATTGGTAGTGCATAGTAATCTGTGTAAAGAATTACAGAATATGTTAGATAGGGATGATCCTGATGAATCCAAACCTAAACAGGTTACAAGTCGAGAAGAAGCTGTGAGTTTCACTCCATACAGGCTTGATGATGAACATAATCTAGGTAGGTTGAACATCAAAGACTGGGAACTTGAAAAGGTAGCCAACTTCCCCGCTTCAGGGGAAAATTCAGATACCATGTCCCAAACCAAGGATGGTAAGATGATAGTTGGGTATCTTGATGGTGGTATTGAAGAGTTTACTGTGAGTGGTCCACAGAAAACAGTGTTGAAAGACGTGAAAGTAGATCGTATATCTGTTTTGTCTGATGGTCGGCATGTTGTTCGTGAATTGAATAGAAACATCTCCCTCTACTCCTCTGACTGGAATAAGATTGATAGCAAAGAGTTAGAAATGAAATCTATATATGATTACTGTGGGATGGACGTTGATAAATATGACAACATCTATGTTGGGTATTATCACTATAAGAGCATACAGGTGTTTAGACCAGAGGGTGGAGCACCAATAAGGGAGATCCCCTGCCATGGCTGCTCGCCATATTTGATATGTACAATGAATCATAGTAAAATGCTGGTTGTTTGTGATTTATCCACTGTTCGAGTGATCGATCAGCAGGGTACAGTGAAGCATGACGTCACAAAGGAGGGTTACCGCGCGCGTCTTGCTGTCCTGTCTGATGATAGCATTCTGATTGGATGGAAGAAGGATGATCTTGTGTGTGTCGATCTGTATACAAACCAATTGAAACATATGAGAACGGTCATTAGTGGTTTGGAGTGTAAGAGTGGGCTCTGCTGGTCTTTGAGAGAGTTCTCATCAGGAGAGATCGCTTTCTATAGTGATTATAAGTTCTATGTCTTACGTTCATTTTTTTTTTAATTAAAAAAAATATCTTTATTCATAAACATGAAATACATTATTATACATGAAAAACAGCCGCAGCTGGAACTTTCACGTGTACATGTTTACATGGCACATTATTAAAAAGTTAAAATGAGAAAAATACTATTTACAGTGATTACAAAACACATAGCATAAAATTCGGTAATATTATTAAGTGTGTGCATTATTTTTCATAAGATCAACAAGATAGATTCCATAGGCCTGACTTGAGGAGAGGAGACTGTACATACTTTGGACATTAATAAAGATAATCAGAAAAAAAGAGTTTTTTTTTTAAAGGTTTTGTTAAGTATGTCAACCAAAAGTGGCAAAGGGCTTTTTTTTAACCTTTTTGTTTTTACTTTAAATTGTTGATAAGTCTGCATATGGCGAAGGGATATGTTCATGCGTTTTTTCTTAGGCAACCATGTCTGACAAATGGGATGATTTGAAATTGATTTAGCAAATTTTATACAAAGTTTCAGTCTCCTCTCCTCAAGAGTTGACAAATTACATATTTGGCAAGCATGCAAATAATTAATGTATTCATATCCTCAAAAAACTTAAAACTTAAATATTCTTCTGTTTGGGAGCAAACTAGCAAGAAACAACATAAAATAAGAACATAATTCTCATTATCAAGATAATAGAAATGAATGAATTAATGAATTGTCATTAAGAAGATATAAAACACCAGAAGTCATGCACACTCCCTGATCATGCTGCTTGAAATATTTCAATAATTTATTGTTTGTTTCAAAGTAAATAGAGCATAATTATGTCATTTTTAATAGCAGAGCTTAAAGGGTGATCAATTAAAATGTTGATCTGGTAAAAATAATAAAGAGACAATTTAAATCCTAACCAGGCCGGGTATTTTTTCTCTTTTTTCTTTTCTTTTTTCTTCTCTTTTTCTTTTTTCCTTTTCTTTTTTTTTTGCCTGTTTCTATGCGGGAGGGGAAGGAGGGGGGGGGGGGGGGGCGCCGATCGCGAGAGCGCCTTGAAACTTTACAGAATTGTAATGCGCAATGAAATCTATAACAATGTTTCACTACTTTTTCCGAAAGGATAAAATAGCAATTAAGTATGCTAATCTATATATAAATCAAATTTTTGGCTCTAATCGTCATATCTTTATGAAGAAGGTGAGAAAACTCCATTTGCACCATCGTTACGGTACGCCCAATCTTCGCGAAACTAGTTTTAAAAGATGCGCGAGACACGGAAATAAATTCGCGGTAACTATAGGCCTACTTTGAAACAAATTTGAGACGGATTTGTCAGCATGGTACCACCCTTAGGTTTTATGACTCACTTAATTGAATAGATAATGAACAAAGAGATTTAAAGCAGGCATCTGATTAAAAAAAAAAAAAAAAAAAAAATCCGGTGCCACTCTGAATATTGTAGTATCCACATGCATGCCAGACCTCAGTTCGATTGTGTTTTATGAATGAAATCAGAAAAGCGATATTACTTAATCATTATATCTGTTCAACTATAGCCATTCTATTATTACATTTAAATAGCCCTTAAACTAATTGAGACGTTGTAATTGTGTACAAATGTAAACTTTACAACTTCATTTCATCGAAATTTCAACTCCTGATGAATAAACAATTAAAACGACATCATCGTCGTTGTTGCTGTTGTTGTTTTTCGTTTTTACGGCGCTGTCATTCATAATATGAATATTTACGTGTTTTTTGTTGTTTTTTGTCAATTGTTGGTTGATTTACCTAACAATGTATAATACATGTAGTTATGATTGTATTTCAACTTTGAGGTAATTGCTCCCTCCCTTCCTTTTATCTCCAAATATATTCATCGGTTTTCATCTCACCAATAACGTTCGTAGTTCTTTTTTTCAGAATCATATGTATAGAAATTATCTTTCCTCTTATTGTTCTGTATTATACAGTAAAAGCAGTTCACCATTATGCACATTGAAAATTATAGGCTACGTGTATGTATCTGACAAACAAAAAATGTTTTGTAAATATCAATACTATAAAAGACCTTTGCTAGCTATCTTCTTTGGTTATCTTGGTTTTATATAAATCATGATAATTGTATTGCCTTCATTTTTAAGTATTACAACCACATTTATTTTTATATATATATTACCTTTGACCTTCGTAATCTATCTAAGAATACATTGCTGCTTGTACAAAGTACACCAAATTCTGTAAATGTGGCTTTTATAAACTCAAGCAACAACGTTCATGTATCATAATGTGATAAATATAATAATTTAAATATTTCCCAGTAATTTAATTTTCGCACATTTAATTCTTTGTGGTCATCATCGAATGATTTCATATGTTTCAAATATTTGATAAGTCATCACAATTCTTTACTCTCATTATATAGTTACTTACTTTACGAGAAAAAAATAAATTGTACGCCTAATGTTTATTTACATATTTATACAAAGTTGTGTACATGGGATTTATAATCTCATGAATTTATTGTTTTATAGTTATTCATTCGAATAGTTGTTCTCTTTTATATGAATATGTTGGCATGAACAAAATTAATTCATGAATGGTAGTATATCACACTTCTAATATAACTATGTAGATATTTCGAATTTTTAATGTAATACTTATTTTTTTTATTCATGCTTTTTTATGTATTTCATTTTTAATTGTGTTATCTGTGCATATATTTTTTATTCATGCTTTTTGTATGTATGTCATTTATAATTGTGGTTATTTTTATACTGTATATATACCGTATATGTATGTTTTATGTTTAATTTGTTAGTTCAAATGTAACGGCTTTTCATTAACTTGTAATTTTGAAACCTTCAATGAAACCAAATGAAAATTA
Source organism: Paracentrotus lividus (assembly GCA_940671915.1). Classification (NCBI taxonomy): domain Eukaryota; kingdom Metazoa; phylum Echinodermata; class Echinoidea; order Camarodonta; family Echinidae; genus Paracentrotus; species Paracentrotus lividus. The sequence goes on from CALNVZ010003426.1 coordinate 53,047,580, forward strand.
AAACAAAAACAATGTATTATGTTTGTCAAATAAATCACGTATACCTGTATAGATTCTCTCCAGATAAAATAGATTTCTCTACTCTGTCGACATTTTTCTGTAAAACACTGATCTAAAGTATATTCGAAAATGTTTTGTTTTATTGTACAAAAAGCTGTAAAAGGCATTTTACAGCTCAAACATATCAATATCAATGTTGTGCAAACGTGATGCTTATTTTCATTGCGTCACAATCTTTAACAAAATGGTCCATATTGCTAAAACTGAAATATGAAAGTTGTATTTATATCTGGTTTGTATCATCTGCTAAATTTGAGGTGTGCTGCAATAACAATTTATAATATAAGAAATGGGAAATAGATCGATCAATATTAAAATATAAATCGTGTAAAAAGTGAAAAATTAAGCGTGTGGAATATTTTGTGTTTATGGATAACTTTTGGGTGACAGGGCAGAGATAGCAAATGGAGGGAACGGGCGAGAAACTAGGAAAGGTGACGGGAGAAAGAGAGAGAGGGAAAGACAGAGGGAAAGACAGAGAGAGAGAGGGGGGAAGAGAGAGACAGAGACAGAGAGAGAGAGAGAGAGAGGGAGAGAGAGAGAGAGATGAATGTGCTGGAAGAGCAGCTAATCCTGATAAAAATCCAATGATGAAGATGATGATGATATTACACCATACCACACACCAAAAAAGCAATGTCTTGATACAATAAAATGGCAATTCTATGGAGATCAATGTCAAAGACCGATTATGTACAAATCATGGTTTTTAATGCACCTGGAGCTCTTGAGAGGTAGAGCGCCATCGTGTGGCAGAAATGATTTAGCTCAGAATCATCGAGGATTGCATGGATAGAGTTTATGTATTTGTTTAACTTTCCATGACAATGTCAATTCATCATCACCACTATCAACAACATCGTCATCATCATAATCATCATCATCTTCATCATCACCATCAACATTATCATCATCATCATTATCAACAATATAATAGCAACTACATTGTACCATCATCATTTACATCATCACCATTGTCAATAGCACCATCACCATCATCACCATCATCTCCATCATAATCATCATAATCATCATCATTATCATCATTATCATCATCATCATCAACTCCATTATCGTCATAAATTACCATTGCACTAAATATCACAATGCGCATAAAATCATCAATCATGATCACTGTAATTACATCACCATTACCACCATCTTCATGACCACTACCAAGTGTTATCATCATCACCATCATCGGTATCCTCATCATCAACATCATCATCATCATCATCATCATTATCCTCATCATCACCACAATCAACATTATCATCATCATAATCATCATTATAATCCTCATTATCATCATCATCATCATCATCATCATCACCATCATCAGTACCCTCATCATCACCATCATCATCATCATTATCCTCATCATCATCATCATCATTATCATCATCATCATCATCATTATCATCATCATAATCATCATCATCATCATCATCATTATCATCATCATCATTATCATCATCATCAACTACATTATCATCATAAATTACCATTGCCCCATAATCACTAAATATCACAATGAGCATAAAATGATCATCATCATGATAGAGTGAGAGAAGGGTGGATGAAAGGAAGAGAAGGATGAAGGAGAGAGAGAAGGGTGAAGGAGAGAAAATATAGAAGTAAGAAAAGACAAGAGATCAAAGAGTTGATTGAAAAAATAAGACCAACACAAGCTTGATAGCCACCACAACAAAGAGACATTTTATCAACAAAAAATCTAGCCGTCTTTTCCAAAAAAAAATTCTAACTATAAGAATAAACTTTTTTTCCATATCTTTTATCTTATTTTCTTTTCAGAATCAAATGCATGGTGACTACATACTACAAAACATAACCATTATGAGGGGGAGAGGTACATGTGTAATAGCTTTGTTAATATATTCCGATTTTCCATCTTCAAATAGTCACAAAACTAGAACTAGAACATAATTCATGTAATACATGAATACATTTGTTTTATATTATATACACAAGAGTATTCTACTAATGCTATATTCCCCCCCCCCCAAAAAAAAAAAAAAAAAAAAAAAAAAATTCTTTCATCACTTTAATAATTACATGTAATCAACAAAAAAAAAATCTATATCATATGTCTGTCTTGCTGTTTTTAGCGAATTAACACTTAGACAAGTACACACAATTTATGAACGGTTGTTTGTTTTACTTCCGGGTTGAGTTCCTAAGCATGTAGATCAAATAGCAAGTTGCATATATAATGTATTATATTTATTTATTAGATTGTTTGACAATTTTGAAATATCTATTTCTCTTTATTATTATTTGGATATGTCATGATCTAAATGAGATATAAAGTTATTATGAGCGTTTTGAAATTTTGTAGTAAAATGCATATAATCTTCTAAAAATGAATAATGTTATAAAGAATCAATACAAACATGTTAAGTTGATGGTTTACATTCAAATCAGTGCTTCCAGACAGATTTTTATACCAAAAAAGGGGTAAAAACATACTGTCCGGTATTTCCTACACTGTAGGGAATACCGGACAATTTACGATGACGTCATTATTTGCATATAACTGCCTCACCAAATATTTGATTACCTCAATTTTTTTTGGAAAATAAAGTTGAATGATGTAGCTAAGGAATGAGAATATTTTTCTTTTGTGTGATTTTATTGTTTTCATGTGCTAATTAAGCAAATGATCTTAAGTGGCCGGTATTCCCTACATCTACCCTAAATGAATGTTCTAAATGATGAAGTCTTTATCTCTGAGATATTTTTGAAAAAAAAAAAGAAAAAAACTTAAAGCTTACATAAAATAAACATTTTACTGACTGGATCTAAGCAATGAAATTTATTTCAAAAAATGGTAGCTTATCTTTCTTTGCCAAAATGTCTTGGCCAGATGAAATCAACAATCACAGAACTTTAATTGACCTGGACACAGGGATCTATTGTACTAACCAAAATTACAAATATCTGATTCACTGATTTATGAAATCTCCTGTTAACAAAATTACATACCTTGATTTCAAACTGTTTCAAATACTAATACTACTACTACTACTACTACTACTACTTACTATAACTACTACTACTACTACTACTACTACTACCACTACTACTACTACTACTACTACTACTAATAATAATAATAATAATAATCTATATACCTTCCTGATTGTTTCCAAAGTAATGTTTATATCCAAAATCCGAATTATTTCGGTATGACCTTTAATAATTTAATGCACAAAACTAGATGCAGCGCACATACCGTTTCTTTTCAGTCATATAACATGTATAACAATGATTATATTTACACCAAAAAACCGATGTCACGCGATGTCAAGCCCAATTAGGTAAACTGAATGTAAAGTATGAAATCAATTGAAATTATCGTGGTAAACATGTTTTGTATGAACCAAACCCCAGTAATGATACAATATTCTTCTGTAGCCAGTTGTTATTTTCACTTAAGATATTTGATATGGCATGTATGGTCGATGTTATACACTGCTTGTACTGCAACCGTTCCGTGAGAATAGTGAATAGCCAATGATTAACAGCAACCTGTAAGGTAATAATGTTTTACAAATTTTTGCTTTGGTTTATGGTTACCATAATCATCATCATTGAATCTAAACTTTCTTGAAAGTTATCACAGAAAACTGTCATACCTAGCTGAAATTGTTTTTTAATCAACCCTCATTCTCGCAGCCCTTGGAATCTTAAAATCAGTCCCCTTTGAATTAGGAGACGTTTCATTTTTCAAGGCACTTTAACATTGCATGTAGCTCCTTCTTTTTCTCCCTTTCTTCTTCTTCTTCTTTTTTTAAAAATTTAAATACAAGTAATATGCAAACAGATACATTATGATATGATCTATCTAACTACAAACTGTAATAAAACCGTGTTTACAAAACTTGACCGTCGTGTCGGCATTCAGTATATGTACGTGTAGGGCTACATCACAACGTATTTATTACTAACAGTATAAATGATTACGGATTCATGTTTTCCCGTCTAAATATATTTGCTCTCTAAACTCATCAATATCTAATATTTTAACGACATTTCACAATATTTTTGGTTCTAACAGGAACTTTGGGTATTCCTGCAATGACAGATTAGCAATATATCTTTCAGAACTATGCATCAACATTATATCAACTTATTTCACGACCATGCAGCGTGACGAGAATTTTTTTTTTGGATGAACCACAATCTCACATTCTATTTTTGCCCCCCCCCCCCTCATTAAATACTGGATCCGCCACTGAACATGACTAAAAACATGTACTATTGTAATGTATTATAATGTATATTAACGATATGATCAACAATGATATATGATAAAAATAAATGCATTATAAAAAAAAAAAATGAAATTCGATCCCTCAGATCTATGGATTGAAAAGAATTAAAAAAAAAAAAAAAAAAAAAAAAAAAAAAAAAAAAGAGAAAAGTTGGCCTAAACATGGACTATACATGTGATAAGGACTTAACATGCCAATTCAATACCATCTTTTAACGACCTGGTACTCAAATGAACAGAACAAACATAATTGAAACCCATTATATTATGACAAGACGAATCTGATTTTTCGGTGATACCAATAACTTGCAAAACTCATATTTTACTAAATTACAACCTGTTCCTTAAACAAGATAATTTTTCATTTTATGTGTCTTTTATCAGTGTTTCATGTTGTTAAAGAATTCCGATATTACTTTAAATTGCAATTATCTAATAAAGACTTCAACGAATAAAATTGCATACAACAACTGCTAACGTTATCAATTTACAGGCTATCGCCATGGCTACAGAGGTTGCAATGGTTCTCCATGGTCTGGAATGCTATCTGTGTTTTAACCTACTTGAAGAACCAAAGCAGCTATCTTGCACTCATTCATTCTGTGAGAAATGTCTTCAACAGCTGCACCACTCTCAAGGAATGCCTACGGACTTAAAATGCCCTGTCTGTTGTCAGATCACTAGATTGGGGACAAAAGGACTATCTGATCTCAAAACCAATGTTCCTTTGAAGTCATTGGTCAGAGACTTGAAGACAAGTAAGAAGTTGTGTACTGTATGCGACCCAGAAGCTAAATCCCCAGCGGTACACTACTGCCAGCAATGTGATGAGTACATGTGCGATGCATGTCTGCAAGCTCACGAAAAATTCCATAAGAAATCAAGTCACGTGGTAGTCAGTGTTGATGATATCAAGAGCGGGAAGGTGAAAGTCAAGCATATGTGCCACGAGCACCCAGGAGAAGAGAGGCTATTCGTTTGTACATCCTGCAAGGTCTCTATCTGCTTTAGATGCCGAATGCTGGACCACAACGGATCAGATCACGTGGTTTGTAAGGTGGACGAATTCAAGAGGAACATTAAGGAAGAAATTGAATCACTCAAGAAAAAAGGTATGGAGAAAATGGAAAAGATCAAGTCCTACACCAAGGTCGTTCGAGAGCAGTCTACAAAGATCAAAGCCATTACTGCAGAGAGAGAGGCTGATATCAACAAGGCATTCGATGGGACAATTCTGCGACTCAACACAAAGAAAAATGATCTACTCAATCAGTGCAGAGAGAGGGAAATAAAACTAAACAAAGAACTTTCCAAGTATTGTAAGAATGGAGATGATATGATAACTAGTATTAGTAGTGCATGTGAGTTGGTTGGTAACGGTGTAAGAGCATTGCTCGAAGGTAAGGCATTGGTAATACATAGTAATCTGTGTAAAGAATTACAGGATATGTTAGATAGGGATGATCCTGATGAATCAAAACCTAAACAGGTTACGAGTCGAGCAGAAGCTGTGACTTTCACTCCATACAGGATTGATAATCTAGGTAGGTTGAACATCAAGGTTTGGGCATGTTGGGTACTTGAAAAGGTAGCCGACTTTCCCGCTTCGGGAAAATATATAAATACCATGTCCCAAACCAACGATGGTAAGATGTTAGTTGGGTGTGATGATGGTGGTATTGAAGAGTTTACTGTGAGTGGTTCACAGAAAACAGTGTTGAAGGACGTGGGAGTACATCGTGTGTCTGTCTTGTCTGATGGTCGTTATGTTGTTCGTGAATTGGGTGAACACATCTCCCTCTACTCCTCTGCCTGGGATAAGATTGATACTGAAGAGTTTAAAATGAAATCTAGCTATGATCATGGTGGGATGGATGTTGATAAATATGACAACATCTATGTTGGGTATTATGACAATAAGACCATACAGGTGTTCACACCAGAGGGTGGAGCACCAATAAGGGAGATCCCCTGCCATGACTATTCGCCATATTTGATATGCACAATGAATCATAGTAAAATGCTGGTTGTTTGTGATTTATCCTCTGTTCGAGTGATCGATCAGCAGGGTACAGTGAAACATGACGTCACAAAGGAGGGTTACAATGATGCGCGTCCTGCTGTCCTGTCTGATGATAGCATTCTGATTGGATGGAGGAAGAGTGATCTTGTGAGTATTGATCTATATGCGAACCAATTGAGACATGTGAGAACGGTTATGAGTGGTTTGGAGTGTAAGAATTGGTGGTCTTTGAGAGAGTTCTCATCAGGAGAGATCGCTTTCTATGGTGGTTCCAAATTATATGTCTTGCGTAAAACCTAAATATTCTTCTGTTTAGGAACAAGCAATCTTGAACAAATCTCTACTATAATTAACGTAATGTTGTATGTATGTATGTATGTTAGTAAAAGGCTCCGTCAGTTTTTGTTCTAATTCCGCCAAATTGACACACGAGGTTAATACAAACAGTGACCGGGTTTTAATCTATATTCGGTTGGAAATGAAACAGTTTAGGCTGAGAACCAGACGTAAAACATGATTTTTGTGGCTTTTGGATTGTTTAAAAACGGGTGAAGTCTGTAGACTACAAGAAATAAAAATGCGCGCAAACTGCATCAAGGTAAATATAGCGGAATCTCTTTATGACGTAACAATGTGTGCAATTAAACTACAGCTCCTGGTACGCGGAACCTCCGTAATGACGAAACAATGGTCTTTTTTTGTTAATGATCATTATGCGCCAAATATAATAGAAATACGGGATTAATACAGTGCCGGTTTTTAATCTTTACACTGTTGAAAATGGTGAGAATTTGGCTGAAAACCGGACATTAACATGAATCACAGGGCCGCAGAGCACCTTTTGAAAGTGGTGTGTGTGAGGGGGGGGGGGGGCAGAGCCGAAAGTTGGTTGGGGTATTAGACGGGCCGCAGAATAGGCTTGATGTGTTCGCTTTTTTTTTTGGGGGGGGGGTTCTGACACGTTTAATAAAAAAAAGTCTGGGACGGGTCTCTAATAAAATATGACTCTAAAGAAATTCAGAGTCCACATAGGGTAGATGTAGGGAATAGCGGACAGTAGGAATATCGGACGGTCACCACATGTCCAGCCAAGCTGCCAACATAAGATCAACTGAGTTGAAATACCGGCACTCTATTGGTCAGGTGGTCTGTCTGGAAGGTTGAATGCTGTATTCGACAACAACAGTGAGAAATCTCCGATAAAACTACCAAAATATGTCAAGTAGGAAAATTGCAGCTTGAAAAATGGCCTGATGTAAAAATTGACATTTTAGAGAATGTGATGGTATAAAAATAGAATTGGGGCATGACCTCTATTTCATGCATTATGGACATGTGTGGAGGGGGCCAAACGGTATGGAAGTGTTTGCACTGTACAAGCCTGTGTATTGGGTGGCAGTTTGTTGAAAAGTGCTAGTCAGTCATTTTTTTTTTTTGTAGGGATACCGGACACCACATTGACGGTTGTTTGTTTTACTTCCCGGTTGAGTAGCTAAGCATGTAGATCAAATAGTATTGTATATATAATGATTATATTTATTATTAATGTTTGACAATTTTGAAATGTCTATTTCTCTTTATTATTATTGTGATATGTCATTATCTACATGAGATATAAAGTTATTCTGAGTGTTTTGAAATTTTGTAGTAAAATGCATATAATCTTCTAAAAAATAATAATGTTATAAAAATCAATACAAACTGCTAAGTTGATGGTTTACATTCAAATCAGTGCTCCAGACAGATCTTTATACAAAAAAGGGGTAAAAACATACTGTCCGGTATTTCCTACTCTGTAGCATATCAACTACTCCACGTGAAATGTAAATCTAACGTATGACATTAAATCTTAACATAAAGACGCGTCCATTATTTGAGGAGGGGAAACGCAACATTACATTCATGAGTTTATGGAATGCACGCAGCTGAAAAACAAAACCCGCGCTAACGGCGGGAAGCGACGATTGACAACTGCATGCAATTATTACTTAGCCGCACAAAAACTCGCCTAAGAAAACTTCCCTGTCGGTAAATGGAATTGTCAGTCGATCCGTTCGAGGAAATTAATCCTGGACATGAAATAAATAATTGAACTTTTATCATAGTTTTCGTAGGTAGATGCTTCAGACCAGATTGGGGAAAAAGACATTTTGGCAAGCCTATAAACACCATTGTGCTAAAGTTGTAATCAGAATCTTTATTTCACATAGATTTGATGTTCCTAACGATTATTGATATAAATAGTGATCTTGTCACATCTTGCGAAGACGCCGTCCACATTCAATATGCATGTGATATGCGGAAATATCGACCCATCGAGAAAAGACTCGTTTGTGATAATGTTCAAAGTGACAGGACTTTTTTTTAACCAATCGAGATGAATGTACCATATTTGGAAAGCTGAGAATTCAAGCTTTTAAAAACTGCTTGATCATTAAGGTGTAATATAATTATGCGTAATCGAGGAAGATGACTATGCAGCGTATGAGCTATTTTGAGAGCAAAATTGGCCATATTGTACAGGAATTTGATCTTACTAGGATTTCGAATTGACACAAGTGACAGGACTTGTTTTCCCTTTGCAATAAGTTATTCCTATTTTTGAAAAATTTGGACTCTTAGCGTACTTATTCAAGTTGATCATTTCTTTGAAAAAATAGTTACTCGCCATAATCAAGAAAACAAAGTGAAAAAACTGTGCAAAATACAAAAAGTCTATGGCCGCGTTCGCTTTGCGTAGAGTGATAGCGCCCTCTTCCCCTTAAGTTTACAACTAGAATTGATATGGGAATGCCGGACAATTTACCATGACGTCATTATTTGCATATAACTGCCTCAACAAATATTTGATAACCTCATTTTTTTTTTTGGAAAATAAAGTTGAATGATGTAGCTAAGCAATGATAATCTTTTTCTTTTGTGATTTTATTGTTTTCATGTCCTAATTAAGCAAATGAGCTTAAGTGGCCGGTATTCCCTACATCTACCCTACAACAAAATAAAAATCATCAAGGAACTTCAATCATCAATCAAAATTGGGAATTCAGCAATGAAACCCCCGCAAAGCGTGGGTGTCCTGCTAGTCAGAATAAAATTTTTAATACAAGAACATAATGATTCTCCTTATCAATATAAATGGGATACACTAGAAATCTATGAATGGATAAATGAATGAATGAATGAATGAATGAATGAATGAATGAATTGTCATCATTATTTAAGAAGATATAAAACGCCAAAAGTCATGCACATTCCCTGATCATGCTGAATAAAATATTTCAATTGTTCATTTCAAAGTAAAAACAGAGCATATGTCCTTAGCAGAGTTTAAAGAATGAGCACTTGAAATGTTGATATCTGGTATGGAAGGCTACCAAAAAAAGAAAAGAAAAAAAAAAATCAGAAAACATTTAAATCCTAATCAGGCCGGGTATTTTTCTTTCTTTATTTTTTCTTTCTTTATTTTACTACTTGCTCTATTGCCGGGGGAGAGGGGGATGGGGGGCATCGATCGCGAGAGCGCCGTGAACATTTACAAAATTTTAATGCGCGATGAAATCTACAAGATTGTTACATAGCTTTTTTTTCCGAAATGATAAAATACTAATTAATTATGCCAATATATGCATAAATCAAATTTTTGGCTCTAATTTCTATATCTTTATGTATTGGCTTTGTACACAAATTTGCGATATTGATTTAATTTCGGTCCGACAGTAATTTTTTTTAAATCGTGCACCATCGTTAAACTGTATTCCCAATTTTCGCGAATTTTTTTTTTCAAAAATGAGCGAGACTTGAAAATAAAAAGTCAGCCAGTGGCGCAGTAAAAAAAAGAAACAAAAGGGCCTGTCCCACAGAAGGCGATCGTTGTGGCGACAACTTATGCATGTCATAAAGGGCCTGTCCCACAGAAGGCGATCGTTGTGGCGACAACCTATGCATGTTAGAACCTGCCAGAATCGTGTCAGAATCGTAGGTGACCGAAGATCACATGCGTGTCTACGACTCTGTCTACGATAGGCTACGACAACGACTTGCTTCCACGCAAACAATAGGCTAACAATACGTGGTATCCGATAATACAATAGCCTCGACCTCCGCGCATCTCGCGGCTCGACTTCTCTTGTCGCAGCTTAAAATCAGCCAAAATATGAACTTGCGCACTGTGGCGATCCTTGCGACTGACACAGGCGATCGAGTGTTTTCTACCTGATGGCGGCCTGTCGCCTTTAGGTTTGTGATTGTCCTCTCAGTCGCGCATCATAATTTGGGTCATGAATGAATTTTGAAAATTTCAAAAATTAGTGGCGACTGTACAGTATCTGAATGGGAGGTCGATCCTGATTTTGGTAAATGTTGGTGGCGACAAAGGCCGTAGCGGCTTAAATTTCACTGGCTGTTAGGTTCAGTGATGCGTGCAACGTACGCTGGAGCGCGACAACCTACAACTGGCCGCCGTTCCGCTGTGCTAAACAAGTTCTAACTGGCGACAATCTACGATAGCACCTTGTCGCGACAAGAGAAGACAAGCTACGGTCATTGACGTCAACCAAACTGACGCCAGCTATTGTTTAAATTGTTGAGAAACCAGCGGCGAACAAAATTTTGCTTCGTATTTGTTGGCGACAGACCCGATAATTCACGATTTTATAGGCGATTGGACCTGCGTATGGTTGCGATGGGTACGAAAAGGTAGTTCGTAGGTTGTCGCCACAACGATCGCCTTCTGTGGGACAGGCCCTTAACCTGCCAGAATCGTAGGTTGCCGAAGATGATATACGTATTTACGACTCTGTCTACAATAGGCTACGACATCGACTTGCTTCCACGCAAACAATAGACTAACAATAGCTTGTATCCGATAATACAATAGCCTCGACCTTCGCGCATCTCGCAGCTCGACTTCTCTCGTCGCAGCTTAAAGTCAACCAAAATTATGAACTTGCGCACTGTGGCGATCCTTGCGACTTACACAGGCGATCGAGTGTTTTCTACATGATGGCGGCCTGTCGCCTCTATACTCGTGATAGTCCTCTCAGTCGCACATTATAATTTGGGTCGTGAGAAATTTTTGAAAATTTCAAAAACTGGCCGCCGTTCCGCTCTGCTAAACATGTTCTATCTGGCGACAATCTACGATAGCGCCTTGTCGCGACAAGAGAAGACAGGCTACAGCCTTAAGGGCCTGTCCCACAGAAGGCGATCGTTGTGGCGACAACCTACGAACTACCTTTTCGTACCCATCGCAACCATACGCAGGTCCAATCGCCTATAAAATCGTGAATTATCGCGTCTGTCGCCAACAAATACGTAGCAAAATTTTGTTCGCCGCTGGTTTCTCAACAAGTTAAACAATAGCCGGCGTCAGTTTGGTTGACGTCAATGACCGTAGCCTGTCTTCTCTTGTCGCGACAAAGTGCTATCGTAGATTGTCGCCTGATAGAACTTGTTTAGCACAGCGGAACGGCGGCCAGTTGTAGGTTGTCGCGCTCCAGCGTACGTTGCACGCATCGCTGAACCTAACAGCCAGTGAAATTTAAGCCGCTACGGTCTTTGTCGCCACCAACATTCACCAAAATCAGGACCGGCCTCCCATTCAGATACTGTACAGTCGCCGCTAATTTTTGAAATTTTCAAAAATCACTCACGACCCAAATTATGATGCGCGACTGAGAGGACTATCACGAATATAAAGGCGACAGGCCGCCATCAGTTAGAAAACACTCGATCGCCTGTGTCAGTCGCAAGGATCGCCACAGTGCGCAAGTTCATATTTTGGTTGATTTTAAGCTGCGACGAGAGAAGTCGAGCTGCGAGATGCGCGAAGGTCGAAGCTATTGTATTATCGGATACAAGCTATTGTTAGTCTATTGTTTGCGTGGAAGCAAGTCGTTGTCGTAGCCTATCGTAGACAGAGTCGTAGATTCGTATATGATCTTCAGTCACCTACGATTTTGACACGATTCTGGCAGGTTCTAGCATGCATAGGTTGTCGCCACAACGATCGCCTTCTGTGGGACAGGCCCTTAAAGGGAACACAAAACAAAACAAAACATCTCGCGCCGCGGAATGCTCACGGAAATATCGAGGGGCTGGTTGAATCAACCCTCCTCTCCCGGCCGTTTTAGTTTTTAAGAGCTCAAAATATGTGATGGGAAACTATATTTCACACAACATTTGTTAAAGCTCAGAAGGAGGTAAGACATATTTTGAAAGAAAATGGGGAAAATCTGAAAAATTGTGTACAAAACCAAAATCGGCCATTTTGAAGCCGATGTTGCCAGTTTGAGGATCCCCATAGAAGGTACAACGAGACTTTTCAAACTTCCATAACTTTCTTATTTTGTAACCGATTTTGATGAAACTTTTTTTAAATTGCTCCTCTGATTGTGGTCTTTCTTATAAAAATGATCATTTCCGTGGGTATTGGTCCCCTTTAAGGTTTTATGAGGCACTTAATTTAAAAGATAATGCACAAAATTTTTTTGAAAGGCATCTGTTAAAAAAATTTCCAGTGCCACTCTAAAAATTGTAGTATCCACACATGCATGCAGGACCTCAGTTCGATTGTGTTTTATTAATGAAATCATGATAGCGATATTACTTAATTATTATATCTGTTCAACTATAGCCATTCTATTATTACATTTGATCAGCCCTTACACCATGGATATTATTTAGACATTGTAACAGTGTAGAAATGTAAACTTCACAACTTCATTTCATTAGAATTTCAACTCCTGATGAATCAACAATTAAAAAGGCATCATCGTTGTTGTTGTTGTTTCTAGTTTTTACGGCGCTGTCATTCATAAAATGGATGTTAACGTGTTTGTTTTTGTTTGTTGATTTACCTTACAATGCCTATAATACATGTAGTTATGATTGTATTTCAACTTTGGAGTAACCCCACCCCCCCCCCCCCATTTTGTTCTTTCTCTCTCCATTCATCTGTTTTCATCTCACCAATGAAATTCGTAGTTATTTTTTTCCAGAAGTATTTAAATGAATTATCTTTCATCTTTTGGGGGTTTTTTTTATCATATAGGTGAAAAGCAGTTCACCATAATTATGCACGTTGAAAAATTTAGGATACATGTATGTATCTGAGAAGAAAAATGTTTGTAAATATCAATACTAAAGGCCTTTTTTTACTCAGCTAGCTATCGTGTTTGGTTATCTTGGTTTTATATAAATCGTGATATTGTATTGCTTTCATTTATATTATTGCGACCACATATAAAGTTTGATATTGAATTGAATTGAAATTTATTCACATTAACAATGGCCTGATATCAATGACTTAATTTTCATCAAAATTGGACTAAGTCCCTTTTGCATGTAAGCTCTTCAATTATTGAAATATTTCTCAGTATTTTAATTCTCGCACATTTAATTATCCCTGGTCCTCATCGAATGATTTCATATGTTTCGAGAATTCGATAAGTCATTACAATTCTCCACTCTCATTATTTCATTAAAAAATTTGTAAGCCTAATGTTTAATTACACATTTATACAAGGTTGTATACATTGGATTTGTAATGTCATGTACTTATATATTTTATAGTTATTCATTCAGAACGTTGCTCTCTTTTATATGAATATGTTAACATGAACCAAATTAATTCAATAGTATCAACACTTCTGTAATGTAACTATGTAGATATTTCGAATTGTCCATTTAATACGTTTTTTTATTCATGCTTGATGTATGTATTTCATTTTTAATTGTGTTTTTCTGTACATATATTTTGATTCATGCTTTATTTTATTTTCATGTTTAATTGTGTCTTGTCTTTGCATATGTATGTTTTATGTTTAAATTGTTGTTTAAATGTAACGGCTTTTCATTTGCTTGTAATCTTTAAACTTTCAATGACACTGTATCAAATCAAATTAAAACAAAAATTATGTTTGTCAAATAAATTACGTATACCTGTAAAAGTGAATAGATTTCTCCACTCCGTCGACATTCATCTGTAAATCTTAAGTATATTCGAAAATGCTTTTTTAATGTACAAAAAGTTGTATAAGGCATTTTACAGCTAAAACATATCAATATCAATGTTGTGCAAACGTGATGCTTATTTTTATTGCGTCACAATCTTTAACAAAATGGTACATATTGCTAAAACTCTAATGCGAAAGTTGTAAGCGTATCTGGTTTGCATCCTCTGCTAAATTTGAGGTGTGCTGCATTAACAATTTATAATACAGAAAATGGAAAACAGATCGATCAATATTAAAATATAAATCGTGTAATAAATGGGAAAAAATGAAGCGTATCGAATATATTGTGTTTATTGATAACTCCTGGGTGTCAGGGCAGAGACAGCAAATGAACGGAACTGGCGAGTCACAAAGAAAGGTGATGGGACAGAGAGAGACAGAGAGAGACAGAAAGAGAGACAGAGAGAGAGAGAGAGAGAGAGAAAGAGAGACAGAAAGAGAGAGACAGATAGATAGAGAGAGACAGAGAGAGACAGAGAGAGACAGAGAGAGATGGAGAGAGAGAGAGAGAGAGAGAGAGAGAGAGAGAGTGAGAGAGAGAGAGAGAGACAGACAGACAGACACAGAGATAAATGTGCTGGAGTAGCTTAATCCTGATAAACACACAATGATGATGATGATGATGATATTACACCATACCTCACACCAAAAAAGCAAGGTCTCGGTACAATAAAATGACAATTACCAAGATCCAAACAGGCATTCATTTAAGATGTTATGTTCTATTAAGATCTATGACAAAGAACGATTAGGTACAAATCATGTCGGTGGATTAATAATTACGGAACTCCCAGTTCTGTGGTTTTTAATGCGCCTGGTGCTCTTGAGAGGTAGAGCTCCATCTTGTGGCAGACATCATGGACATAATTTAGCTCAGAATGATCGAGGATTGCATGGATAGATTTTATGGATTTTTTAATTGTTCATCACCCACGTATGTTCCTAATATACGCAACCAATTGCCGCGACGTGGAAGGGGCCATATTGACATATATATAAGGCATCGACGCAAAGGGCAGCTAATATTGTCACGTGAGGGCGGCAGTTATTTTTTTCGCTTTGTCTTCTCCAAGGCTGAAATAATTTTTTTCAAATCTCTCAATAAGATATCTAATGAGATTTAAAAATGTTTTACTAACGCATTTTGGTCATGGTTTCCCCTGAATCTACCTTTTGAATTAACAATTTAGACAATCAAACCAGATTGGCATTTAAAAAACTAATTTGCTAATTAAGGCACTTGAGGGAAGATTACATTATTATTTAAACCCAATTTATCTTCTTTTCCGAATTTCAGTGTTTATTTTGTTCTTTTATTCTTGTTTTGTAGCATATCTACCTTGATATTGTGAATTTTGGTAAAGTGAATATGAGTGATTCTTTTATTTAAAAATCTTTTCAAATTTGGGCTGACGCTTTTAATTATCTACAAACACATAAAATATATGGGACTATGTATCCCAAACTCAATATGGTCAGGTGAGGCGCTGATTATTTTATTACACATGCGTGTTATTCTGGGTATCGGGGGGGGGGGCGCTTTACGGGCCCGGGCACCCCGGGTAGGCGCGTAGGTGAGCTTAAAGGTAGGGGCGCCATATTAAGCTTAAAAATAGGGGCGTCAAATTGACCTTAAACTTAGGGCTCAAGTCGACCTTAAGTTTAGGGGGCGCCAAATCGACATTAAACTACAGGGCGCCAAATTGAGCTTAAACGTAGGGGCGTCAGATTGAGCTTAAACATAGGGGCGCCAAACTGACCTTAAACTTAGGGACGTAAAATCGACCTTAAATTTAGGGGGCGCCAAATCGACATTAAACTACGGGGGCGCCAAATTAAGCTTAAAGGTAGGGGTGCCATATTAAGCTTAAACATAGGGGCGTCAAATTGACCTTTAACTTAGAGGCGTCAAGTCGACCTTAAATTTAGGGGCGCTAAATCGACATTAAACTACAGGGGCGCCAAATTGAGCTTAAACGTAGGGGCGCCAGATTGAGCTTAAACATAGGGGCGCCAAACTGACCTTAAACTTAGGGACGTAAAATCGACCTTAATTTAGGGGGCGCCAAATGGGCATTAACTACGGGGGCGCCAAATTGAGCTTAAACTAGGGCGCCATATTAAGCTTAAACAATAGGGCGTCAAATTGACCTTTAAACTTAGGTTGGTTGGTTGGTTCTCCATTTAGATGACGCTTGTCAATCTCGAAGATTTTTGCGCCAGGCTCGATCGTATATACAGTTTGGCGCAGGCTTCAAAGTTAAGCCCACGAGCGACTTCCTTTGTGAAGTTTTGTTAGATATGGGTTTATATTATATTTGAAAATATTTATTAAAAAAAAAAAAAAAAAAAAAAAAAAAAAAAAAAAAAAATTATATATATTATATTAATTAAATGCATAAAAGTGAAAGGATGTGTTTAACTGCAAGATTGTTCATGGAAACGCAATTTTTATCTGCACGCATAATTATAAGCGAAAGGCGTTAAATTGCAGCAATGTTCATGGAACTCCACGAAAACTTCCTTCATCATATCAAAATAGTTCGGATCAACAGAGGGATCCACGATAGCTTAAACAGCTATCTAAAACGATTAGTATCATGTATTAAACTAGCAATTCACGTGTTAATCCTGCGCTTGACATCAATAATTGTTTCGACTAGGATTGTTCAGTTTAATCCTTGATTTCAAGAGACGTCTCTCATTGTTGTATTTTTGCAATGTAAAATAAAATGTTCTATAGTTTCACTCTCTTGGCAAACTTCACATAAAACCAGTATCATGCTGATTAATTTGAAAAAGGTAATGGTTTAAATTACATTATACTACTCTTAGTTGTTGTATTAAGCATTCTTCTCTACGAGATAAACCATATCTATATATAGGTTTTGAAAACATTCCGATGCAATGCATACAGGAACCTACCGTGTTGAGATTGTCCCATTCGGTTTGCCATAATTTTTTTATAATGGAGCAAATCGAGAGGTTGCCAGTTCACTTCTGTGTTTGGTATTAATAATGTCGATGAATCTTTTCATGGTCCTTTTTTGGCAGCCTGATCAACAATCTCATTACCCCTGATATCACAATGTGATGGAATCCATTCAAAGGAACATAAACATCCTTCAATTTCAGAGAATGTTTATTATTGATAATATTTCATTTACAATAGCACATCGTATAAAGTATGAATCTATCATTTGTACAGCAGATAAAGCATCGCTAAAATTACCACCGAAGAGGATATTGCAAATGAATTTATCCACTCAAGCGCCATAAGGATGGCAACAAGTTCTGCTCTCATGATGCAGATGTCTGACAGCCTAAAATTTTTCAGTACATCATAATGAGGTACAAAAAAGGCGGCTCCTGTCATTCCGTCTTCGAGTTTTGATCCATCTGTATAGATATGTAAAAATCCATTCCAGGTATTTTTGATCCGTCTAGAACAATAGATTTTATTCAAATGGAGGCATTCTGTTTTTTGTACTCTGCCATGGTGTTCAAAAGACACTCCGAGGCGAGTTAATCGCCATTCTGGGATTTAGGCAACAAGTTGTTTTGGCCTTCTACAATTACATCGTCTCTGAATATCTGAGTTTAAAAGGCCCTTCTTCCTATCTTCCATTCTATGTTTCTCATATCACAAACATCACCTAATACTTCTTTTGTTGGGTGGTTTAAGCCACTAGACAATACATAATAAAAAGCGAAATTTATTCCGTTTCAGGCCACAATCGACGATATCTCAAATGCAGCTCTCCAGTCAACACTTGTAAAGCCTCCAATGAAACATTGTGTATTGTGCCCTTTTAGCCTAAGGGCTTTGTATTGGATTGAGTCAAGTTTTTTTGTTAAAGATACACTGGCAGAATCATACATTTCAATTCCATAGTCTAAGATGGATAGGATAAGTCCTTTATATATCATCATCAAAATCTCATACTTATTTCCCCAGGGTGTGCCAGCGGCTTATGCTAAAGTGTCGCGTTGTGGCGCGGCGCGGCGCGTTAAAAAGTGGAAATAATCGACGAAATAAAAATAAGGTGTCTTTAAAGCGTCCTACAAAAAAGGAAAAGATTCAGAATTGTTTGGCACGTATTGTGTGGTGTGGCGTCGTGTGTGTGTGTGTGTGTGCGGGTGATTGTGTGTGTTTGTGGGTGTTTGTGTGTGTATGTGTGTGTGGGTGTGTGTGTGTGTACTGCATGTTTGTATGTTTGGGAATTTCGTGAAACAAATTAGCACCAGGTAGGCCTATTCCCTTATTCCTTGGCAATTGGCTCATTCGGGACAGGACTTGTTTTAGATCAAACTTATATTTCTCCTCCTCAAATTGGCAGCATTA